>CM053579.1:100986875-101056098 GCA_028646485.1 Cryptoprocta ferox
GCGCATCGGTGTCAGGGCGTGTGGCGGTGCAGCGGGTGCAGTAGTGTCAGGGCACATGTCTGTGTCAGACGGTGTGGGGGTGTCAGAGGGTGCGTCAGTGTCAGAGGACACAGCGATGTCAGCGGGCGTGGCGGTGTCTGGTATCAGAGGATGCACACTGGTGTCAGCGGGCGCGCGTCAGTGTCAGGATGTGCGGCGGTGTCAGAGGGCACGGTGGTGTCAGGGTGTGCGTCGGCATCAGAGGGCACGGCAGTGTCAGGGGGTGCGACAGTGTGAGGAGACACTCATTTGGTTACAGATCGTCGATGGCTGCTTTTGTGCTGCAATGAGAGCTGAGTAGCCGGGAGAGGCCGTGTGGCCCCGGAAGCCAAAAGTATTTCCCGCGCATCCCTCTACTGAATAGTTTATTGACCACTGTTCTGTTTCATAGTGTGGCTCTGTGGATACACATAAAATGATGGCGAACAAAGCTCACGGAGCACACCAAAGCCCACGGGGGATACACCTGCAGAAAAAGTGAGGTTTGCTGCCCTTTACGCAGCAAAGGAGATGTACCCTGGAGAAAAAGCACGTTTGATTCCCATGGCAAAGGATTACTGTGCCCAAATGAGTCAAACACCCTCACCACCCAGACCAGTGAATACTTGGTAACGGCGCCAGGGCCACGCCTTCAGATTTCATTTCATTCCATCCGGTACATACTTAATAAGCAACTACTCCGAGCGTGGCCCGGATTGAGGCAGTGGAAATCCAAGGGAGGTTAGAGCGAGGTTTTGCTGAGGTTTTGCTACGGGAGTTCAAGATCAGCTGGAGGGACAAATTAAAGGGGAGAACAAGGTATTTAAAGCCGGGAAAGTATAGGTGCACCGAGGAACGTTTGTTTCTGTGCATTTGGGAAATCATCTCTTAGGAGCGCACGGGGTGGGTTGTGAAGGACAGAGCGCCATGCCAGGCACGGACACGGAGCGCCAGTGCCTTCTGAGCCAGCGGAGTCTTGAACGCCGTTATGAAGGAAGCCAGCAGGTTTTAGGCGTTAAGAATGGCAGAGATGGGAAAGATGCGGCCAAATTAAAACAGCAAAATAAAAAGAACAGTAAAACTAGAGTCAGACTGGGACACAAAGCAGAGACGTGATAAGAAATAGCCTAGCTTAGAGCGCTGGCAATCAAAGTCAGAATTACCTCATTCAGAGAAATTTTTCCTGGTGGAAGGAAGGAAAGGAGTAAGGAAGGAAAGGAGGGAAGGAAGAAAAAAGAGCCCTTAAATTCCGTTCCCCAATCTAACGTATCGCTGCACTGCATTGCATTTGCGGACTCCATGTTTCCCGTACAAAGTTGACGGAGTAAGGTTTCCACGCAGGGCCCTGCACCAGGTGTTGGATGTATAACACTCATAGTTTTGTAAAAAGCTCTCTCTACTGTTTTCATGCTACGTGGTATTTCAGTGTCATTTTATTTCCTTTGTTTACAACTACGAAAAAACATATATAATGAGAAACACTATCTATACCTCTTCGTTACACCAGAGCACCTTTCTCCCTGGCTGAGTGTATACCGATTACGTTTAACAAGGAAATCACAATGTTGCGTTTTTTGCAGAGGAGCAACTTGGCAAAACCAGAAAGAGCGCGGTGCACATACAGCCGTCTTTCCAAAGACGACGGCCCGCTCGCCTCCTGGAAATCGGCGCTCCCTTCTATCAGGACAACCGGCTGCAGGTGAAGGTCTACTGGAAAAAGACAGAAGGTGCGCCAATGGTGACTTGTTATCTGCATGAAGTAGCTCGGGTGATATCGGGGTGCCGGTGAGAAAGTCAAGGTCGAGACGCGGTGTCGATATTAAGGAACGCGGCACCTCAACAAAGCACTTGAGTCCTTTTTTTTTTTTTTTTTTTTTTTTAAATGCCTGCTGTCGTGAAGTCTGCGAGGGCCGCCCCGTCTTCCCCGGGAATCGGTATCAGTCAGCTGCTTGCATTTGATCATTTTGGGGACGTTAGCCTGTCTTCATTGCATTCCCGGAAGGTCGATCTTGTCTCTGAAATACTCATTGTTTGGCATTGTAAATTTCTGCTCTAAATTACGTTGTTAAAAAAGAAAAAGGCCACCCAAATAATTTGGAAATGGAGGAAAAAAGTCACTTATCTCAGTATTTCACAGAAACAGCATTTAGGTGGATGCCGTACCCTTGTTTTTATGTGTGTGTACACACATATGTACTATTCATCTGTAAAGCATACGCATTTTCATGTCATCTACGAGCATTCCGCATCGTCACGCATGTGCGGTGACAGTTTGGAATCGCGGCTGCGTACGGACACCCCGCAGTACCACGATGGCCACTACGGCCAACCTCGCGGGTGCCGTCCGAATTCCCGCTCCGGGATTCAGTCTGCAGTGAAGGTTTCCCTCAGAGGACATTCTCTTCGTTCTGGGTATCTGTCCGAGGGCTTCTCTTGAGGACACATTCATCTTGTTTTCTTTGTTCGCAGCATATTTATCTTGCGGTGCTGAAATGGTACTTTTGGAATTCTTTGTGCCCTCTTCTCTCTCTCTGTCTGATGCATTTTGAAAACATGAGAAAAATAGATTGTTTCAAGAGCTCTGTGTTTAGAATTCTTCCAGTTCTCCTGGAAGTGCACTGTTACTCCGACTGTGCTGGAGTTCTTCTTGTTCTAGGAGTTTCTTCAAGACTCCTGACATCCATGGTGCCTGGGTGGTTCAGGGGGCTCAGTCGGTAAGTGTCCGACTTCGGCTCAGGTCGTGATCTCATGGCTCATGGGTCCAAGCCCCGTGTCAGGCTCTGTGCTGACAGCTCAGAGCCTGGAGCCTCCTTCCGATTCTGTGTCTCCCTCTCTCTGCCCCTCCCCCACTCTCTTTCTCTCTCAAAAGTAAATAAATACTTAAAAAATAAATTAAAAAAATAAAAACTACCGACATCCATTCTGCAGCTAAGACAGCGTTGCCATTAATATTTTATTACTGTCATATGTTAAAGTCCATTTATTAAATATTAAAGTAAATATATATTAATATACCCCTATGACTAAGTTTAGTAAGGTTTATGGTAACTATTAAATTACAAAATGTGATTAATTTTAGATTAGAATTGTATGCCATTATATCAACATTAGTAAATTGATACATATATACCGTTACATCAATATTGGTATAATAATATTAAAACATATTTTATCATATAATCTTGAAAATATAAACATCTAATAATGAAATAAACAAGTAACCGTACTGAAAATACAAACATCTGAAGCACGCGACACCCACCACTGCTGTCCTGCCTCCCACAACCGAAGACCGGCTTGGCTGGTACGTGACGCGTATGCACAGGCCACCACACACACAGTGCGTGTGCAGCTTCACGCAGCGACCGTTACATGGGGAGCGGGAAGCGGATCCATCGCCTGGCAGGAAGCAGTGATTGATCTGCGCACAGCAGCCCCTCGTGGAGGTCACCCTGCTGCTGGGGACCCGCTGTGTCCCGTGACAGGCTGCGGAGGCCAGCGCTGCCACGGACACAGGTCCTGGATGCGTACGCTCGCCCGTGGAGGGGGGGTTCTCAGGTCACACAGTATGTTGAGCTCTCGAACGTACTGACAGTCTCCCAGAGTGGTTGCCCCGGTTTATGTTCCCTCTGGCAGGACTCGGTGGTCCCACTGCGCCCCGTGCTCTCCCGTGTGGGATTCCCACGTCTGGGGTTCAGCTGCTCTGGGACCTGTGTCATGATAGCTCGTCCCAGCTTGCATTTGTAACCTGTTTAGCCAGGCTGTCCCGCAAGACGCCTTTATACGTTAGCTATACGAGCCACCTGCCGACTCCGTGCTTTCGATCTTTTCTCCCACTCTCACCTGTTCTTACTCTTACCTTCCTTCCTCGGTGATTCTTACTTTTAGAGGGAGTCACTTCATCATTTCGTTTCCTTTCGGTTAGAGCTCTTGGTGTCCGGTCAAGAGTCTTTCCTTTTACAAGGCTCACAACATCCTCCCTCATCTCCGGGACATTAGAATCTGTCACCTCTCAGGCTGACTTCCACCCGGAACTCATGTGTGTTGTAGGGGTCCGTCTTCTGTTTCTCCTTCCCTCCCGATCTCCAGCTCATATAGCATCATTTATTGAAAAGTGACTCTTTCCCCAGGGTACCTGGGTGGCTCAGTCAGTTGAGCGACTGACTTTGGCTCAGGTCATGATCTCGCAGTGAGTCCGAGCCCCGTGTCGGGCTCTGTGCTGTCAGTGCAGAGCCTACTTTGGATCCTCTGTCCCCCTGGCTCTCTGTCCCTCCCCTGCTTGCACACACTCTCAAATATAAATTGAAAAAATAATGACTCTTTTCCCAAAGTTCTGGGCTGCTACCTTGGCCCTAAATCAAATATTATGGGAAAGTTAATTTTTTAACTTTCTGTAGAGTCATTTGGCATATTTCCCCAACTTTTTGGCATTACCACATTATCTTAACAGCTGTAAATATTTTTAATAATAGTCCTTCAATTTTTTTTATTTACTTTTCAAACTGTCTTGACCATTCTTGGCCCTTTGTATTTTTGTATAAAAATTTGCATTAGTTCCTCAATATCCACAAAAGTCTTCTGCAATCTCTATTGAGATCACAATCAATCTATATGGCAATGACTGGAGAACACACAGCTTAAAGATCTGCACGCTTGACATATCACTGTATTTATTCAGGTCTTAAAATTTCCTCTTCTACAGGGATTTGTCCTATATAATGTAGAGGCTGTAGTACTTTTTAAATGATTATTCTAAGGTGTTTGTGTTTATTTGGATCCTATTACATACATGCATACATTTCCCTCCATTTTATTCTCTAACTTTTGCTGCCATATATAAAAATGCATCTCCAAGGCACCTGGGGGGCTCAGTCAGTTAAGCGTCTGACTCTTGGTTTTGGCTCAGGTCATGATCTCATGGTTTGTGAGTTTGAACTCCACGCTGGGCTCTGTGCTTGACAGTGTGGAGCCCGCTTGAGTTTCTCTCTCTCCCTGTCTCTGCCCCTCCCCTGCTTGCCCGCTCACTCTCTCAAAATCAACAAACTTAAAAAAATACATCTTCTCTTTATGTCTTGATGGTGAATCCAACTTTATCCAATCCAACGTCATATTACTTTGCTCATTACGACATTTCATCTGATGATTCTTTTCCATTCTTCCATTCATTCTATAAAGGCAATCATGTAGCATGTCAATAGTGAGAATTTTATATTTTCCTTTCCAGACCTTTGGCATTTAGCTTGTCTCCCTTGCTTGACAAGGATGTTCAGGACAGGGTGGAAAGAAGTGATCACTGCAGACATGTATGGTCCATATTCCCACCCAGCAGTGACTGGGACGCACAACCACATGGAGTCACTTCTGTCTTGAAGTGTGTGTGTGTGTGTGTGTGAGCGTGTGTGTGCACTTGCACGCGCGCATGCACCATCTGTACACGTTACTTTCCGTGTGTAATCCTGGAGCTCCAGAGGTACCTATGTGGTGGAAACATGGATAGAATTGGAAGCACCGTGCAGTGTGGTTACTTTGCTGTCAGATGTAGTTGATTTCACCAGATCACATGGCCGCTTAGGAACTAAGAACAAGTCAGGCTCTAAGGAGAGTTTTGTCTTCCTCCAAAAAGCTCCTTTCCTTAAATTATATCCATCCCATTTCCCTTTTGATTTTAAATTTGAAAGCCAAATTAACATATAAAACAGAGGAGCTCCCCGGTGCCAGAGCCATCTGTAGAAGGAGACTGTCGAAAGCTTCCAGGAGTCCAGCCCTCTCTGAGGTGGACAGCATGTGTTCCAAACTTGTTCCACATTTGGTCTCCTTCTAGAAGCCCGTTAGGTGCCATGTGACCTACAGAATCCCAAACCAAAGTGCCCCCAGACACTTAGGAAGGTGTGTATATTCATAATTATCACAAATGTAGGAAAGCAGATGCCTTTTAAATGAAAACATAGTGCTACTATTGTACGAATTCTGTTTAGAGTGTGAACCCGAGCTCTCTTCCTGTCATGCAAAGGACACTTTGGCTGGCTCTTCTGGACTTTTTCACTCTGTAAAATTATAATCGTGTGCACTGAATACAACTCGATAGACGCATCGCATATGGTTTGAAAGCCCGAGGAATAAGTACCTGAATATTCTTGAATTGTAACTAATTTCCACCAGTGGATACAGTGAGTTGAAACCCTAAAAGAAACTGAATGTTTGTGACAAATTAGAGAAGAAGAGAATCTTGTTGACTAATCAAGACAAAATTGTAAGTAGAAATTGGTTTCTAGATCACTGTCACATTTCATAAAAGTGAGGGTGGCCAGCACGTTGGTTTTGGACTTGGAGTTAGGAACTCAAAAGCACAAATCAGTTCACTTACGTTGAATATTCCCAAAGAGAGAGCTTCAGGTTTTTGTATTACTTATGATGACATAGCATCTAATTTTGTAGAGAAGTGACTCAAACATCAAATATTAGCCCGTCGTAGTGCACAAGGTAGTTGGGTTATATCAGTGAATGCTCTGGAAGGAAATAAATAGCCTCCACGGTGAATTTGTAGAACAAACGTTATTTTAAAAGGAACAGTTCACTAGGTAATTGTATTAATTAGTTCTTTTAGTCTACAGACATCAGTTCGGTTTTACTATGTGATAATAGAATCTGTAATTGGTTATTTTGGGCTTTTTGGTTTAGAGTTAGTGTTTGCACTCAAAATATGAAAAATTAGCTCAGAAAGAGAGAGAAAATATACTTCTACTTTGAGTAGAAATGCCTTCTGCCTAGTAGGTATTCAAAATTCTTTTACAGAATTGTACAAAATCAGAAAGTCTGTCTCACTGAAGCATTTTTACAAATATAAAGAGAATGAGGCATTATTTCATGAAAGGATGTCATTCAACTAACATTTACTGAGCACGTACTGCTTCAGGTGCTATGTGTGGTGTTAGAGCTGCTACAGCGAGCACATTCCTGCCTGCGGAATGGGCATTTTCTGACACCTCTCCATGTGTATGTCCCTGCCACCAGCATGGAGAGTTCCCCTCACCACAGATCTTCCACGGTGCTCCGAGGTGGCCTCTTTCTCACAGCTCTGATTCCAGTCACCCCAGCATTCTTGATCATTATGTTTGGAATTTCGAGATTCACACTGAATTAAAAATTGTGCAGCCTTTAATTTTTGCCAGACACGGTTAGATACATTTTACTTTTTTATTTTTAGGATCAAATTAGAGATGTGTACTTTTTGAAGCGTAGTTGAAGCACGCTGAAAAGAAATTTCAGTGTTTAAAAATACTTCTCAAGGGTGGAAGGAAGAAGAACTTAAGCTCAAGAACCAGAGCTACGAGGCATTTAGCATAGAATTTTCCTAACCCTTAGGAATCATTTGATTTAATGACACAGTTATACACTGGGTCCTAAAGTCACATTCTAAATACGAGCTTTCCGTATTTTCATACTTGGGAAGATGAAGCTAAAGACAAGATTATCTATGTATCTGTCTACCTACCTACCAGTTGGCCGGCCTATCTAATCTAATCTAATCTATGTATCTATGTATCTATCTTGTCTAATCTACCTACTACTTATTTTTGAGAGAATGTGTGTGAGCAAGTGGAGGAGGGACAGAGGGAGAGAGAGCATCTTAAGCAGGCTCCATGCTCAGTGCAGAGGCCAACAGGGGACTCGATCCCATGACCTGAGCCGAAATCAAGAGTCGGATGCTCAACCAACTGAGCCACCCAGGCGCTCCAATAGTCGCTTAAGTTTGAACCCATTCTTTCCTCCTCTCCCCTCCACGTGTTAGGTATCTGGTGTCGTACTTTACATCCCTTTATTTTGTGAATCCATTTATAGAAGAATTTAATTTTACTGCTTGTGTGCTTACTACTTTTGTTCCTGCTTTTGCTCTTTCCTTTCCACTCACAGTGGCCCCTTTGATATTTCTCGTAAGGCCGGTGTAATGGTGACGAATTCCTTTAACTTTTGTATGTCTGGGAAACTCTCTCCTTTTATTCTGAATGATAACCTGGCTGGCTATTCTTGATTGCAAGCCTTTTGTCTTTCAGCACTTTGCATACATCATGCCACTCCCTTCTGCCCTGCAGAGTTCTTTCCGAAAATCAGTCGATAGCCTTATGGGGTTTCCCTTGTATATAACTGTTTTCTCTTGCTGCTCTTAAAAATTCTCTCTTAAGCACTACTTTCTGCTAATTTAATTACTATTTAACTTCTGTGGACCTCCTTGGGTTGATATTTTGGGGGCTCTCTGTGCCTGCTGGATGTGGATTTCTGTTTTCTTCCCCAGATTTGGTTTTCAGCTATTCTTTCCTCATAGTCATTTTCTGCCCCCTTTTCCGTCTCTTCTCCTTCTGGGATCCCTATAGTGTGAATGTTATTACATTTCGCGTAGTCACTGAGCTCCCTCAGTCGAGTGTCATTTTTTTGTTATTAGTAGTTTCCTCTCTCCTGTTCAGCTTGATTGCTTTCCATTACTGTGTCCTCCAGTATGCACTGCGTCTGTTCTTCTGCTTCTTCTAGTCTCCTATTTATTCTCTCGTTTGTTCTTAGTTTCTGTTATTGAGTTTTTCATCTCTAATTGGTTCTTCTTTGTTTTCTCTTTCTTGATGTTCTCACTGAGATCCTCCAGTCTGTTCTCAATTCCAGTGAGTATCTTTATGACCATCACTTTTAATTCTCTATCAGGCATATTATTTATCTCCATTTTGTTTAGCTCTCTTGCTGTGATTTTGTCCTGTTCTTTCACTTGGGACATATTCCTCTGCCTCCTCATTTTGTCTGACTCTCCGTGTCTGTTTCTCTGTGTTAGGAAAGTCAGCGACGTCTCCTGCTCTTGAACGCAGTGTCCTTATGAAGAAGAGTTCCGTAGTGCCCTGCAGTGCAGTGTCCCTTGTCCACCAGTGTCTGGCGCCTCAGGGGAGTCTGCTCTGTGTCTTGTGTGCACTGCACTCTTGTAGCTGAGTTGTGTTTGCCTTCAGTCCGGTTGTCTTCAGTGGCTCTTTGTCTGTTGTGGGCACGGTTTTGTTCCCGTGTTGTTAGGGGCCAGTCTGGGGTCACCTTGGGCTTCAGTAGGGTGACACCAAGTGTTTGCAGGGCATTCTTCCCTTGTTGTCCTCTGAGAAGCTTATGTTGGTGGGTGGGGCCTGCAGTCAGACCCGATGCCTGCCCCAGCCCACTGCTGGGGCTCCAGTTGTGGTTGGCCTGGCATGTTGGTTACCTTGCCCTCTCCCTGGGGCAGGAGTTGCTTTGGGGTGATGTTGGCCCCTAACGGGACTGTTTGCACAGTGCCAGGCTGGTGGCACTGCTTTAGACAGGCTTTGGCCCAAAGTGTATCAGAGGGGGTGGGTCCCACAGGAGAACACGGGGACAGGGTGTGCAGAGTTAGCAAGGTGTGTGAGGGCTGCTTGCAGCCCAGATGTGCAGAGGAGTACTGTTAGCAAGCAGGTGGACAGTATTTGTGCTGCACTGGTTCCAGCAGACGTCCCTGTATCGAGGTGGGGGTGGGGGAGAGAAATGGCGCCTGTCACTCCTTTGTTCTTGGAGAAACTTCCCAAAGATCCCTGTCCCTGCAGTACACCCTCTAAGATTAGTAAACAGGGCTCCCGACTCTGTGCCCCTGGTGTTTTTCATACTGCTGCTTCTGTGCTGTATCTCAGCAGGACTGTTTGTTATGTTGTCTCTTGAAGGGCAGGGACTCTGTCTCCTCTCACCCTCTAGCTCTCCAGTCACACCCACTGAGTTTAAGTTTCCAGGTGTTAAGCTCCACTGACTGTAATAACTCAAGAAATTATGCCCCTCTAGTTTTCAAAGCCAGATGTTATGGGGTCTCATCTTCATTGGGTGAGTCCCCTGAGCCTTGGGTGCCTGGTGTGAGGGTCCACACCCATGGAGTTTTCTCTCCCAGGACAGTCCTGGGGGTCTGATTAATTCCCAACCACGTCTCTGCCCTTCCTACTCTCTTCAAAGTGGCTTCTTCTCTACACATAGCTGTGACGAGTCTGTTCTGCCAGGTCATTTTCTGGGTTATTTACACGGACGTGGGTGTTATCTTGCTGTGTCTGTGTGATGGTGTGAGCTTGGGGTCCTGCTCTTGTTCGTCTGCCCTGGACGTCCAGGAAAATGATACTGAGAGCCATGGGACTGAATGAAATTATTCAGAAAGGGGACCATGAACTCAAGGCTGAGCTCATCTAGAACTGATGGGGGGATGGAGTCGAAAGGGGGTGGCCAATGGCATTTTTTAATTTTTTGAAAGAGAATGCATATGAATGGGAGAGGGGCAGAGAGAGAGAGAGACAGAGGATCTGAAGTAGGCTCTGAGCTAACAGCACAGAGCCAGACGCAGGCCTCGAACTCACAAACCACGAGTTCAGACCTAAGCCAAAGTTGGATGCTTAACTGAGCCACCCTGGTGCCCCCAACGTGTCATTCTTAGTGCCTCCTCTTATGAAAATGTAACCGTGTTGTAGACAACGCATAGGATTCTTAGAGTCCCTAGAGTACTCAGGTATCAACCATATGCCGTACCATAGTATGACCGCAGACCAGGATCACTCCCTCAGTAGGGAGTGTCAGCCCCAGAGTGGACAAGAGTCTGTTCCCATCTCACGACTTTCTTAATGGTTTCCCTGTGGCCAGAATCCACCGTCTGATAGGGTAGCCACTAGCCACCTGTTGCTGTTTGCATATAAATTGATTAAAATGAATTAAAAATAAGATTTGATTCCTCAGTCACACTAGCAACATTTCAGTTGCTTTACAGGCACAAGTGACCAGGGGCCACCACGTGTGGAATATTTTTGTCATCACAGCATAGCTGGGCAGTGCCAGCCAGACGGCCTGCCCACGGCCATGTGTGCTGCCCACACCAACTGCCAGGCCTCCTCCCCATGCTCCCTGGAAAGTTCTGTCTCGAGGAGATAAGCCAGTGAATGGATCTACAGTTGTAACCTTTGGCAACACACCTGCCCCCTTATCTTCTGTATTTATCTGTAGCCAAATTACCTTCTAACCTAACGTATATTTATGTGTTTTGTTTATTGTTTATGTAGCTCTGTTAGCTTTTAAGTCCAGAGAGCAGTAGTTTCTATACCCAGAACAGCACCACTTGAATGAAAGCCTATGAATTCATTCCTTGGCTTCATACTTGTGTATAATGTACAATTCTTCCCCTGAAAAAAAAAGCCCTGATGCCTGTTGTGTAAATCTTAAAACCTCTGGGAAGTGGCTCCTGAAACCGATGGTGCCTGCTTGATACCCGCTCATCCTCTCGGATTTAAAGCTCTTCTTTTCTCGATCCAAAGTGCTCCAAGCAAGTTCCCACTAGAACCACCCAGTCCCATCAAAGCGTTTTCCCCTCTGAAAACCTCCATCAAACGCTTGGCGTGAACGTTGGGGACGCGATGTTAATCGGTAGCAGAGCTGTGTCTTTCCACACCCTTGGGCACTCGGGTTGGTGAATAAACCTAACGCTGGCCAGACCTGCTGTTCCCACACTCAGCAAGGGGCTGGTCATCAGTGTGTCTGTTATCTGAGCGACTGCCTGAGGTGAGGCCAGACTGCGCCTGGGAACGGACGTGTCTACGGGGCCAGGATTCTCAGCTGTCTTGGACAGCAAGTGACGGTCCAGCAGGGGTCAGACAGGGATGTGTGCGGACGCACCTGTGCACAGTGGGAGGGAGAGGTGTCCAGCGGGTCTGTGCTGAGGGAACTTACGTGTAAGGCACATGGGGGAGCGCATCCGAGTGGTCCGTGCTTCTGGTTTGAGGAAAACGCTTTGATTTTGCCTGGGTCCATGGCCTCTCGATCAGAGAGGATTCACACTTGGGATGCTCATTCCCTCTCCCAGGAACGAAGACTCCCGCGGCCGGGTGCCTCCCTTTCCCGTGGGGGTTCCGCCCAGAGCAGACACCGCACTAGTTACTCTCAGGGCCTCCTTACAGTCACGTGGCTGTGACTTCCCTGTACTTTCCGGCTGGTTCTCGCATGTCACCAGGTTGTCTCCCCGACTCTCCTCCTGACAACGAGTTCCGCAGACCCGCTTGCCTCCTTCCTTCCCGTTCCCTCACGATCTAAGAGCCACGGGCGACGTGGAACGTGGCCCCAGACCGTCCTCTCTTCGTTCTGACGTTACAGATCCCAGCGTCAACCGATACCACGTGCAGTGGCTCCCGGAGGTCTGTGCCCACAACACCAGCGCCCGAGCAGAGACGTCTTCTGGCCTCAGCCAGGTGAGAGACGGTCACACGGCCCGATTCCCAGCGGCCCTCGGGTTCCTGGATGTGCGTAAACAATGGACAGCAAGCTGTGCAGAGTAGATGATGAACGTAGCTCGTTCTCACCGAGTAGCCGCTGGGTGATAGCGAGGTGGCCGTGAAAACAGAACGGGCCTTCTGTTCACTCATTCGGGGTTCCCCTGAGGGCGCGGTCCCGTGTCGCACAGGGTGGGGGGCCTGAAACGCAGAGACAAGACACAGCTGGTGGGGAACTCCCAGGTCCCAGGGGGAATGCTTCTGAGACCCTGTGTGTCTCGTCTTGACAAAAGCTTCGAATTGTTTTCTGAATCTTGACTTGGCCGCACGATCTACAGGTGGTATTCTGTTTGCGAATTTCTGTCCGACCCTGCCATGCCGCATCTGGCTTTGCCACGTCCCTGGCCAGCTCCCGCTCGTCCAGGGAATGAAAGATGGGCCCTGTGTCACACACGGGGCACTGGTACTGTTTCTGACTTTACACTTTGGGAGAATATTAACTGCTTGTGGATAGTAACCCTGTGGTACCAGTGTATTATTCCACATATTTGGGGTTAACACATGAATTACAGAGCAGCATCAATAGGCCACCAAAAAAACGGTGAAGACGGTAGTAAGTTGTATGAAGTGTTGACGCCAGCAACTTGTCTGTAACCTAGGACAGTTTAACATGTCCAAAGGCATGGCCCCACATGTCTCGTATGTTGACAGATGATATTTAAGCAGAACATTTTTCTTTTGACTATTTTCTAAAGCAACGAGTATTTTTAGAATCCTATCTTGATCACATAACTTTAAGGTAATGAGATAAAACATGTCAGTGGGTCTGCAGAAATACAGTTTTTTACTGGATTTGACTTGTCCCAACTCAGGCTCACCAATGCTGTTCCTTTTATGTTTTCTTTTTTTTTTATTATTTATTTTTATTTTTTTAAAATTTATAGAATGTCAAGTTGGTTTCCATATAACACCCAGTGCTCTTCCCCACAAGTTCGCCTTTTATGTTTTCTTAAGTGGTTCCCAAAGTTTGTGGCCTTCGCTTGAAAAGGAAGAAAGAAAAAAAAGGGAAACATTTTTAAAAAGGGAAACCTTGAAAAGCAGAGGAAGAAATGACCGGAAGTAGGGCTTATTAAATTTTTTGTGGGCAGGGGCGAAGCTTCTAGTAGTTTTACTTTAAAGTACTTAGTACTGTCTAGTACTTTACTTGCCTTGGAATCGTGTGAAATCTGGCCTGGTTTCGGGGCACCAGCCAATCCTAGGCTTACCCTCTCTAGGAACTCCGAAGGTGATAACGAGCGTTTGCGGAATGTGGATAATGTGGTAGAAAGAAGAATGGAAACCCCCAGAAAGCACTCTGCGGCAGGCTGCCAGCTTGTCTACTGCCATCTTTTAGACCCCTTTGTTTTTCCAGCTCTGATGGAGCACCGGCTACGCTGCCTGTGGCTGCAGGTCACAGAGCAGCAAAGGGCCATCCTTAGTGGCTGGCGTGGGACTCCAGCAGAGTCCCGTACAGAGCAGAGACTTCCCCCCCAGGGAGCAGAGTTTGTCAGGCAGCCAAGGGGACGTGCAGGCTCGCGTGGGTCCTGCTCACCCCGTGGCCCTGCCTGTCTGCCCGCCCTGTCGGGGCAAAGGGCCAGCCGCTCCCCTCTCTGCGCCGCTCTCCTGCTCCGCCCACGACGGCGGCCTCCATCCTGACCGTGACTGGGGCGGCTCACAGTCCCCATCACTCCAAACATGGACCGTGTCTCCTTCGTAGCTTCATCAAAGCCACATCGCACGCTCTCCGTATATAGGAAACTATCCTTCCTGGAACAGAACTCATTTCCTGCCCCTTTATTATCCCTAATGAGACATATTATTAGCATATTCTCTCTCTCTCTCGCTCTAGGAAAATTATATAATTCTTCAGGATCTATCATTTTCCTGCAAATATAAGGTGACCGTGCAACCGATGAGGCCCAAGGGCCACTTGAAGGCAGAAACCGTTTCCTTTACGACTCCGCCGTGCTCTGCCCTGAAGGGGAAAAGCCACCGGCACGTGAGCTGTCCTGGGGAAGCAGGTGCGTTGCGACCTGAACCGGCAAGTGTGCGTCGGTGGCGCTGGCCACACTTTGAAAACATTTCCAGACCGCACTTCACAAGATCTGAGAACCCGAATGTACCCCTCTTTCTAAATTGAAGTCTGACGGCCCAGGCTGGGAGGTAATATGTAGCTGGGGGCACCGTTCTGTCACCCTCACGGCACACGATGGATGTCCCCTGCTGCCCGTGTTAGCCCTTTAGAAGTGAAGTCAAAGGTTTCTATGTTGCTTGTGCCTCGCCGTGTTCGACAGAAATTTCATTTTTATCCCACTGCTATGCCACGTGACCTACCTTTACGTACTTTCAACCCCCCTCCCCCGACCCCACGTCTTCACCCGTCCCCTCTCCTCGCTGGGGCCTGTCCTCCTGTCCTGCGGTGGAATGAGTATCCCGGGGCTCTGGACACACAGCCCGCTGAGCAGCCCTGGCTTGGGATTCCTTCTGACAGCCTCGCCACCCACCCTGGTTCTGGCGCTCACAGAACTAGCCAAGTCTTCCCGGGAGCAAAACTCCTGCTCCTCCTCCCGTCCCCAAGGCTGGGTCCCAAAAAGAATCCCCACAGCACCCAGCACAGAGTTGCCGCACCCAGACGGCCTCTGGCTCGCCGACTGTCCCCGTAGGTCACGAAAGTGATGGCCCAAAGCGGTGCGTGAAGACCGAGGTAAGAGCACGCGTGCCTCCCCCAGGGAGCGGCTGCCCCAAGGGCCCACGATGCGTGCAAACAGCTCCCGTGTCCAGTCCGTGTCCCGCAGCCTCACGCACTCTCTTCTGTCTTCTCGCTACAGGGCACGTGCCTGCCAAGGTACTCGCCAAGCCCGAGAACCTTTCGGCCTCGTTTGTTGTCCAAGATGTGAACATCACGGGCCACTTTTCTTGGAAGATGGCCAAGGCCCACCTCTATCAGCCCATGACGGGCTTCCAGGTGACCTGGGCCGAGGTCACGACGGAGAGCAGACAGAACAGCCTGCCCAACAGCATCATTTCACAGTCGCAGATCCTGCCTTCCGTAGGTGCCCGCTCGGTTACTCTGTGCGCACTGACGTCCGCTGCTGGTGGCCAGCGGCTGCCGGAGGGGGGACTTGCGCCATGATGCAGGCGCTATACCGAGGCGTCTTCTCACATTTCCTTCTTCTGGACGCAATTAGTTTGCAAGTATTAACGACCTATCACAGGGGCTGCTGTGAGCAGGGGACACCGTCAGCTCGACACACCCCGTGGTTACTTCGGCAGCCCCAAGCCTGGCTTGTGTGCTAGCGATTTAACAGTTTCTTTGTGAATCCATGTCGCTCTGCTCCAAGTGGACGTGCCCTGTTTGAAGTGTTAAATTGGGGGAAAATAGCTAAAAGAAGCTTGTTGTTTCTCTCCCTTTTCCCCCTTGAAATCTGGCCTGAGCCCATAATGAATTGGCCTATCTTCCAGGCCACTTAATTCCTTGGCTTGGAAAAAAAAAAAAAAAAACAAAAAAAAAAACAAACCCATGTGTGGGCTTTTACCCTCTCTGAAAATGCCCCGAGGATATCCAACTCCTGCTCCAAAAAGAAAGAAAGAAAGAAAGAAACTTAAGTCCGGAAGGAAAAATTCCTTGGAATTAGAAAGTAGTTATTCTATGAATGTATTAGGTTTTATTGAATTTGGAAAAGAATGTGTTGGCATAAAAATAAACATTTTCAGTTATGGGCAATGACAGATATTGTGTTTTAAGGAAAACAGTTGGCTCGTTCACTGAAATTTGGATGATCAAGAATTCACATCACAAGATGTCCAGATGAAAACTTTCAACCATGGGAAAGTCTTATGTTAAGGAATAAAAAGTGAAATCTCAAGGGTGAGCCTTGAGAACTGGCACCGCGGCACATTTGGACCCTGCCAAGTGTGCCGGGCTGCCAGGGCTGAGCGAGGTGCTGAGCGAGGACACGCCAGAGGGCTCTGGCCGAGTGGGAGCTGCCACCGTCTCCACTCTGAGGCTGCTGTGGGCTCACACCTGTTCTCTGCTCCCATGTGCTCTCCTTGGTCACAGCCGTTCTCTGACCGGGACCAGCCCGTGGGAGAATGTGCCCCCACTGTGTCTGTTGGGTCACAGATGAGCATACCCTTTTGTGCCCCTGCAGGATCACTACGTCCTAACGGTGCCCAATCTGAGGCCGTCTACACTGTACCGGCTGGAAGTGCAGGTGCTGACTGCAGGAGGGGAAGGGCCGGCCACCATCAAAACCTTCCGGACGCCCGACCTCACGCTGCCCTCAGTGCACAGTAAGTGTGGGACACAAAGTCCGTGGGCGCGGGGACACTCCGATGAGTGACTGAGTTGTCCCAGGTCCCAGTGATGCGGGGGGCTCTCTTGATCTGAAATCCTTCCTCCCCATGTATATGTCTCGCTGGACCTGACTGTAGCCACCATCAACGTCATCATGTGCTCGGTGACAAACTGCTCCCTCCCTGGCATTGGTTTCCTTCCTTCCTTTTGTTTTCTACTCGTATCCAGATTATTACTTACATTCCATATCATAAATACACATGAGGGGGGACATCCATAATCTCATAGCAATCTGAAAATTGAGATTTTCAAATACAACGATATAGGAAATACTTTGCTAAGCATTATTTTCTTATTACGATATTTTACTGTAACGTATTACATAAATTTTCTTCATAGTATGACCCAAATCAATCTACTGGATTTACTGCGAAGTCAAGTTTTTAAAAAAGAATTGTCACCCACGATTTCAAAACAATCAGGCGCTTGCTGATTTTTAAATTAGGTACTTCATCTTTTTCCAGCTTAAATTTACAAAGCACTGCCTACAGATCTGTCTGGTGCTAAGGAAATAGAGGAGTCCTGGACTTACATTTACAGTTGCACTAGCAAATTTGCCCCGATTACTGTCTGTGGCTACGACTGTAGTAAACACCACTCAGCCCGGGAGGGCTTGGCAGCCCCTTCCCTTCGTAAGGGGTGGGTGAATGCTTTCCTGATACTCCTTCTCTGGAAATGGGTCTCATACAAGGACTGGTTAAGTTTTTAACTTTGAGGAAACAGAAGGACTTTGGGGCCGGGGGGCATCTAGGTGGCTCAGTCGGTTGAGTGTCTGGCTCTTGGTTTCAGTTCAGGTCATGATCTCATGGTTCGTGAGTTCAAGCCTCACATTGGGCTCCGTGCTGACAGTGCGGAGCCTGCTTGGGATTCTCTCTGCCCCTCCCCTTCTCTCTCTTTCTCAAAATACACTTTAAAAAAAGAGAGAAGGAAGGGCTTCGGTGTCCTTGTATAACTGTACGATGCAGGAAACGAGGCTGTCCTACTCCTCTTGTGAGTTTATGGATTTAGGGAAGAAACCAAGGGGCGGGGAAGAAGAGGAGGAGGGAGGCTCATTCCAAGGTGCGGGAGGGAAGGCTTCCTGGGTCTGATACTTTCACCGCCAGTACCTGGCTGTCTGTTGAGCAGCAATGACTGATAACGTATGTCCCGTCACCCTCAGGACCCCACCTCAAACACCGGCATCCTCATCATTACAAGCCTTCTCCGGAAAGATACTAAACGGCTCCAAAAGGTGTCTAAGAATGGAAGGAATGTGCTGGCGTGCTGAGCTGCCAGGTCTCCACCTACAGGCAGGCGCCCCCCAGAACTCCCTCCCCCCATAACTCTGTGTCCAAGG
The DNA here is from genome assembly GCA_028646485.1 of Cryptoprocta ferox. Lineage (NCBI taxonomy): Eukaryota > Metazoa > Chordata > Mammalia > Carnivora > Eupleridae > Cryptoprocta > Cryptoprocta ferox. The sequence goes on from CM053579.1 coordinate 101,004,880, forward strand.
GACCTCTGCTGATCTGGGACACACAGCCAGCCAACTAGGGACAGACAGTGGCTTCCTACGGGGACGGAGGAAATGAAGATGTGGCCCGTGGAGCAGGACATTTAAACGTCCACATGTGAGTCTCCAGTGAATGATGGCAGGAGGAAGCTCTCCCTGGATTTGCAGCAGCACATTCTCAAGTCAATGTAACCAACACACGATTCATCCACACACTAGGCCTCACGCGGATCAACAAAACATTTTTAAATTAAACGATGGCTTTGATTTGCAAAGTCAACTAAGGTGATGCGGTTTTTAGACCCTATTTATTCCAGTCTTCCATAAGATGATTTGTAATTTTTAACTGAAAAATTGTAACCTCAAATACAGCAATTTTAAATCTCCGCCTGTCCCTAAACTACATTCGCACAAAGGTGAATGAGCATTGCATCTGTCAACCGTGGTTTTTGGAAGACATCCGAGGCAGGAAAGATTAAGCTAATCAACCTGCTATCCAGAGTCGGCCTCGGAGAAATTAAAATTCTTTCCTGGGGCTACTTTTTAATATTTCGTCCTGCAAAGCGAGAACTTTTCCTGATATGTTTTCTTATTTATCTTTTCCTTGTTTCCTTAATGCAGGAAAGAGCTGCTGATAGGCTTTGTTTTACCACTTCATGCATCTAAAAATTTACAAAACCTCTTGCTTAAAATGAAAGAATCCCAACGATTGGATATCTTCCCATTTTTACTAAGCACTGCCTTTTCTTAGTCAAAGTAAGCTACTCGTATGCTAGAATATTCTCTGTTCTCGGTAATGTAGGAAACACGAGGCCCTGATTGATAGAGGGTAGCGACTTACTCTTTCAGATCCGTTATATCGAACTGTTTGGCTCCAAACTACCCCTCTTTAGCATGGACTTGGGTCAAACACTTCAACTATATATAATGTCGCAGTGTTTCCACCCAGAGAGGTTTAGTTTAATAAAATTTGTTCTTTAGGGAATATCCACATTTATGGTTTGAAATACACAGATAGATATGTTTTTGTGTCTATGTATTTACAAGGGTGCGTGTGATACACACACACACATCACTGACCTTGAGCATGACTTCCCTTAAGAAATTGTTTTCACAGCTACCAATGATGGATAAAGATAAGTTCTAGAGAGAAGGATCATAGATTTTCCCCACCAGTGTTGAGCAATGTATCAAAAGTTAAAGGAGAGGCTTCCTCGTTCATTGTGTACTTAAGTAAAATGGGGGAAGTTTTGGTGCCGTCGTTTTGGGGTTTGATGGTGGCGCTGGGTACTTACCGTGCTGTGGTTTCCTGAGAGTGTGCGGACGCGCGGACAGCTCCTGGAGGCGACCGCTCAGGTCCCCTTCGCTCCTCCACAGTGTCAGGGAGCAAAGGCACTACGAGACGGAGAGAGACTATTTGTATTATTATATTGAGGCCCATCTTTAGGAAACGCGGTCTAGACGCATGGATATGTGGGGACAGATACTGAAAACTGCTTCCTGTGTGGTGAAGTCTTTTAAAAGTCGATGACACAGGCACTGTTTCGCAGCCTGGCATGAGGGACACTCCTGGGGCGTGTCAGCAGGGACGGGCACGTTGCTTCCTACTGGTTTTCTAAAGGTCCCAATGCAATCTGGGCCACACTGAGCACATGTGCTGTGAGGTCACGTGGTGCTAACAGTGACGCATTTGGAATGGACAGCGCAGGAAACACCCCTCATTTCAAACAGCCCCAATGCTGGCCCTACACCACAGTTAGTTATCTTCTAGGAAGCACTGACTTATGCCAGTGCCCTTAGCAGCATCTGAATTTCAAACTGTCAAATTTTCACAAAGGAAGACGTCAAATATTGGCTGCAAGCGTGTGTGTTACTTTCACGTGTCGTGAACAAACCCGGTGTTGCTCAGCACATTTTCGTCCTGTTGTATAGTTCAAAACGGAGGCGTGCATGGATACAAAATATTGTTAAGTTATTATGTACATTTAATGTTATAAAGTTTATGTTTCCTTTATCTGGGTAATAGACGGGCAAACCTATGTTTCGTATGGATGAAGGTCCTGAAGCGTACGCCTCCCTTAGGAAATCGAAAGCAGCTTGTAGGAGCGTCTACTTTTGCGATCACATTCGTAACTTAAACATTATTCACATTATTGGAAGAAAAATGCTATTGATTAGGTGATTAAGGAAGCATGAGTTTCTTTTATGAATTGCAATACTATGCAAATTGGCCAAGTTATAATTACATTTTTTTAATTTTAAAAATTTGAGTGCCCTAAAAGAGGGATATAATCTCTGGGGGTTTTTTTTTTTTTCCTCTAAACACAGTTTACGTGGCTCAGTCTCTAATGCGTCTTATTGAAATTAAATGCATCTCTCTTATCTGAGGACACACATATTCATCGATAGTATTTACCCTTCAAAATGGAGCCCTTCAAAAATGCCAAGTCCTCGAATCCCGGCGGCTCACTCGAGAGTTACCGCAGCTGCAGGCGGCCTCCCTGCCACACGCGCTCGTGAAGTTACCCACTTGCCCTCTTTTTCTAACTGGGGCCCTGTGGTGCGATGTTTATAGGTGAGCCTGTGCCCTCCGAAGCCATTCGTTGTTTTAATATGACGTATTAGAGACAGTAAAATGGATGACAGGTAGTTTTTTGAAATGATTATTAAACAAAACTCAAGTTTAAAGATGCATCTATACCCTGGAAACCTGGGAGAGCCCGTCACTAACTCTACAAAGCAGGCTTTCCGCAGCTCAGCCCAGCGGGCTTGTGGGGCCGCTCACGCTCTGCCGTGCACGTCCTGCGAGGTGTCCCTGGCCCCTTACCCACCAGATGTCCCCAAGTGGAGACAACCAACGAGTCTTTGCCTTGCAAAAGGACCTGAGTAAGTCCTGGGCAGTTACAGCATTCGGCTCCAAAGCCCCGTATTGTGTCTTTTATGTCCGCTGAATCCCGTGATGGTAACACTGAATTCTGACTTGTGTATCAGGCAAGTACAAACAGTCTTTCTGTGCTGCCTACCAGTCAGCGTCACTTGTGATAATGACTTATTTATTTAATGCCCTTTCTTACACCTTGCGCCGTGGATTTACTAAGTTACTCGTTCCCGTCTCTGAATCTTATTCTACAAACCTTCCCGTTGTAATCGGAACACGAAGGCTGTCTGTCTATCTGTTGCATGTACTTATGACTCACTGAAAATAATAAATGCATAAAGATGGTGACTCTTACCTACGGTTGTGCATGGCCAGGCTCTGTTTCTTACCTCTACTGAATGTTTTAGCAAGTTATACCATTTCCAGAGTGATTAACAGAGGTCTGTATGTAAAGTTATATTTCTTAATTACACTGTAGTGTGCAGATAACAGAAGACCTACCTTCTCATCCAAATGGCCAACAGAGTTCACCCCTCTTAGACTGGTCATTCCAAGTCAATATTTATTTATGTCTGTAATAAAAAAAAGTGTTTGATTTTTGTGTGTGTCATGTTATTTAGAGAAAAGTAATCCTGTAAAAAAAACATTTTGTAAAAAAAAAAAAAAGTATTGTAAATAGTCTGATATTCTGTGACTCATTATTTTCATGTTAGAGTTTGTACATACTGATTCAGTAATAAAGTATCCTTACACCCGCCTGGTGGCCTAGACTCACTTATTTAAAAAAAAAACAACCCAATACTTTCATTTTTCCTTTTTTTTTTTTTCTGTGTTCCCAGGAAAAGTCAAAAAGTCAGCATGAATGGAATTTGAGGTGTGGCAAATGTAACAAGATGGCACTTCATCCTAATGAAAGTATTCTGGGGTCTGACAATCGACACTTGAGAGTTCGTTCATAGTATTTACTTACGACTGTTATTGCTGATGGCTGTGGTGGCATTTTTTATCCACAGCCTACAATTTAAAGTCCACACGTATCCATAAAATGCTAGAGGTACGGAGTGCTCTTAAGCTTCATCCCTACCTCTGTGGTTTCCCACACCACGCACTATATTCCGAGCTCCCAGTCTCCAGTATCCAAGGAGACTTGTGAGAGCTTCCCGCACTTCCCACTGGGACATCAGTGGGCCCGGAGTGTATCTGCTGATGAACGAGCAGAATATCGCCCCATGAAGCGTGAGGAACAATGTGTTCTCCGGGGGAACCTTGATCTTCTCTTTCCTCCATAAAATCACCCACTTAATTTATACGTTCATTCAACAATCATTCCCAACAACAATGCCATGTCCCTGGTCCCGTTCTAGAGGTGGGACATTGCCTACAAGGGGAAAGCTCCCTGTTTGCTTTCTTCCTTCCAGTAGGCAGAGATGTGATACATAAGACAGGACAATAAATAAGTGAACAATGAGTAAATGAAAGCACTCAGACGTGGGGAGCTGAGACGCTGTGAGATGCCGTTAGAGAGGGGCCAGGATATGAAGTTCAAGGTCTCATGAATATTTTTAAGGTCACTCTGGCTGCCACGGGCAGAAGAGACTGTATGGAGCAAAATGAAAGCAGATCAGGCAGAAGACCATGGCCTTTGTCCACATAAAGACAGGATTGCAGATTAAAATGCAATGGTCACAGTGGATGTGCAGAGAAGCCAACGGATTGGGGATATGTTTGGGAAGCTGCACTGATAAGACTCACATGAGCAGGTGAGCCAAAGACAAATAAAAACCTGTTCTGAACAGCACTCAGGAATTTTCAAACCACAATGGTGATTGATTGATAGGTTCTTTAAAAATAATTAGCAATAACACACATGAATCCAGATCCCCAAGGCCACATACTGTATGACAGCATTTTTTAAATATTTTTCAGAGAGAGAGGGGGACAGAGGATCTGAAGTGGGCTCTGTGCTGATGGCAGAGAGCCTGACGTGGGGCTCGAACTGCGAGATCATGACCTGAGCAGAAGTGGGACTTAACCGAGCGAACCAGCCAGGCGCCCCGTGTGACTGGATTTTTATCAGATGTGTGGACTCGGGAAGTCCACGCATGCACAAGGAGGGTGACCAGGAGCTGGGGGCGGGGGCGGGGGCGTGCCAGTGAGTGCCCCACGGGCACAGGGCCTCCCTGTGGAGTTGATGGAGATGCCCTGTAGCTGCAGGAGGTGGCTGCACAACACCGCGAATGGACCAAATGCTACTGGGCTGCACACTTCAAAATGGTTCATTTTGTGTTTACGTCTTACTTCACTAGGAAACAAGTATTCGCAATCCCGCCTGATATATATATACCTATACACCTAATACACATGCCCATATGCACAGGCATTCACCCTGCTGAATTTTAATGTAAATACTACTTACCGGTTCTCACGAGTGTTGGAGATTCATGTCTTTCTGTGCAAAGTCAGTCATCCCTCTGGTTTTCAAATGGCAAGTGTGCAAAAATGGTGCCAGAGAAAGAACGGTGCTGGTCTTGACCTGGGGGAGGAAGTGCCTGGGTTGTATTCTAGGTGTTTCTGAGCACAGCAGAGTATCAGGTGACGCCAGGCCTCAAGATGGCAGCTGTGGCCTCCCTACCCCCAGCCCGAGGCCCCCGCAGCACTGGAACTACCTCACCTCTGTCTCTTCCTGCCTTTGATTCCCTGCAGCCCTCGGACCGCAGAGTCACCTCACACACTTCCCACCGGTCTCCCTCCTCACCCTCCATTCTCCTGTCCACTCCTTCACACATCTTCAACCTCCACTCCTGCCACACTCACCCCTTGAACTACACCATGGGGACAACACGTTGCTGGGGTGGAGGGAACGCCATGTCAGAGACTTCAAACCAGTGAATAGTTGCAGTATTGTTCCCTTCGGAGACATGCTCTCACACAGCTGTGTCTTAAGAACATGACTTTGTCGGTGGCGCCTGGCGGCTCGGTCGGTTGAGCCTCTGGCTCCTGACTTCGGCTCAGCTCATGATCTCTACGTTTGTGCGATCGAGCCCTGCGTCAGGCTCTGTGCTGAGCCTGCTTGGGATTTTCTCTCTCTACCCCTCCCCTGCTCATGCTCTCTCTCTCGCTCTTAAAATAAATAAGAAAAAAGAACATGACTTTGTAATAACTTGGACAACGCTTTTACTTTGAGCAGCCACTTGTGGGACTCATCAGTGAAGGAGAGGTAGCTGTGGGTGACAGAAAAAACTTTAAACGACTAAGAATTGGGTCCTCTCTGTTCCAAGGCATGTGCAGCATGCCTGCCCCTCCCTGCAACGGCTTTCCCATTCAACGCGAGGGTTTCACCTCTTGATGGTGACTTAGAAGTTGGGTTTAGTTATGTAGGAGTGGTTTGCAAATTCCAAAGTGTGTGTGTGTGTGTGTGTGTGTGTGTGTGTTTAAAAACCTCAGGTACCGGGGGATTGCAGTCTCTAACCAACAGGAATGTGCATGCTGTATCTGCTCTAACACTTTCTGACATCTGGCCCGTGGGAGCAATGGGGTACACTCTAGAATAAGTAAGAAGAGTAAACAGTTCACGTGAGATCTTCATAATGACAAGTTCTGATCTACAGATAATACAGTAAGAGGAATTCAGAGAAGCAGACAAAGAGCGAACACAATCATAATTAACAGGCAGATAGCAAGTGAGCAAAGTAAGCAGAAGCACTTGTGCACATCTGCAAAGCGAGGAGCAAAGGGCACAGAAACGGGGAGACGAGCAGAGGCGGGAGGGACCACGGGGCCCAGGGCACGATCCCTGAAGCCCGTGCTGGCTCTTCTGCACAGTAACGAAGGGTCAGAGGTCAGCCTCGGACGCCCCGCCAAACTTTAGGAGGGGAACACGCTGGTGGAAACATAGCCGGGAGGAGCATGGAGCAGGCTTCCTGGGTCCCAGGAAGAGCGCTGTCTACCCTCTGACTCTCACCGGGTACAGTCTGGTTTTATCAAACTTAAATGAAAACCCACACCCTCATGGATGGGCCATCTTTCTGGTAGGAGCCCTCTTTCCTTTTTTTTTTTTAACTTACTGCTTTGAATAAATTGTAGACTCCCGTGCAATTGTAAGAAATAATAAAGACAGGTTATCACCCTGGACCTTCATCCGGTCCCAGCCATGGTGACATCTTCCACAGTGACAGTCCAGCAGCCCAACCAGAGAGAGACACCTGGACCAGCCACAGAGCTTACGCTGACGTCACTGGCTTTAGACGCACTGATGTGTGGGTTTAATTCCACGTGAGTGTATTATATGTGTGCGTGCTACTCTGTTAGAACATCTAGAAGACAATTACTTCCATTAACCTTAAGGAAGTAGTATATATTTCTGCACATTTCCCTAGGGCCAAATGCCATTTGTCTTCTGACTTTAAGTATAATTCTATAGATACGATTAACTCAATATGCATTTGATAACCATCTTGAATTTCAGTCAATGCATTGTATTCTGAAGTGGCTGCAAGTTTGACAGATCTGTTTTAAAAAAAAACCTGTCTTGTTCAATGAAACTAAATTTAAGCGTAATTAAAATCGATAGATTTGAAAAGTCATTTCATGGACTCATAGTAATCCCGGTGCATCTCTATGGTCTAGAAGTGGATTTGAGGAAGAGAAAAAAGGAAACTGAATTTCGTTATTCTTTAGAAAGGTAAACACTGCCCAAAGTAGGGAAGTTTCCCGTTTCAGATTAATGTAACACTTACAGATTGAGTTTTGAATGATCGCCTCTGGTTATTAGCATGACCCTGGGTCAGCTGCTCTCAAAACTGGCTGCCTCTTCAGATCCCCTGGGGGGCTTTGAAGCCCAGCGTCTTCTGGCACCTTCAGCTCTGGAGTGAAGTGTGAACAACAGAGCTGTCTGAAAGCGTCCCCAGCGAACTCTCCTATGTGCCAGGTGTGGAGGGCCACTCTTCCAGACGATGGGAAGATACGCATGAATGGTAAATGGTATAACATTCCTGCTCGCAGGGCTGAAGGAGCAGAGTCGCACTATGGCATATGATTGGATGGCACCGGAGGGAACGGAAGTTTTCCAACGACATGTTACGCTTCACGGAATCATATGTGAAGACACAGATGCAGACACTGAATGCGCATGCAGATACTCCCGTGTGTAGACAGATCTCTATACATCGAGATCACCCAGTGGGCCTTCTCTTGGTGGACCTGGGGATTTACTGTGGGACATTCCGATACAACATACGGGTGGTCACACATAGTTTGGATATTCCAGTGTGCCGTTAGTGGAAATTAGAATCTTTTCTGGCCTGGCGAAGTCGCTTTCAGAGAGGCAGCTTGTAGTGATTTAGATGCAGCCAAAGACAGCCAATTAGAATCGATCTGTCAGTGTGCTTCCAGCACCAGACTGTGTGCAATCCAAAACTGATTCTGATTGACCTCTTCGTCCCAGATGTCTCCTTCCACATCTCAAACAACAGCCCATCAAAAGCAATTGGCTCCATTACCAATAATGGAAACCATCCCTCATGCCTTTGTTGAGTGCACCCTCCGGGTATTGCGCCGGGTCGATCATACGGCCCTCTCTGTAGTTTACAAAGGAAGTACCTAATAGAATTAACCCCTACGGCTAACATTTACTGAGGGCGCACTAATGGTGAGGCACTTGGCTACGTGTGCTATGTGCATGAGTTCATTCATTTCTACAATCATCCGAAGAGGATGGCAGCATGTGAATGCTGAGGAAAGTGAGACACAAGTTAAGTCAGCCCAAGATCAGGTAGCTAGTGAGCTATAAAGTCTGAAAATGAACCGGGGCCATGAGTGTCAGGTCACTAGACTCTTCTGTCTGTCAGCCTGTCCTCCATAGCCTCAAGTTACAAAAGGTACTGTGGAAAACACGGTGGAAATAGGTCCTAGGCTCACCTCGTCACATGAATGCACCCACATCAGTATAAATAAGCCAGAAAATGACCCGAAGACTCTCCACAACTAAATGTAGAGAAGAGGATGTACTGACAGGAGTAGGAAGGGCAGGGACATATTTGGGAATCAAACTCACCTGCAGGACTGTCTGTGGGAGGGAGGGATACTGTGGGTACAGAGAAGGGAGAAGAGTAGGAGCCAGAGCAGGCACCCCAGCACTGGGCACCCACATGGGGAAAACAAAGCCCTGTATCGTTTGGCTTTGAAAACCAAAGGGACTTGACTTCTCGAGTTCTAACAGTTGGTGGGGCTTAACACCTAGAGCTTTAAAAATCAGCAGACTCTGCTCTTGGAGAGCCAGAGGGTGATCGGAAACTGAGTCTCTGCCCATGAACATGCAGCATAACAAACAACTGTTGAGGTACAGCATAGAATCAGCAGTTTGAGGTACATGGGAGGGAGAACTGTTGACTCAGAGCACGGGATAGAAGTCTTGGGAGACTTCTTCAAGAACCAAAGAGCTGGCGGGCACCGTTCCGACCACTAACCCAGCCCTACAAGAAATGTTAAGGGGCTATTTTTTAATGAAAAGGAAAGAGCATAAGCAAAATAAGTAAGAAAAGTAGGAGCACAAAAGCACAAAAGTAAAAAGTAACTCTAGCTATAAAAATCAATCAAGGGATTCACAAAATGAAAGGATGTAAAGTGTAATACCATATACATAAGACGTGTGTCAGTGGGAGAGGAGTAAAGAATGGGTAGAAACGGGGGCACCTGGGGGGCTCAGTCAGTTAAGTGTCCAACTTGGACTCAGGTCATGATCTCACAGTTCGTGGGTTCAAGCCCTGCGTCGGGCTCTGTGTTGACAACTCGGAGCCTGGAGCCTGCTTCGGATTCTGTGTCTCCCTCTCTCTCTCTGCCCCTCCCCTACTAGTGCTTGCTCTCTCCCTCTCTTTCTCTCTCTCGCACGCACGCTCTCTCAAAAGTAAATTAACATTAAACATTAAAAAAAGAATGGGTACAAACGTATGGCAACTACCTACACAATATACACTGCTATACGCATAAGATGTTATATACAAACCTAACGGTAACCACACGTCAAAAATCAATAACAGACATGCGAAAAATAGAGAAAAGAATCCAAGTATGTCACTAAAGAAAGCCAACTAACTGTGAGAAGAGAGCAAGAGAAGAGAGGAACAGAGAAGAACTAGAAAAACTGTAAAGCAAGTAACAAAAGGACAATAAATACATATCTATCAATAAATACTTTGAATGTAAACAGACTACATGCTCCAATCAAATGACACAGGATAGTGAAATGGATAAAAAAAAATCCATCTACATGCTGCCTACAAGCGACTCATTTCAGACCTGAGGACACATGAAGATAGAAAGTGAAGGGATGGAAAAGCATGTATGATGCCAATGGAAGTGATATGGGTATGAATAGAATGAAAGCCTGGGTAGCAATGCTTATGGACAAAAAACACTTTAAAACAAAGACTGTAACAAGACACAAAGAAAGATACTCTCTAATCATAAAGAGGACTATCCAAGAAGATATAACAATTGCAAATATTTATGCAACCAACATGGAAGCACCCAAATATATAAAACACCTAAATACAAACATAAAAGAAGTAATCAATAATAGTAGAATAGTAGGGGACTTGAACAACCCACTTACATCAATGGACAGATCATCCAAATAGAAAACCAACAAGAAAACAGTAGCTTTGAATGATACTCTGGACCAGAAGGATCTAACAGATATATTCAGAACATTCCATCCTAAAACAGCAGAAGACACATTCTTTTGAAGTGCACTTGGAATATTATCCAGAATAGATCACATGTGAAGCCATAAAACAAGTCTCTCAACAAATTAAAAATAGCTCAAGTCCTGTCATGTGTTGTTTCTGACCTAATGCTATGAAACTAGAAATCAACCACAAGAAAAAATCTGGAAAGAACTCAAAACATGGAGGTTAAATCAGATGCTACTAAATGATGAATGGATCAACCAGGAAGTCAAAGAGGAAATAAAAAAAAAAAAACACAGGCAGACAAATGAAACGGTCCAAAATCTTTGGGATGCAGCAAAAGCTGATTGACGAGGGAAGTTTATAGCAATACAAGCCTACCTCAAGAGGCAAGAAAAATCATAAATAAACAACCTAACCTTACACCTAATGGAGCCAAAAAAAGAAGAACAAAGAAAACCCAAAACCAGTAGAAGGAAGGAAATAATAAAGATTATAGCAGAAAGAAACAAAATAGAAACTAAAAAACCCAAAAGAAGATCAATGAAACCAGAAACTGTTTGAACAGATCAACAAAACTGATAAACCTTTAGCCAGATTCTTGAAAAAGAGAGAGAGAGGATTCAAATAAAATAAGAAATGAAAGAGGAGAAATAACAACCAACAGTATAGAAATACAAAGGATTATAAGAGAATATTATAAAATATTATATGCCAACAGATTGGACAACGTAGAAGAAATGGATAAATTCCTTGAAACACATACCTCCCCAAACTGACTTAGAAAGATATAGATATGTAAGTGAGGAATCGGTGAATTCTACTCCTGAAACCAATATTGTCCTCTATATTAACTAAAATTTAAATTTAAAAATTTCTCAGAAAATATATTAAAAAAAGAAATAGATCATTTGAATGGCCTGATTGCCAGAAAACAAATTGAGTCAGTAATCAGAAAAGCTCCCTAATATAATGCTGTATGTTAACTATACTGAAATTAAAAAAAATAAAATAAAAAACCTCCCAATAACCAAAAGTCCAGGACCAGGTGGTTTCACAGAGGAATTCTACCAAACATTAAAGAAGAATTCATGACTATTCTTTGCAAGCTCTGCCAAAAAAAAAAAAAAAATAGAAGAGAAAGGAGAGCTTCCAAATCCATTCTTATAAGGCCAGCATTACCCTGATACTAAAACCAGATAAAGACACTGTAAAAAAAGAGAATCACAGTCCAATATCTCTGATAAACATAGGTGCAAAAATCCTCAACAAAATAGTAGCAACAAAATTCAACAATACATTAAAAATTTATTCACTATGGCCAAGTGGGACTTATTCCTGGAATGCAGGTATGGTTCAATATTCGCAAATTAATCAATGTGATCACATCAACAAGAGAAAGAATAAAACCGATATGATCATTTCAGTAGATGCAGAAAAAGCATTTGACAGAGAAGAGCATCCATTCACGATAAAAACCCTCAACAAAGTAGGTTTAGAGGGAACACATCTCAACATAATAAAGGGTGTCTATGAAAAACCAACCTAACATCATCCTCAGTGATGAAAAAATTATAGCTTTCCCCTAAGATCCAGAACAACACAAGGATGTCCACTCCCACCACTTCTATTCAGCATAGTACTGGAGGTCCTAGCCACAGAAATCAGACAAGAAAATAAGACATATCCAGATTGGAGGAAAAAGTAGAACTTTCCCTGTTTGCAGATGACATGACATTATATAGAGAGAATGCTAGTGACTCCTCCAAAAAAACAGTAGGAGTAATAAAGGAATTCAATAAGGTCTCAGAATACAATACCAATATACAGAAATCCTTTACATATGGGAACCCTCTTGCACTGTTGTTGGGAATGCAGACTGGGCAGCCACTCTGGAAAACAGTGTGGAGGTTCCTCAAAAAATTAAAAATAGAACTCCCCTATGACCCAGCAATAGCACTGCTGGGGATCTACCCAAGGGATACAGGAGTGCTGATGCATAGGGGCACATGGACCCCAATGTTTATAGCAGCGCTTTCAACAATAGCCAAAGTATGGAAGGAGCCTAAATGTCCATCAACTGATGAGTGGATAAAGAAGATGTGGTTTATATATGCAATGGAATACTACTTGGCAATGAGAAAGAATGAAATCCTGCCATTTGCAGCAATGTGGATGGAACTGGAAGGTATTATGCTGAGTGAAATAAGTCAGAGAAGGAAAGATATCATATGTTTTCACTCATCTGTGGAACTTGAGAAACTTAACAGAAGACCATGGCGGATGGGAAGGGGAAAAGTAGTTACAAACAGAGAGGGAGGGAGGCAAACCACAAGAGATTCTTAAACACAGAGAACAAACTGAGGGTTGATGGGGAGGCGGGGGTGAGGGGAAAATAGGGGATGGGTATTGAGGAGGACACTTGTTGGGATGAGCACTGGGTGTTGTATGTAACAATGAACCATGGGAATCTACCCCCAAAACCAAGAGCTCACTGTATACACTGTATGTTAGCTGACTTGATAATAAATTATATTAAAAAAAAAGAAATCTGTTTCATTTCTGAACACTAACAATGAAGTAGCAGAAAGAGAAATTAAGAAAACCATCCCATTTACAATTGCACCAAAAATATAAACACCTAGGAATAAACTTAACCAAAGAGGTGAAAGACCTATACTCTGAAAACTATAAAACTTGATAAAAGAAACTGAAGACAGCACAAATGGAAAGATATTCCATGGTCATGGATTGGAAGACAAATATTGTTAAAAATTTCCATACTACCTAAAGCAATCTACAGATTTAATGCAATCTCTATCAAAATACCAACAGCATCTTTCAGAGTTACAACAAATACTCCTACAAGTAGCCAAAGCAATTGTGAAAAATAAGAACAAAACTGGAGGAATCACAATCCCAGATTTCAAGATATACCACAAAGCTGTAGTAATCTAAACAGTATGGTACTAGCACAAAGACAGACATGCAGATCAGTAGAAAAGAATAAAGAGCCCAGAAATAAACCAACAATTATATAGTCATTTATCTTTGACAAAAGAGGCAAGAATATGAAATGGGAAAAAGACAGTCTCTTCAACAAATGGTGCTGGGAAAAGTGGACAGCTACGTGCAAAAGAATGAAACTGGTGTAAGACCAGTTTCTTACACCATACACAAGAATAAACTCAAAATACATTAGAGACTTAAATGTGAGACCTGGAGGGGCACCTGGGTGGCTCAGTTGGTTAGCCTCCAACTTTGGCTCAGGTCATGATCTTGTGGTTCGTGGGTTCGAGCCCCGCATCAGGCTCCGTGCTGATGGAGCTCAGCCTGGAGCCTGTCTTCAGATTCTGTGTCTCCCTCTCTCTCTGACCCTCCCCTGCCCGCTCTCTCTCTCTCTCTCTCTCTCTCTCTCTCAAAAATAAATAAAACATTAAAAAAAATTTTTTTAATGTGAGACCTGGAACCATAAAAATACTAGAATGCAGCACAAGCAATAATGTCTCTGACATAGGCTCTAAACATTTTTTCTAGATATGTTTCCTGAGGCAAGGGAAACAAAAGCAAAAATAAACTGTTGGGACTACCTCAAAATAAAAAGCTTCTGCACAGTGAAGGAAACCATCAACAAAACTAAAAGACAACCTACTGAATGGGAGAAGATATTTGCAAATGACATATCCAATAAAGGGTTAGTATCCAAAATATATAAATAACATATAACTGAACATCAAAAACCTCCAAATAATTCAATTAAAAATGGGCAGAAGACAAGAACAGAGATTTCCTCAAAGAAAACACACGGATGGCCAACAGACACATGAAAAGATGCTCAATATCACCCATCATCAAGGAAATGCAAATCAGAACCATTAAGAGCTATCACCTCATACCTGTCAGAATGGCTAAAATCAGTAACACAGGAAACAACACGTGTTGGCAAGGATCTGGAGAAAAAAGAACTCTTGTGCACTGCTGGTGGGAATGTAAACTGGTGTAATCACTTTGGAAAACAGTATGGAGCTCCCTCAAAAAATTAAAAATAGAACTACCATAGGATCCAGTAATTCCACTAATGGGTATCTACCAAAAACCCACAAAAACACTAATTTGAAAAGGTATATGCACCCCTATGTTTAATGCAGCAATATTTACAATGGCCAAATTATGGAAGCAATCCAAGAGTCCACTGAATGGATAAAGAAGATGGGGTATTTATACACAATGGGATATTACTCAGCCATAACAAACAATGAAATCTTGCCATTTACAATGACACAGATGGATGTAATGCTACATGAAATAAGTCAGAGAAAGACAGCTACCATATGATTTCACTCCTACGTAGAGTTGGGAAAATATAATGAATGAACAAAGAAATAGAAAGACAAACCAAAACAGACTCTTACCTATAAAGAACAAACTGGTGGTCACCAGAGGGGAGGTGGGTGGAGGATGCATTAACAAGGTGATGGAGATTAGGAGAACACTTATCATGATGAGCACTGAGTAATGTACAGAATTGCTGAATCACTATATTGTGCACTTGAAACTAATATAACACTGTATGTTAACTATACTGGAATTGAAATTTTTAAAAGAGGTACTATATAGCCTGTAAGTAAGCACATGATGTTACGTGTGTGTGTGAAATAGTATGTATATATGTATGAAATGTATATGATTCTGAATGTATATGATACCATATACGTTTATGTATGATGGAGATCAAGTTAAATGTCAATGTGACTTGATACATAGAAGGGTCTTGTTTGTGTTTTCTGTTTTGTTTTTGATTTTGGAGTTATACCTGACGGATTCCATCAGACCTTCATGGTGGAATGTTTTCAGAGCTTCTGAATTGCTTCTAATATGCAGCCAGAGCGACTACCACTGCCTTACAGAGTTGTTATCCAACCTCTTGGTGCTGAAATGATCACTTTTGCAACTTGCCTGCAACCATGCTTTTCTTGAACTACCACTTGGGTTTGCCGACTGGCATGTATACTAATCACAACGTGGGTAAAGTTTAAGTTCTACAAATCTTTCCCTTTTTTCTTTCTTCCCTCCCTTAACCAGATAGGACAGAAATCTTAATTGCTTTATTATTTTACACAGAAAATTATCCTTGCTTTCTGGTTTCCGAGTACATTTGGGAACCTTCAGGAGGCATACTTTTAAGGACTCAGTCAAGACTTGAATAAAAGTATAGTATATACATAGTCTTCTGTTATGTTAGCAATGATTCACCACGTTGGTATTGACAAATATTTGCGTGGTCCCCACCTGTCATCACTTCCTGTCAAATGGCCAATCTGATGGTAAATTTGACAGTCTAGGCTGGAGATCTTGAGAACTAAAAAGAAGCGCCTTTTGCAGGATGGGTAGGACTAAACATTCTGGTTTGGAATACAAATGGTGAGGCTCATATGTTTGGCCCAGTGTCATGCTGCTGAGCATTCAGTATCTGCTCAGACTGTAAGGTGAAGATGCATTTTGGTGAACATTTTACGTGGGTGAATGCTTCCCAATTTTTTTAACTGCATTTGTGTAGAAATAAGTGTTACTGCATGAACTACGTCAAATGATAAATGTAAATATCATTAAGTAATTACCTTCCGTAATTTAAAAAAGGTTTGACTGATAAATAGATTGAAGACCCCATATTATTGTTTGTCCACATAAAAGATGATTATAATTTTTTTCCAACCTTATTTTATGCAACGACTTAAGATTTAACAATGGAAGTATTTACTGGAACTCTGTTTCCAAAGGTAGTCATGCCAGAGGGAGTGGTTGATAAAAGATGGGCTAGTGTTTCCACCACCAGTGACACAAAGCATTTTTGTGTCTTATTATCAGAGTCACTTACACTTCCTTCATCCAAAATGGCAGGGTGTGACTCAGGTGCCAGGCTGGAGGGAAGATGGCAATGAGCCT
Source organism: Cryptoprocta ferox (assembly GCA_028646485.1). Taxonomy (NCBI): domain Eukaryota; kingdom Metazoa; phylum Chordata; class Mammalia; order Carnivora; family Eupleridae; genus Cryptoprocta; species Cryptoprocta ferox. The sequence goes on from CM053579.1 coordinate 101,021,383, forward strand.
TCATTCCCTGCAGCATCATGTATCAGAGTGTCCCTTGGCACTGTCACAGAGGTTCCCAGAAGCATTACCGAACCGAAGCCCTGGCCAGATTCTGTTGACACGCCCGTAAAGGCACAGGTTGGCCCCACCGCTGCCTCCCACAGCAGGCGTGAACGCCCCAGCACGGTGTGCACAAAAGCAAGTTTGTACCTTCACTGCTGAGCTTTACAGGTGCTGTATTGTCATCTGGGCAAATGCCAGCTTCCTCGAGGAAGGCCCGGAGCCAAAACACCAGCATTTATCCAGCTGATGACAACCCAGCACTGTAAAAAGCAAAGGAAAACACCGGGGAGGAGTGACAGAGAACAGAGTGTACATCCTGCCAAGGGCCTGAGCTCTGCAGGAGGCCAACGGCACCCCGCCGCATGGCGTGAGCTCAGCTTAAATTGATGTGCATGCGCTGAAGCAGACAGAGCTTAGCTGAGAACCTGAAACGCGTATTTTATGGAAATTCATGGCCCTTTCCGTGAAGTCCCTGGAAAAGTCTTGAAAAGGTGAATCTTCTGCATAAATGTCTTACTGCCTTAAGGAACCGTTTGGGATGGTTGCTTTTTGTTGCCAAGTTGTCCTCCTCTTCCCCAGAACATTCGGACCCGGCTGCATACAGACTTCTTGATGCCTGTCCACACTCCAAAGGCAAGAAATCTTTAGTCACAGAAACAAAGGCTGGGCTTTGCAGCTGGGAGGGGCCTTCCAGTCACTTAAAGGAAGAGAGCTTATCTGCAGCCACAAATAAAGCTTTGTCAACGGAGGGGTCCCTGCATGAGCTGACGGCCCAGGTCAGTGATGAGCCGTTAATTAGGGGTGGGGTGGGAGCTATAAGTGGACTGTCTGATGACAAACACACGCACGGGATTCAATCCTGAAGCGGGAGCCTACTCGGGAAGGCAGACAATGGTCCCCATGCAAATGGCCTGGCAGTGTGCTCCTAGGGCCACCCAGGGTAAATGTGAGAATTCAGCGTGGTAACCAATCCAGGAATTCTTCTCCATGCAATGAGTTTAAGAAACTAAAGTCTGGGGGCAGCTGGGTGGCTCAGTCGGTTGAATGTCCTTCGGTTCAGGTAATGATCTCACCATTTGTGGGTTCAAGCCCCACATCAGGCTCACTGCTGTCAGCACAGAGCTTGCTTCAGATCCTCTGTCCCTCTCTCTCTCTCCCCATCCCCTGCTCACACGGTCTCTCTCAAATGAACTTAAAAAAAAAATCTGTGTGTCACCCTTAATGGCCACATTTCATCATTCCATTTAAAATTTGCACGGATTCCCTATTAACTTGCTAAAACACTGGCATTCACAATTTCATGGTCTTCCGGATCTTCCTATACAGCAAATGGAATTGGAGAAGAACACCCTGAGTGAACTCTCTCTCCCCCACCTCCCCATACCTTTCCCTTCCTCTCCCTCTCACTGCAGCAAAATCTTTGTGCTTGGCATGCCATAAACTCTACGCGAAGGCAGCCTGTCCTTGACTCAATAGGCCCAGAAAACCTGAGGAAGGGAGCCCAATGCTGGGAATCTGTTTCCTGGGCTGGTCCTCGAGTACAGCCACCTGCATGCTTGCTGTGAGGCCCCTCTTCCCAGGCCCAAGCCGCCCTGCCGTTGAGTGCTTCTCACACCGCATTACTCTGCCTTCTCGTCTGCTTCTCTGGTCCACAGTCTGGGTCCGGTATTGACACTGGGCCCAGCCTGATGACCCGCGCTAATGTCCCTATTTCCAAGTGGGCCAAGGAGCAAGCTTAATTCCATCAGCAAGTTTAATTCTCCCTTGGTACCAAAGGTAATATTCATAAATTCCAGAGACTCAGATGTCTCCATGTCTGGGAACCATTGATCTGCTTCCCTAGTACCTGCATTTCATGTTCTCACATTAAAACAGTCACACAGTAGACGAAGAGAGGCTCAATATAACAGTTTCCCATTCTTTACCCCCTGCCTCCTCAGCTTCTGTGCGTATTACGGACATTTTCCACTTAACACTGTGTCCTTCCCTCTGTGCTTCCACAGAGTGAAGCCTTTCCATGAAAACTCAATCAAACCACAGGCATTGTTCTCCAACGTGCCTTCTCGTCTACTGATGTCTTACTGATCTTTGCACGCCCATGCACTGAAATCTAGACGTTCTCTGCAACTGGAATGTCACTGATTGGAAAACCATAAATTGTATAACCTTTCTCCTATGGATGGAGTTTGAGGGTTGATTCTTCCCAAACTTGTCATTATGTTCTTGTTCATGCATAAGTCCTTGTACTTTTATCTGTGTTCATGTGCAGATCCCCACCCCGTAATTTGTGTGTGTCTTACTATTTAACTTTACATTTAAATAGAAATGTATTATAAATTATAAATTTATTTAAACTTATATTTAAAGTTTTTATTTATTTTTGATGGAGAGAGACACACACACAAAGCACAAGAGGGGGAGGGGCAGAAAGAGAAGGAGACAGAGAATCCAAACTGGGCTCCAGGCTCCACGCTGTCAGCACAGAGCCCAACGTGGGGCTTGAACCCATGAACCATAAGATCATGAGCTAAAGTCAGACACTTCACCAGGCGCCCCTAAACTTACATTTAAATATGAACATGAATATGTTCATATCTATATATCTATATATCTATATCTATATCTATATATATCCTTGTATGTATATCTGTAGGGTACACTTGAAGGTATTACTGGAACAGACACTTAAAACAGAGTCCAGAATATGTGCCATTTATTTCAGAAGCTGATGGTCATACACAATTTTCTATGCCACCCCATTTAAGAAATAATATCTAACGTTGCTTTCATTTTATATCCTGTCTTACCTGAGAGCTCTAGCAATTTTGGATCTGCTCACCGGCCAGACTTTATTCTTAATGTCCAGCGGCGCCACTTGCCAACTTTTTTTCCCCTTTACAGTTTTTTTTATATAGAAACAAAGGAACCAAACCTGGCAGTGTGCAAACAGCCCCTTAGGGACCGGCACCACTTCAGAGTGACTCCTGCCCCAGGGAGAGGGGAAGATAACCACACACGTCAGTCTGAACGTGGCCTAAGGAGTGGGCTGGGGGCAGACATCTGGCCTGCCTCTAGTCTCTGCCCAGCAACAAAAACTTCTCCAGGGACAACAGAAGGAAAGTGCCTTGCATTCTGTGCTACTGCATCTCTAGCAAATACCTGGTCTGACTCACTTGAGCCCAAGGTGGGCCCAGATTGGCCCACAAACAACACAGGGACCAAAGTGCCCACACCAGGTAGGGAGCCATTGCAGACGACTGCACTGAAGGAAAAGGTGGCTCAGCCACGAGAGGAGGGTGCAGGCAAAATGCAGAGGAGACACCCTTGAAGGGCCAGGTCCTGGTAAACAGGGGACATTATACTACACAGCCCTACAGAACCTCTTCTCATATGGACACTACTTTCAAGAGCAGGAGACATACCTGACTTTCCTAATACACAGACACACACACAGAGTTACACAAAACGAGGAGACAGAGGAATGTGTGCCAAATGAAAGAATAGGGCAAAATCACAGCAAGAGAGATAAACAGATGTAAGCAATATGCCTGATAGAGGATTTTAAAGTTATGGTCAAATACTCTCTGGACTTGAGAAAAGAGTGGAGTCTCTCAGTGAGAAATTCAACAAAGAGACAAAAAACTTAAAAAAAAAAAAAAAACCCAAAACAACCAGAGGAGAAGGACTCAATAACTAAAATTAGAAATACCTGAAATGGAGTAAATAGGACACTGGAGGAAGCAGAATAACAGATCAACGACCTGGAGGAGAGAGTAATGGAAAGCAGTCAAGCGGAGCAGGAGAAATAAGTACGAATTATTAAAAAATGAGACCCTATTTAGGGAACTCAGTGACAACATCAAGCATAATAATATTGACATTATAGGGATCAGAGAAGAAGAAGAGCAAGAAAAGGTGGCAGAAATATTATTATTTGAAGAAATAATAGCTGAAAACTTCCTGAATCTGGGGAAGGAAACAGAAATCCAGGTCCAGGAGGCAGAGACAGCCCCCGGCAAAATCAACAGGAGGTCCACACGAAGACACACAGTACTTAAAATGGCAAAGAGTAGTGATAAGGGTGACATTTTTAAAGCATCAAAAGAAAACACTTATATACAAAGTAAATCTGATAAGGCTATCAGGGGATTTTTCAATAGAAACTTTGCAGGCTAGAAGGGAGTGGCATGATATATTCAAAGTGCTGACAGAAAAAACCTGCAACCAAGAATATTCTATCCAACAAGGCTGTCATTCAGAATACAGGGAGACATAAAGAGTTTCCCAGAGAAACAAAAGTTAAAAGAATTCATCACCACTAAGCCAGACTTACAAGAAACGTTAATGGGGACTCTTTGAGTGGAAAGGAAAGAACAAGAGTAGGAGTAAAAAAAGGTAAGAAGCGCAAAAGCAGTAAAATTAAGTATATAGATAAAAATCAGTCAAGGGATTCACAAAATAAAAAGATGTAAAGTATGACACCATATACTAAAACCATGGTGGAGAGAGGAGTAAAGAATGGGTTCAAACTTAAGCCACCATCAGCCACAGCAATCAGACAACACAAAGAAATAAAAGGCGTCTAGACTGGGAAGGAAGAAGTCAAACTTTCACTATTTGCAGACAACATGATACTCTATATAGAAAACCTGAAAGACTCCATAAAAAAATTGATACAACTGATAAATAAATTCAGTAAAGTTGCAGTATACAAAATCAACATACAGAAATCTTTTGCATTTCTATACACCAATAATGAATTACCAGAAGGAAAAATTAAGACAACATCCCATCTACAATTGCACCAAAAAATGTAAAATATCCAGGAGTAAACTTAACTAAGTCAAAGACCTGTACTCTGAAAACTATAAAACACTGATCAAAGAAATGGAAGACACAAACACATGGAAAGACATTCCATGCTCATGAATTGGAAGAACAAATATTGTTAAAATGTCCTTATTACCCAAAGCAATCTACAGACCTAATTCAATCCCTTATTAAAATACTGTGAGTATTTTTCACAGAACTAAAACAAAAATCCTAAAATCTGTATGGAAGCACAAAAGACCCCAAATAGCCAAAGCAATCTTGAGAGAGAAGAACAAAACTAGAGGTATCACAATCCTCCATTTCAAGATACATTGCAAAGCTGTAGTCATCAAAACAGTATGGTATGGGCACAAAAACAGACACAAAGATCAGAAGAGAGACACAAAAACAGACACAAAGAACAGAAGAGAGAGCCCAGAAATTAACCCACGATTATATAAGTCAATTCATCTTCAACAAAGGAGGCAAGGATACACAATGGTAAAAAGACAGTCTCTTTAACAAATGGCGTTGGGTAAACAGAACAGCTACATGCAAAAGAATGAATCTGGACCACTTTCTTATACCACACACAAAAATACACTCAAAATGGATTAAAGACCTAAATATAAGATCTAAACCTACAAAAATCCTAGAAGAGGGCACAGGCAGTAATTTCTCTGACATCAGCTATAGCTACATTTTTCTAGGTTGGTCTCCAGAGGCAAGGGAAACAAAACAACATCAAAGTAAAAAGCTGCACAGCAAAGGAAACCAGCAACAAAAGTAAAAAACAGCTTACCAAATGGGACAAGACATTTACAAATAGCCTGTGTGATAAGGGGTTAGTACCCAAAATATATAAAGAATTTCTACAACTGAACACCAAAATAAATAAATAATAATAATAATCCGATTAAAAAATGAGTAGAGGACATGAACAGGCATTTCTCCAAAGACATCCAGATGGCTAACAGACACATGAAAAGATGCTCAACATCACTCGTCATCAGGGGAATGTAAATCAAAAGCACCACAAGATATTATCTCACATTTGTCAGACGGCTAAAGTCAAAAGCAAGAAGTGTTGGCGAGGATGTGAAGAAAAAGGAACCCTCACGCACTGTTGGTGGGAATGCAAACTAGGGCAGCCACTGTGGAGAACAGGGTGAAAGTTCCTCAAAAAAGTTAAAAATAGAACTACCATATAATCCAGTAATTCCACTGCTGGGTATTTAACCAGGGAAAACAAAGACACTAATTTGAAAAGCTATATGCACCCTATGTCTACTGAAGCGTTATTTACAATAGCCAAGACTGGGAAGCAACCTAAATGCCCAACAGCAGATGAATGTGGTTGTGTACACACAATGGAATATTAAACAGGCATAAAAAAGGATGAGATCATGTAATTTGAGATAACACAGATGGACCTAGCGGGCATTATGCTAAACAATATAAATTAGACTGAGAAAGACAGATACCATAATGTTCCATTCATAAATGGAATCTTAAAAATGAATAAACAAGCAAAACGCAGAATCAGAACTATAAATACAGAGAACTGATGGCTAGCAGAGGGGAGGGGGGAGGGGGTTGAGCAAAATCAGTGACGGGGAAAGGGAGATACACACCTCCGGTTATGAGAGGAGTGAGTAAGTCTTGAGAATAAAAAGCTGTGCGTAGGGAATGTAGTTAACGCTACTGTTAATAGTGGTGTCATGGGACAGATGGTAGCTATGCCGTGGTGAACAAATCATGCAGTTGAACACCTGAAACTCATGCAGCAGTGTGTGTCATCCCTGCTCAGATAAGAAAAGACGGACCCATTGTAACTGCCAGGGATTCGAATGGGGGTGCACATCACATTCTGGTGGAGTGAGAGGGGGTAGGGGTGGATGATGTGTCGGGACTGAGGATTTGGGGGGATTTTCGTAATAGGAGTGGAGCGGAGATCTCAGTGCAGACAAACGGGGTCCCTATGGTTTTGTTTTTTTTTGGTTGGATAATGTAACCAAATATCTGAAAGACAGAGGCTTTCCTCTTTATAAAGAGCTATTTCCTCAGCCCCTTCCCAGTTTCAAATGAAGCAGGATGGACGTGGATGAATGTTCCTAAATAGTTAAGGCCCATTTTTATAAACAGTGAACGCAACGTTATGTTTAGGCCAGTTTCCCCGTCAAATACGGGGTACCCCTAGGGTCTGAAATAGAGGGCATCATTAGAGGCAATTATTTTCGTGATTTCAGAAAATCTTGCAGCAGGATGTTAGCGATTGTTTCTTTTACTTCACAAAGAACACAAGGAAGGCTCCTGTGACCCACAATGCAGTAGCTTCAGAGAGAGGGAATGACAGAGTAAAATGTCATCTGAAACACTGGGGGACATGGGCTTCGCTCTCACAGACCCCTTTCCCCAGCAGGCAGAACCATGGCTCCAGTCACTTTTTGTTCACTTACTCTTACAAGTAGAACATTTTAAAGCTTTCATCTTCAGTTTGTTGGTTATTTATTACAATCTCAATTACAGACATGAATCACTGTATTCACATACCATTTCTTTGTAAAACCAACAGGGGGGCACCTGGGTGGCTCAGTTGGTTAAGTGCCTGACTCTTGATTTGGGCTCAGGTAATGATCTCACTGTTTGTGAGTTCAAGCCAGTCTGAAGCCTGTTTGGGATTCTCTGTCTCTCTCTCTGTCTCTGCCTGTCCCCAGCTCATGTGTGTGTGATCTCTCTCTTAAAATAAATAAGCTTTAAAAAAACAAAACAAACATGGGGCGCCTGGGTGGCTCAGTCTGACTTCGGCTCAGGTCATGATCTCATGGTTCATGGGTTCGAGCCCCGCATCAGGCTCTGTGCTGACAGCTCAGAGCCTGGAGCCTGCTTCAGATCCTGTGTCTCCCTCTCTCTCTACCCCTCCCCTGCTCTCTGTCTCTGTCTCAAAAATAAATAAACATTAAAAAAAAAAAAACACCAACACAGAAGTAGAAAAAGGATGAGGTTGACATAAATTATAAGGTAAAAATATTTTTCCATGTATTTTTATGTATAAATGATGCATATTCATTTTATTCTCATTTTATTCTCATTCTCATTTTTATTCTCATTCTCATTAAAATATATATCATTTCTAATATCCAATTGTCTTCCTCATTATGATGGTTTAGTAATATAATTAGTAATTATTTCAATACATAATATATACTAAGGGAAGGTTCATAGCTCACAATGTTGTATGTAAATTCACATTTCAGGGGCGTCTGGGTGGCTCAGTCAGTTGAGCATCCAACTTCAGCTCAGGTCATGATCTCAAGGTTCATGAGTTCGAGCCCCGCATTGGGCTCTGTGCTGACAGCTCAGAGCCTGGAGCCTGCTTCATATTATGTGTCTTGCTGTCTCTGCTCCTCCCCCACTCATGCTTTGTCTCTCTCTCTCTCTCTCTCTCTCTCTCTCTCTCTCTCAAAAATAAATAAGCATTAAAAATTAAAAAAAAAACAATGCTCTTGATAACTTCGAATCTGGCAGGTGATTGCGTCTCTGATCTTATTAGATCTCATTGTGTGGACCTCATCCTAGTAAGTTTCTACTAGGATTAAACAGGAGAAGACCCAGCTGTGCTCTTATCTGACTCTTCGGGACTTGATAGATGGATAAATATATTCAATCCACAATTTTTTTACAGGAGAGTTTTAAGCTACATATTGATTTGCGGGGGCTAGATTAGTTAAACCCACAAGAAATAATCAACAAATCTACTCAACTGTGCATATGCCACATCATGCAAAAAGCTGGCAGTGAAGGAAAAGCCCACTCTGGGCTCCTCCTGTTGTGCAAGCACCCAAATTGCCCTCAGGACATCTCGCATTCCAAGCCCCAGACACACCCCATCTGTCATGTGAGGCGTCCCCATCAAGCCAGCTGTCACGGATCAATACATCTTAATCACTCTTAGTTACTCAGGTAGACATACATGTCAATGCGAGTTCTCATACGTCCTTCCTACACCCAAATCGACTGTCTTATGAACCCCACCCTGTGTGGGAGACCATCAGCCCAACTAGGGCTACTGTGGAATTTCCTCCAGAAGGGAATGTAAAAAACACACATACACAAAACTTCTTCCACACTTTGCACTTAACTTGGTGGATGGGAGGACACTTCCTGGGGTGCCAATAAAGGAAATACATTTTAGTAGCATTTTCGTTTCCACAGTTGACACCAACTGCACTATATGGACATGAGAGTTATCTAGGGTGGTCCTTATTCTGGTTACGCACTGCTCCAGCCATTTATCCAAGGAAATAAGCATTTAAGGAATGTTTATTTAATGAATTAATAAATGTGGAATGAATCAAGGATTCGTGAGGAGATAAAAGAGGTTTTTGCCTGAATCCTTACATAATCCCTACTGGGATTCCAACCTTCAAGATGGTGGCTACCAGCATCTGCCCCGGAGACCTGGAACTGGTTAGTGCTGAGGCTGATGCTGGTGGACATCTTAGGCGTCTCCTTGATGTGATATTCAAACATACTATGTAGCAGCAAAAAGCTTCGTGGTGTGCAGAAAGCTGTTTCCCTGGTCTTTTTCTGTCCTGAACTATTACGGAGTGGCCTACTCAGGAGGAATATTTCTTAGTGACTCTTAAAGAGACTAATAAAGGGGCACCTGGGTGGCTTAGTCGGTTAAGCGTCCGACATCAGCTCAGGTCATGATCTCGCGGTTCATGGGTTCGAGCCCCGCATTGGGCTCTATGCTGACAGCTCAGAGCCTGGAGCCTGTTTCAGATTCTGCATCCTCCACTCTCTCTGCCCCTTCCCGGTTCTCTCTCTCAAAAATATATAAACATTAAAAAATATTTTTAAAAAGAGACCAATAAAGAATTAACAATGAGAGAGACCACTGCCCGGTGCTCCCACTGCTTCTTCAGTGTGGATTTGGGACCACTTATGTCAAGCAGCATTTGAAGGAACTTGTTGGATTTTTTCCTGTGGCCCAGAAAACCAGAGGAAGCAATAAAGATGGAGAACAAAAATCGTGCTGATTTGAATGTGGACACAGGATGTTTCTGAGGTACAGTTAAAGATCAACAGACAGACTACAGGGAAAACTAATGAGAACTTATTGTGAATGAATTAGTCTTCCCAGTCTTTTATTGTTCATAAAGTCACAGATATATATACGTTATTTATCTATTTATCTATAAATGTATATGTATCTCTATATCTCTATGCCTCTCTCTCTACCTATACACCCATATCTATCTATCTGTATACAAATACATATATGGTCCTCTTTTAAAAAACTAAATTTGCAAAAGGACTGTTTTGACAAGGATTGATTTCCACCTTCCCGATCTTGTATTGTTAATAACACAGCAGATATGTGTATCTGCAATGTCTATCTACACACACACACACACACACACACACACACACACATAGTCTTTTAAAAAAAAAAACACACTAAATTTGCCAGAAGATTGCTTTGATCAACATTAGATAAAAATGAAGAAGGGGGAGAACATTGGTTCCTGGAAAAATATGCCCTTTCTCCAGTAGTGACATGTTTATTTGAGTGTCACCTGTATACCACAGTAATTTATTTTGCAACTCATTGCTTAATATGAAAAGCAACCACAATAAGCAATCTTGATACCTTGTTTGATTGAAGGGCTCAGTGTTTTTCATTTATCACTGTAAAACCAAGGACAGTTTTATAAGTTCTTTGGACGTGGTTGTTACATGAGGGACAATTTGTCTTGAGTAGAAATAAATCCTAGTCAGTTTTTCCCTGCAAGTGCTTTATTGTTTAAATATATTTGTTTTACTTTTGAAGCAATGATAGATACAGACACAAGCTATCCGACAAAACACAAAGACTGGAATTTCGTGCCAAGTGAAACAGCATTAAAAAACTCACTTTTCTTTGCTAGCTTGTATGAAAGCACAAGGCCGAACATTGGTCCTATTCTCTCGCAAGAGTTAGCTGGATTACAGCGGCATCATTACCAATCTGTCACATAGAATCCATGTTCCTTTCACCCCTCCGTTCTTGGGAGTTTCTGCGTTAGGACAAGGTCTACAGAGTTTCACAGTTAGCGGGCGGCATCAGATTCCAGAGCGATGGCGGGCATGTGCAAGCCAGTCCTGCCAGGAGACATGCCCTGAGGGCTGTCATCTGAGATGGACTAGGAGTCCTGCCGTGGAAAAAAGTCTGCTTATTGCAATAGCTCTATTTAAGCAATTCTTTGCAGACCAACCAGTCATATGTAACCTTCACCAAATGGGTATATTCAACACTGAAAGAGCCAGATAACTATCTAAGTGCTCTGTTGATGGAAGCCCCTTGATGTTCTGATGACGTGCCCTTGATGACTTCAGTAAATTTCATTCTGAAGTCCTTGGTCAACCCCAAGCCACTGATCTATCAAGTAGAAACACAACCTGTCAAAGGCAAACTCTGGCCACATGCTGGGAAATGAGACGTCTTTCCTGAGCGTCTTTCGAATCCTGATTTTGGCACGCACAAATTTGAGGTCTGCTATGTCTGTGAACAGAATTTTTTTTCATATTCAGAACATAAACCTTATTGATGCATATAAGCTCTGAGGCAACAAAGAGACTTCTGAGGTATCCTGATGTTTAGCAAGTTGACAGGAATCCATGCTAGATGTCAGCTGAAACTGGCTGGTATCAGCCAAGCATTCCTAGACTCAAAGAACACGTCTATTACACACATCGTGTGGTTTCTATCCTAGATAGCAACATGAAGCAATAATTAATCAAATGAAGATCTCTTGTCCCATCTTTTGTGTGCAAAGTTTAAATATATAGTGTGAGGCTGGTCAATTAAATTGCTTTTAAGAAACAGAATTATAAATGTAATTCTATGTGCAAAAAACATAGATCATTTATCTGAAATCATTTGCACATCTAGGTTTTTATACAAAACAAAGGCATTTTAAATTTTGCTTAAGTGGGCAATTTTTATTTACATTTATATTCTTTTCTCTAAACTGTGCTAATTATTTATGTTGAAGCATAATAATAAAAGTTATACAATGCACTTAGAATCCTGTGGATTAAGTTTTAGAGAAAACAAATAGTATACTGAGGTGTAGTGGGATATCTAACATTTCTAACATATTTTAATTGGCTGTTGGAAAAATAACTATGAGGAAGAATGAAAGTAGAATCTATCAGCTTCCCTTACTAACCAGCACTCATGAGTAACAAGATGGTTGAACATTAATGAAGCAGTAACTCATATTTTAATATATGTCATTTGAAACATACCAGAGAACTGTTTTCCTGCAGTTTTTGTTTGTTTCATCTGTATACCTTTAAAACATTGTATCCAAAAAAATTTTTTCAGCAAGTGCTTCATGCTGTATTTAAATGTTTGGCATAGAACCATGACCCTTTTGTCATCACAAATCCAATCTCCATCATGTGATCGAGTACAAAGTAGCTTCTCTGAAACTATGGAAAGGACAGAACACCCAGCTGGGCTTATGTATAAGAAATACTTTTCATATTTCTGGCAGGAGTTATTGTTTGGTTATTTTTTTAAAAAGCAGACTTTAAAACACCTAGGAATAAACTTAACCAGGAGCTCAAAGACCTGTACTCTGAAAACTATAAAACACTGATGAAAGAAATTGAAGACACAAACACACGGAAAGACATTCCATGCTCATGGATCGGAAGAACAAATACTATTAAAATTTCCATACTACCCAAAGCAAGCTACAGACCTAACCCAATCCCCATTAAAACACCACCAGTATTTTTCACAGAACTAAAACAAACAATCCTAAAATTTGTCTGGAACCCCAAAGACCCCAAATAGCCAAAGCAATCTTGAGAAAGAAGAACAAAACTGGAGGTATCACAATCCCGGATTTCAAGATGTAGTGCAAAGCTGTAGTCATCAAAACAGGATGGTATGGGCACAAAAACAGACACACAAAGATCAGTGGAACAGAAGAAAGAGCCCAGAAATAAACCCATGATGATATGGTCAATTAATGTTCTACACAGGAGACAACAACACACAATGGGAAGAAGTCTTTTCAACAAATGGTGCTGGAAAAAGTGGACAGCTACACGCAGAAGAATGAAACTGGAACACTTTCTTACACTAGACACAAAAATATACTCAAAATGGATTAAAGACCTAAATGTGAGATCTGAAACCATAAAAATCCTAGAAGAGAGCACAGGCAGTAATTTCTCTGATATCAGCAACATTTTTCTAGCTATGTCTTCTAAGGCAAGGGAAAAAAAAAGCAAAAATAAACTATTGGGACAACATCAAAATAAAAAGCTTCTGCACAGCAAAGGAAACAATCAACAAAAGTAAAAGAAAATTACTGAATGGGACAAGGTATTTGCAAATAGCCTAATAAGGAGTTAGTATCCAAAATATATAAAGAATTTCTACAACTGAACACCAAAAAAAAAAAAAAATAATAATAATCCGATTAAAAAATGAGTAGAGGACATGAACAGGCATGTCTCCAAAGACATACAGATGGCCAAAGACACATGAAAAGATGCTCAACATCACTCGTCATTAGGGGAATGTAAATCAAAACAATGAGATATCACTTCACACCTGTCAGCATGGCTAAAATTAACAACACAGGAAACCAGAGGTGTTGGTAAGTATGCTGAGAAAGGGGAGCCCTTGTATATTGTTGGTGGGAATGCAAACTGGTGCAGCTACTCTGGAAAACAGTATGAAGCTTCCTCAAAAAGTTAAAACTAGAACTACCTTACGGTCCAGATGGATCTAGAGGGTTTAATATTAAGTGAAATAAGTCAGTCAGAGAATATGATATCATTCATATGTGTGATGTAAGAAATAAAACAAATAAGAAGAGGAAAAAAGAGACAAACCAAAAAACAAAACAAAACAAAACAAACCAGACTCTTAACTACAGAGAACAGGTGGTCAGCTGAGGGGAGATGGGTAGAGAGGATGGGTGAAATAGGTGAAGGGGATTGAGGGAGCACTTATAATGATGAGCACTGAGGAATGTATAGAAGTGTTGACACGGGGCTTGAACCCACGAACCACAAGATTACAGCCTGACCTGAATGAAGTCGGACGCCCAACCAAGCCACCCAGGCACCCCTGATTCTGTGTCTTTTTAAAAGAATATTCATGTAGACCAAAATTAAAGTAAACAGGACGCAAATTACAATTTTTAAAACAGCATTAAAAAACAACGACGACAACAACAACAACAAGAAAAACCTCAAAGCCAAAACCCTCCAAAAGTGCAGATCTTCATCAGGATTGAGGAAAGACAGTGACAAAGTCAGTCTACTAAGCTAAAAATAACTCTGCAGAATAACGTCTCCTGCAGAGTTTCCAGAGCAGATCCCACCATCTGATATGGATGCAACTTTCTGCTTTATTCTACCAACTGGAAAAGGAAAATAAACACGCGCCTGCCAAGTGCCAATGTTGTGGCTATAAAACACAAAACAGGAGTGAATAAGAGCACTGAAGAGAGTGGGAACATCTCAACAGTGCCTTCTGGAGGTTTACAGTTTGCCCTCCTTGAATTATGTGGTTAAGTGCCACCGTTTTCTCTACGTTCCATGCTTCCATTCATTTCCCACAAGAATTTCAAATGGAAATGTTTTGAGTCCAGAGAACTAATTTAGGGGAAAGCAGACAACCTGAATGTTCTCAGGGCCACTTACCCGCTTGCCTCTTCTCTCATGACCCTCCTCCCATTCAACTTGATGTGCAGGCAGAAAAGAAATAAGAAAATTCCCTTTTACTGGACTTAGAAGTGAGCAAGAGCTACAATGTGTGAAACACCGTTATATTTTCTGTCTACCTTCACAGAGGGCTGCACAGGAGGGAGTACATCCCTGCTACCTGCCTCTTCCGTTACTTTCCTTCTATTCTGTTAAAAAAAAAAAAAAGTCCTATTTAAAATTGTATCGATCCACATGTTGATTTTGGAGCATCATTTTTTTTTCATTCTCTCAATGAGGGATATTTATTAAGGACATGACTTTTTCCTTTGATGTGAACACAAAACTCCTGAATTTATATTTTACATATGTATATTTACAAGTATAATATTGACTAGATAGAAATGCTAGACTATACTATATATACTATATAAAACAAATATAAAATGATTAAAAATATATATTTGCATATAATATATGGTTTACAATGTATTTCTCTTTTTTAAATGTTTTTAATGTTTGTTTATTTTTGAGACAGAGAGTGACAGAGTACGAGCGGGAAAGGAGCAGAGAGAAAGAGAGGGAGACACAGAATCTGAAGCAGGCTCCAGGCTCTGAGCTGTCAGCACAGAGCCCGACGCGGGGCTCAAACCCACTAACCGTGAGATCATGACCTGAGCTAAAGTTGGTCGCTTACCCAACTAAGCCACACAGGCACCACTACGATGTATTTTTCTTAATCACTGTGTAGTTTCTGCTATCAGGAAACAAATGTATTTCTTCTAATTTCATACTGGATTTGGCTAGAATAGGGAGAAAAGTTTCTTATGTATGACTTGTATTGTTTACCTTACTAATTTTTCTTGTGAATTCTTACTTTTAATTTTTTTAGATATATAGGGTTGGCATCTGGATACTAAACATTTCTGTAACTTAAAAAAATATACATATAATGATTATTTAATTTCTTTGGTCTTTGTGCTTTAGTGAGAACTTCCAAAGCAGTGGTAAATATGGGGGGCGGGTGTGCATCCCTGTTTTCTCTTCGATTTTAATAGAAATAGCTCATAGTTTCTTAATCATGATAATTGGTAATAATCAGTCCATTTCATGATTACATCATTTTGTTCTAGTTCTTAGACTTTTTTTTAGGAGTAGCTGTCGAATTTACCAAATGCGTTTCCATCATCAGCCACCATGAATGTAAACAGATGGTTTTCCCCTTTAATTTCTCTGTTAATTTAATTTCTCCTTTAATGGTTCTCCTAGTAGAACAAAAAGATCTTCAACCATTGTCCATCTTGGGTTAAAAATTTCAGTCACCTTGACTATGTTAGATTCTATTGACTAAAAATGTATTTAGAAGTTTTGTGCCTAGTCATGCATGATAATCACAATTATTCTATATCTCTTCAATTATTCTGTACCTTGGCATGTTTCAGCCCAAAATTATGCTAGCATCATGAGAGTGGGCAGTGTTCCAGCTTTTTCTGTAGCCTAGAAAAGTTTTCATTTCCTAGAACTGATTTGGACCTTAAAGCTCAAATAAACCTCAGCTTAAAGCCATCTGAGCCTGATGTATTGTTTCGTAACCCAGCATCTCTTTAAATCACCTTTTCAACACCTTCCTTAAGTATTTGTAGATTCAGTTTTCTGGCTCTTTGGAAACCAGGCTTGGATTTTTTGCGGGAAATCAACCATTCCCTTCAGAATTCTCATATGTATAGCAAGAGCAGTGCATCAAATATGCTCTTGGAATTCTTTTAATCTCTTTAGTTAATGTCTGCGATCACACTGTTGTTTTTATTCATAATCTCATTCAATTTTTGTCTCCTCTCATTTTCCTTAATCCAACGTTTAAAATGCATATATATTTATATTTAGAATTATTGCATAAATACATAATATAAATATGTCATGAGAGAGTGTTGGGTTTTGTTGAATGCTTTCCCTGTGCTGCCAATATGATTATACGATTTTTCTTTTTTAGCCTGTTTATGTTCTGGATTACATTGACTTTATTTATTTATTAATATGATTTATTGTCAAATTGGCTAACATACAGTATGTACAGTGTGCTCTTGGTTTCAGGGGTAGATTCTCATAGTTCATCGCTTACATACAACATCCAGTGCTCATCCCAACAAGCGCCCTCCTCAATGCCCATCACCCATTTTCCCTTCGTCCCCACACCCCATCAACCCTCAGATTTTTCTCTGTATTTAAGAGTCTCCCAAGGTTTGCCTCCCTCTCTGTTTGTAACTATTTATTTTCTCTCCTTCCCTTCCCCCATGGTCTTCTGTTCAGTTTCTCAAGATCCTCATATGAGTGACAACATATGATATATATTGATTGATTTTACAATGTTGAACCAGCTGGAATCATGCTACTTTGCTTATAGTATATAATTCTTCTTACACTTCTTATACTAATATTTCCTTGAGGATTTTTGCATGTATGTTCATAAGAGACATTTGTCTGTAGTTTTCTTGTAATACCGTTGCCTGATTTTGGTATTAGGGTAATTCTAGCCTCAGAATGAGTTAGAAGTATCCCTTCTGCTTCCATCTTCTGAAAGAGACTGTAAAATACGTTTATAATTCCTTCATTATAATTTTGCTGTTATTCACTAATGAACCCATCTGGGCCTCATGCTTCCTTGTTAATTTTTTACTCAATGTCTTTACTAGTTTTGAGCCCATTCAGTTCATCTATTTCTTCTTGTGTGAGTTTAGGCAGATTGTGTCTTTCAAGGAATTGTTCTGTTTTTTTTTTGTTTTTTTTTTTTGAGAGAGAGAGCAAACGGGGGAAAGAGACAGAGGGAGAGAGACTGAGACTCTTAAGTAGGTTCCATGCTCATCACAGAGCCTGACGTGAGGCTCAATCCCACAATTCTGGGATCATGACCTGAGCTGAAATCAAGAGATGGACACTCAACTGACTGAGGCACCCAGGCGCCCTGCAATTATTGTATTTCATCCAGATTATCACATCTGTGAGCACAGAACTGTTCATAGCAGTCTCTTATTAGCCTTCCAATATCCATGGAATCTGTAGTGATGTCCCCTCTTTCATTTCTGACATTATTAATTTGTATCCTCTTTTTTCTTAGCCTGGCTAGAACCTTATTGCTTTTATTATTTTTGAAGAACTAGCCTGTAGTGTCATTGATTTTATCTATTGATTTCATTTTCAATTTCATTGATTTCTTCTCTAATTCTTTTCTGCTCCTGTTGGATTTAATTTGCTTTCCTTTTTGTAGTTCTCTAAGGTGAAACTTACATTACTAACTTTAAATCTTTCTTCTTTTCTAATATGTACATCTAATGCTATACATTTCTGTCTAAGCACTGCCTTCACGGCATCCCACATATTTTGATAAGTTCTGCTTTCATTTTTATTTGGTTCAACATATTTTGTAATTTCCTTGACCTATTGTATAATTTAGACGTGTGTTGTTTAATCTCCACGTATTTAGAGATTTTCCAGGTATCCTTTTATTACTGATTTCTAGTTGGATTCTGTTGTCATGAGAGAAGACACTGTATGGCTTCTATTCTTTTAAATTCATAAAGATGTGATTTAGAGCCCAGAATGTGGTGTCCTGTGGTGAATGCTCCATGTAAGCTTGAGAGGGAACATGTATTCAGCTGTTGTTGGGTGGAGCAGCCCACAGATGTCACTTGTATCCAGCTGACTTATGATGTTGAGCTCCCTTTCTCCTTCTACTCGAATCAGAAAGGGATTTTGCTCCAGTATTTACTGTGAGAGCCCAGTCATGCTCCTGCAGGCAAAGCTCACACAAGTTGAGGATCCTGCAATCCCTTGGAGTTAACTCTCAGACTTGTCACATGGAGTTGTTTACACTGAGTCTCCATCAAGTACAGCTCAGGTTTTCCAGGATGCCCCTGGCTGTTTTCTTCTGTGAGTTTCTGCTCTAGTTAGGTAGGACTCCCTGTATTTGCTTGTGTTGACTTTTCTCCTTACATGAGAAACCAAAAGTCTTATTGTCCTATTTTTTAATTACTTTTTTCTAGTTTCTTATATTGAAGATGCAATTCATTTACTCTCAGTCTTTTTCACTTTAATAAAGAAAGCTTAGGTAGATACAAATAGGTTTATCCTAGGCTTTGGCATATGGAATCAAGCTTTTCATTACTTGCTAGATAGATGATAGTTCTGGTATGATTTTCCCATTGACCCACAGGTTGTTTCACACAATACTTTTGCAGTTGTAGTTCAATTCACATATGAATCCATCAATTTACAAATGATTGGGTTTCGGGGCCATTTTGTACTGTTGATAAGTAGCTTTGTTTATGAAAGTGTTTTGTAAAATCTGGACACTTAGATATAATGGGGATTTTGTTTTGCGAAGCCACAATGAGTATGTAGATAAATATATGCATATGCACATGTATCTACAGATATAAATGCATAGATATAAGTACAATTGCAAATACAGATCTAGGTATGGATATAGATATAAACAGACATACTGATACAGATGATAGATACACAGACATAAATACAGGTATAAATATAGACAGATATCCTGCCCATATTTCCTTAAGCCCTTATGAGTTTCAACCACACCGCTCTGGTTTGTTTTCCGGTGTCCCAGCTCCCAGCACCTGTGTCTCATTGGCTAAGAGCCTGCTCTGGCGGAGCACACAGCATGCCGGAAGGGCCAGGGGATTCATGCCTCCCACATTGGCCCCACCCAATGGCTGGTGGGCACCGATGGCCAACAGCGTCAGCCCCCTCTTCTCCTGGGAGGGAGAATGTCAAAGCTTGTTTTCTGCACTGCCTCCCAGACACCGTCAGGAGAAGAAAGCTCTGGTTGCCCACCCTGGGAACTTGCTGGAAAAAAACACCCTTAGCTTCTTCTCTTGTCTTACCTCCCCTTTCTCTCACTGATGTTTCTTAAGGTCACATTGCAAATAAATTGCTCACATTCAAATCTTTGGCTCAACATCACCTCCTGTGATGGACACACACACACACCCCACAGTGGGAAATAAAACAGTTTTCTCTTCTGCTGTACTCTAGTCCAGGGGCAAGGAATTCCATTACATAATTTGGCCAGAATAGAAAGATTTGGAAGTTTCTGGTAACATTCTTTGGTGGGTAACACATATATTACAGAATTTAAAACTTATATTCTCATTCGGATGGCAACCCATTATCTTCAATGAAGTGAGGTGACACTGAGCTTGGCAAGCAATGAGCAGAAAGGCTTTGCCCAGTCTGGTAAGTATGTAGCAGCAAGTGGGGTCACTTTTTGTCTGATAATGCTTCTCAAAGCAATTTAGCTGACAGGTATTGGGTATCCCCACCCTCAAGATGAGGATTATTTAGACCTGGCGAGAAGATGAGTTTATTTCAGTGCAGTATCTTCTTCCTGAACAATAATAACAGAAATCTGAGTTGGGACAATCCAAATCAGTCCTTGTGCAACCTCTATTTTGGAGGGAAAAAAAAAAACTAGCATGAAAAGTCTGGCATACCCCACAGTCTATGGTACGGTTTGGCCTGGGTCTACACGCAGTTGCTGGTTTGAGAAAAAACCTGACTGAAACAAAGCAAGTCGATGTGGTATGTGCTGCCAAATTAGAGTTCTGCAATCATTTTAAACCAGGGGCAGCTAAAGTTGGCAAACATTCATCAGCCGTTCATAGCTCTGTCTCAGTCACACTGATGTAAATTGAGGGATTCCCTGAGTATAGTCCTTTCTAAAGTCCTCTAATAATGGTTTAGAGTCCTGGTGTAATAAGCAAGAGGTGGTTTAATAGAGGATGGTACATTATCCCTCGACCTCCTCCACATGATCCGCTCATACAGACCCTAAGTCGGGTAATGCATAAATTGCTATCAGAGATTAAATGCTTAGAGAGGAAGCAGATAGAAATTGAGATGAAAGCCACATTACACTCTCTGGTCTTTCTCAAATGGTATTTCAAACAATAACAAGCGCATTTGTATGTTAAATCATCAAAAGCCTCTTTTGGGGTTTCAAAAGTTCTTAATCAAGAATGATTTCAGAGGTCCTGAGTTCACCTGTATGTCAAACTACGTAGTATGACAAAGTTACTCATTGGATTCCATGACAATTAGTCAGAATTATTAATTAGCTTCCTCTTTGGGGTCATGTTGGTGTTTGAAGTATTTAAACTATTTTGCTTATTCAAGTGAACGGTTTCCAATGTAGTTTGTATCATGATGTAGACAAAATTAACTACCTGTCATTAAACACTGAGCAGTCCTGATAATGTCACATGCTTTGTTATTTAGAGAACCATGAGCTTTCTAACGTTTGCTCTTGTTAATGGCTAGGTTTGGGATGATTCCCTTCTTTTTTTTTTCTTTCTCCTCCTCCTCCTCCTCCTCCTCCTCCTCCGTTTCCTCTTTCTCCTTCTCCGTTTCCTCCTTCTCCTTCTTCTTCCTCTTCTTCTTTTTTTGCATTATTGTGGCAATTGCTCCATAACAGATGACATAACCATGGCTTTGCTATATAACCACAATTTGCATTAATTTGGCCAAAAGCATGGCAGTTCAAACAAAATCATTATCTGGCCCAAACCAGGTGCTTGCACATGACCACATCCCCTTGTGAGGAATGTTCCCTCAGCCAAAGCCCCGGCTGAGCAGACACACTCGGGAGGTTTCTTATGTGTAAACTCCTGGCCCACAGTTTGGAAATCTTGGCAAAGGAGAAAGCCATGGTGTTGGAAACAAGTGAAAATGCAACAGAGAGACCAAAAACAAAAGTGGTGGAAACTCTTAACTTTTGACAGCCAGGAGAATGACAAAAAAATGGTTGATCAGAATGAATAGTTTTTAACTCTTTTCTCCACAGTTCTGGCTATATGTGGGTCCTGGTGTTTCCAAGGAGGTCTCCAGCGGCAATCCCAGCTGAATGCCTCTTCAGCATGGTGGCCTCTTGATGGAGCTTCTGCAAGCTCTGCCAGAGATTCTTTACTCTCACAACTATTCTCATTGTTTGAGGTAAATGGAGTGACTTGCTGCCTTTAAAGCTGGGAAAACCTAATGAACATGCTTGTCAAGAGGAGGCAGCTGGTCAAGTGGCTGATACTCTTTCTATGTTCATGTTAATGCCAGAAAATATCTTCCTTGGAAGCTCTCAATGCCACCCAGTTGCTCTAGAAATCGAGGCACTGTATGTGCTATTGTTAAGGTCAATAACGTAAGCATATGCTAGGGTTGCTGGGGGGGAGAGGGGGCGTAGAGAGGAGGGTTGTTTATAACGCTCGAGCATCTGGTCAGGGCCAGGCACTGCATTACGTGCTGCGGTACAAAGATGCTGAACGTCCCCCCCAGGTATGTGCTTGGACATAGAGTCATACACAGGATCATTCCAATGAAGTGTGTTAAAGGAACAATGGAGACAGAACACAGAGACAGCTTCTTGGGGTTCACAGGCTTTAAATGACTGGTTTGCAACTTCTCTTTATGGATGAAAGGGGAAAAGTGCCCAAGTTTTAGTCCTTTAGTCTAGAGCACTTACCCTGGCGTGCCTAGAGTGAGTATCTGAAAGTGTAAAACACACACAAGGCGTCCAGACTGCTCCGTCTATGACAGACCCTTGTATCCATTTCAGACGTGATGAAACCCCAACAAAGAAGGCAAAAGTAGGAAGAGGTTTGTTCAGAGGGGTAGACAAGGCGGTGGAAAATATGTGCTTTGCTCGAGTCCAGGCTTCCCTGCTCTGTGTCATGCCTGTGGTTTAACTGTCATGAATTCCTCACATATTAGGGATACACCTTCAAATAAATCCCTAAAAACATTCAAGTTGGATGTAGGTGAGCTTTTCATTCTCTGAATTTCACGATAATTCACGCCACCAAATATTCTCTCCAAACAGCGCAAGAATAAAAGTTAAAAAGATTCAAACTGAACTTGAAAAGTTTGCCCTTTAAAAAGTAGAATCACAACATTTGTATTAATAGCGTTTAAACTGTGGAGTTAAAATATTAACATTTTCCACTTAAAATGAAATTTAATAATGTATAGAAAAGTAATACATACATTAGTGGTTCAGAAGTATAAACGGTGAAAGATAATGAGGCTCTTGTCTTTGTAACATGACTATTCTAAAATGGATCTTATAAGCCTTGATTCTGTCATCATTAGTGTGCGGTTTCTAGGCTGATCTTATTGAAAACCTCAGGGGGACGTATTTGAAAACTTCCTAGTCTAATATTCTTTGTCAGTCATGAAAAGTGACTTTTCACAGAGTTGAAGTTTGAATTGTGCACTGTTAAAATGTAAAACTAGGTGGTTTATTTTTTCAGATTATATTCTATACACACACATCCACACACGCACGCGCGCACGCACACACACACACACACACACACGGTTTTTCTCACGTTTATTTAAAGTTTTCAAAAGAGGTGCCTGGGTGGCACAATTGGTTGGGCGTCCGACGTCGGCTCAGGTCATGATCTCATAGTTCATGAGTTCGAGCCCCACGTCGGGCTCTGTGCTGACAGCTCAGAGCCTGGAGCCTGCTTCAGATTCTGTGTCTCCCTTTCTCTCTGCCTCTCTCTCTCTGTCTCTGTCTCTCTCTCTCTCCAAAAAATAAATAAACATTAAAAAAGTTGACGTTTTCAGAGCTGGAGGTCAGATGTAGTGCGAGCTCCTTCACAGTGTTGAAATCTCAGTAGTTGGTAACCAGACAAAGTGCTTACTTAATTTGCATAGTGCCCAGGTCTATAGTAAATATCTAAAAAAATAAAAAAGACCTTGCAAGGAATATGCTTGTGTATTACTTAAAGGTATTTATATAATTCTGCTTAAGAGGCAACTTTTAACATTGCCAGTTGGCTGTAAGATGGAATTACAATCTCTCAAAGAATTCACTCAACTCTTTTATATATGGTGAATGGTAATTGTCCAGTTCTAAACAGATGGTTCAGCCCTCTCTTCATTTATTGCCTTCTTCCATTTATTTAAAC
This sequence comes from Cryptoprocta ferox, assembly GCA_028646485.1. Lineage (NCBI taxonomy): Eukaryota > Metazoa > Chordata > Mammalia > Carnivora > Eupleridae > Cryptoprocta > Cryptoprocta ferox. Next base: position 101,044,941 of record CM053579.1, read on the forward strand.
AAGTATTTATTAATTTTTGGGAGACTGAAAGTGGGGAAGGGGCCGAGAAAGGGGGACAGGGAATCCATAGTGGGCTTTACGCTTGACAGGCTGACAGCAACGAGCTCAACACGGGGCTCGAACACATGAACCCCGAGATCATGATCTGAGCCAAAGTCAGATGCCCAACCAACTGAGCCTCCCAGGTGGGCTTGCAAGGAGCCTTCTGAGATGACCCCCAGGGGTCCCACCTTCCTCACCTTCAGGCCTGCATAATCGCCTCCAGTTGAGCCTGGGCTGGAAGTGACTTCTTGCTTCTAAGGAACAGACCACTGCCAGGTGTTAATGCAACACTTGGAAGATTGTACAAAAGACATACTTCTATTTGTCCACTCTCTCTGGTTCTCCTCACTTGTTTGTTTCAACGAAGTAATTAGTGAGCAGGTCTATGGAGACCCCCACATGACAGACAAGGAACTGGGGCAGCTTCCTGCCTAGAACCAACAAAGAACTGAAACCATCTATCCAGCAACACATGAGCAACTGAATCCTCCCATTCTTCCAACAGTCTAGGCCTGAAGACTCACAAGTAACCCTAAGTCAGACAACCCAGAACAGGATCAGTGTAGGCCTGATGAAGACTCATGAGTGACCCTATGTCAGACAACCCAGAACAGGATCAGTGTAGGCCTGATGAAGACTCATGAGTGACCCTAAGTCAGACAACCCAGAGTAGGTTCAGTGTAGACCTGATGAAGATGCATGAGTAACCATAAGCCAGACAACCCAGATAAACTATGGCAGGATTCCTGACCTACAGTAACGGCGAGGTAACAAATGTTTTCTGCCATTACATTTCAGGACAATTTGTTACACAGCAATAGATAACTGATGCATTCACTATACCATCTCTGAAAGTGAAACTTCATAAAATTTGACTAATTTACTGATTATCAGTAAATAAATAGAAAGCACTGTGACCTGTCTTTTGGTAAGTTAAAAAACTAGATATTTGTCAAGAATTGGCTGAAATTATCTTAATTACAGACTAAACACAGATGAGTTTCTGAGAAGACAAGAGGAATATACATGATCCATGGCAGTGGTTGAAATGTCTCCACTGGTGATTTTTGCCAGAGTGCGTTTCAAGTCTGAAATTCACTATGGATTTGTGCTCTGATCTTGAGCAGGTGACTTGGTCTTTTTGAGCCAGTGTTTCATTAACCAAATGGAAATGATAAAATCTATCATGCAGTATTACTGTGAGGCTAAAATCACATGTATGGAGGATTTGACATTTAAAGGCGCTTAATCCAACAGAAATATCTTTTATATCCCCGGACACCAAAAAGCTTGTAATTTAATAAGGAAGGCAGAAATGATTACCAAAAAAAACATGGTATGTGCTCTGTTATTTTTCTAAATGTTTATTTAGAGAGAGAGAATCCCAAGCAGGCTCCACACTGAGCATGGAGTCCGACATGGGACTCAATCTCACCACCACGAGATCATGCCCTTAGCCGATATCAGGAGTTGGACGCTTAACCGACTGAGTCACCCAGGCACCCTAGTACATGTTTTAATAGAGGAAGATTCAATGGACGACGAGAATACAAGGGAAGGAACAATCACTCTTTCCTCCAAATATTAAGAACATCTTTAGTTGGTTGTGTCTGAAGACAGGAAAGAAAAAATGGACGCAACTATGATGTTTCCTTCCAGCTAACATTGAAGCCTTATCAATTATGCATGGGTTTTCCTGAGTCATAAGGAAGAGAACATTTACCATCTAGGTTAGATCTGTAAGTCAACTATATGCAGTATAGAAAGATTTTTATCTGAGATACATACACACATATATGCACACATGTACACCTTGCCTAATGAATGGCTGCCCTTAATTCAATGTACAGTGCACAGTTTCTGATAATAAATGCCAGCTCTGCCTAATATAAAATGCTTCATTAAATGTGTCTTCAGTTTAACCTTCAGGAAACGAAAATGTAGATAAGGCCTGAATACCTCATAAAAATGTCCAGCTGCCAACTGCTTTGTTTTAACATCCAATTAGCATTTACTGAGCTGTATTTCCTCAACTTGACTGGGCTGCTTGAGTTCCTCACCTTCTAGCTTGTTCCAAAAATATAAACATCTAGATATTTACATTTACACCTAAGCCCATTGCACGTCTATAGTGGGAAAATGTGGCTTTGCTTCTGTTTCTGGCCTGGCTGCCCAACTGCGAGCCCTTATAAGCACCCAGCTTCTCGAAGGGACTGAGGAGAGTCAATGCAGCCCCAAGGAACTCATTCAGAGCCCAGGGCTCTTGGCGGGAGAAGAGCTGAGCCCCAGGCTGTTCCTGGAGACCTCTGATGGAAACGGGAGGTGGCAGCCACCTCCGAGGTGTGAAGCAGGATGGCAAAGTCTCCCAGAGGCTTAGCCCACCCTTCTCATGGCTCAGGATGTGCATGCACTGTAGATGCCCTGAAGGGAGTACGGCTGTGCGCCACCCTCCCTCCGTTACATGGATGGAAAATTCTATGCCAACATAAGCTACTGGTTTTTCATTGTTGTTGCCGCCTCCTACAGTCTGTTCACCTCTGTGAGACTTGTACGGAGTCGTGAGGATGAGTTCTTGTTCGTACCCAGCCTCCTCCGTGTTGGGGAAGGGCCACTGAGAGAAGGCAACGGTTCCTTCTTTTTGGGTAGAAATCACATTTCCGTTGAATGCACGCAGCCCAGGCAAACTATCTCTAGAGACTCCCCTACAAAGAATATTGGAATTTTTATGATTTTCTAAAATCACCACAAATATTTTTAATTACAAAGCCGTGGCCAGCTATGAAAAGTATTCATGTCCCAACAGAAGCATGTCAGCCTTGGGAGGACAGCGTTCCTCAGACAAGGATGATGACATTCTCATGAGTGAATGCTTTAAAATAGGAATGACGCGGAATGTGTTGAAATGTGAAACTGTTTTTTATCTGTGGAAACCAAGGCCATTCGGCCTTTTTGCCTCCAGCAATGTCTACCTTGTTGTTATTGTAACAGCTTCTGTGTTGTGCAGTTATCATCATACACTACAGGGCAGCCACAGCTCCAGCTTATTGTTCTGTCTGAAACACGTTCAAAGGCTTCCATACACCTGTCACACTTGAAACAAGTATTTATTTAATCAAAGAATAAGCCTCTGAAAGATCTTTTCCATTAGGTTAAATGTTTTGCAGTTTGCTATTTCTCCTATAAAATTGCTTCATCCACAGTATAGGTTGGAGAAGCACATGGAATGAAAAATAAATAGGCGTGTGTTTTAGGACAGCAAAATTTCATGAACAATGTTAGTAGAGAATTGTTTCATGTTTTCTGCGAGGTAGGCATAAGCTAAAGATTAAACATGCAAACACAGCTTTCGCCTTTGTGAATCCTGATATATTTTCCTATGTTTGAGCACACTGAAAATAATTTTCACATGAACAAAAGTGAATTCAATTCTCACCTATTCTGCAGTTCTGCATGATAATTTTGTGAAAGCTAAATAGAAAGCTGACATTTATTTTTTTTTAACCTCATCTCATTATATTTATCCTCAATTTGCCCAGTTGGGAGATTTTCTAAGCCTTCCAGCAATGCATATGTTATATAATAAGCCATGATCCCACAAAAAAACACGTTATGGGGAAATAAAAGCCGTGACATTTACATTGACAATAAAATTGTTGTAAGCTAACAATGTAATAAAATTTAACTACTTTTAGAGATCGGCATATTAGAAGAATAATTTCATTTTGCATAGAATGTCAAATGTGCTACTGCATCTGAACATCACACCAAAGCATAGTCTCTATTTGAAATTTAGCATGGGGACTAAACACTATCTTCTTCTATGTGATCCTGGCAGACCTCAGGGGTCAATGGCAACATTCTGTGGAAGAGCGTGAACATGATCTATTTTTTCCTCAACCACAGTGGTCCAGGTAGTCATAATAATTGATGCCATTGGTATGTTTTGTCATAGAGATTTCACAGAATCTGCTGAGTACAGCAAATTAATAGGGAAACCATTGTCTTTGGAAACAGGTGGGAAGTGGGGGATGTTTGGCCAAAGGATGACAGATCCAAGGGAGAAGGAGGACTCCCTTCAAGTACTTAAAGGTCTGCTCTATCAGATCAAAACAAAGACCAACATAGAGCATTTCAGGTAGGGTCTCTGCTCGTAATAAACAGGAAATGCCAACTAATGAAATTAGTGTTCAAAGGTGATAGGTACGGGGTACCTGGGTGGCTCAGGTGGTTAAGCATCCAACTTTGGCTCAGGTCATGATCTTGGAGTTCATGAGTTTGAGCCCCGCATCTGGCTCTGTGCTGACAGCTCAGAGCCTGGAGCCTGCTTTGGATTCTGTGTCTCCCTCTCTCTCTGCTCCTCCCCCACTCACACTCTGTCTCTCTCTCTCTCAAGAATAAATGAAATTAAAAAAAAATAGATATTGGTGAGGACTTCCAGAGGAGATGGCACAGTAGGAGCATCCCAGGCTCAACGTGTCCCACCGATACCCCTAGATGACACCCACCTCAGTGTAAATGACCCAGAAAACGACCTGAGCCTGCTAGAGCAGACCCTCTACAGCTACGTGGAGAGAAGGGGCCGTATGAAACAGGGTAGGAAGGGTGCAGACATGGTCTGGAGACAAACAGATCTGAGGATGCTCCACAAGAGGGACGGACACCACAGGCAGGGAGGAGGGACGGAGCAGACCACACACCGGGAGCGTCAGGCACCCACATGCGAAGATGAGTCCCTATGGCATTTGCTTTGAAAACCAGAGGAACTTAATTTTGCCAGTTCTTATCATCAGTGGGGCGTAACACCTGCAACTTTAAAAGTGAGTGGGCTTGGCTAAGAGAGAGCCAGAGGGTGAGAGGAAACAGGCCCCACCCTTAAAGAGACAGCATTGCTCCCAGCGCCCAGAGATTCAGCGCAGAAGCAGCAGTGTGAAAAATGCCTGGGACATACAGGAAGGAGGTTTATTTACTGGTCTCAGAGCTGGAAGGGCAAGGGTCTTCAGGACGTGTCTCTAAGAAAAAAGTGCCGGTGGGCAACATTTCCTCTGCCTGCGCTCCCCACCAGGGGCACAGACAGCTGCTGGGACCAGTGCGGGGTGGCCGCTCTCCACCTGGCTTGCTAACAGCTACTCCCAGCCACGTGCTCGCCTGTGGGACTGCTCCCCACCACGCCCTGGGAAGGAGTCCTCCCTGGTGGTGCGGCCAGTGAGGCAGTGTGCAAGCAGCCCTGAAAGGGGCCAGCACCACCCCAAGGGGACTCCTGTCCCGGGGACAGGGGAAGATAACCACACACGCCAGTCCGACTGCAGCCCTGGCAGTGCGCTGAAGGCAGATGTCTGGCTGCAGTCTCTGCCCCCCAGTAAATGCTTCGGTAAATGCTTCTCGGGGGACAAGCAGGGAGAGTGCCCTGCAGGTCAGTGCTGATGCATCTCTGGCAAATGCCAGGTCTGACTCAACTCAAGCCCAAAACAGACGCAGGCTGGCCCACCAACCACACAGGGACCAAACCCTACCCGCAAGAGGTAAAGACTGCACAGAAGGTAAGCACCATTCAACCAGGACAGTAGGGCACATGCAATGCACACAGAAGACACCCCTGAAGAGTCAGGTTCTGGTGAACAGGGGACACTGAAGTCCAGAGGACTTCTCCTTAATGGGGCCACTACTTTTAAGAGGATGAGATGTAGCTGACTTTCCTAACACAGAGAAACAGACACTGAGAGTGAGACAAAATGAGAGAGAGAGGAAAATATCCCCAATGAAAGAAGAGGACAAAATCAAAGCAAGAGACCTAAACAAACAAATATAAGTAATGTGTCTGATAGAAAATTTAAAGTAATGGTCATAAAAACACTCACTGGACTTGAAAAGACAGTAGAGAACATCAGTGAGACCCTTAACAAAGAGATAGGAAACATAAAAAAGAACCAATCAGAGATGAAGGACTCAATAACAGAAGTTAAAAATAACATCAGAAGGAATAAATAGGAGACTAGAGAAAGTAGAAAAACTGATCAGCGACCTGGAGGACAGAGTAACGGAAAGCAAGGAAGCTGAGTAGGTGAGAGAAAAACAATAAGAACAATAAATGAAAACAGATTAAGGGAACTCAGTGACATCATCAAGTATACTAACATTTGCATTATAGGGATCCCAGAATGAGAAGAGAGAGAAAAGGAGGCAAAAAATGTATTTGAAAAAATGATAGCTGCAAACTTCCCAAATCTGGAAAATAAAACAGAAATCCAGATCCAGGAGGCATACAGAGCACCCAAGAAAATCAACCCAAGAAGGTCCACACGAAGACACTTAGTAATTAAAATGGCAAAAAGCAATGATAAAGAATTCTAAAGGCAGCAAGAAAAAGGAAACAGCTCCATATAAGGGAAACCCCATAAGGCTGTCAGCTCAGTTTTCAGCAAAACTCTGTAGGCCAGAAAGGAGTGGCATGATATATTCAAAGTGCGAAAAGTAAAATGTGCAGTCAAGAACACTCTATTCAGTAAAGGTAGAAGGATACAATGAGAGAGAAAGAGTTTCCCAGACATATAAAATTTAAAAGAATTCATCAGCACTGAACCAGTCCTATGAGAAGTGTTAAAGGGGGCTTTTTTGGGTGAAAACGGAAGGCCATAAGCGGAAGTAAGAAAAGTAAGAAGCACAAAAGCAATAAAATTAAGTACATCTAAAACTTAGTCAAAGGATTCACAAAATAAAAATACGTATGACTCCATATACTACATGTGGTGGGGAGAGGAGTAAAATTTATTGTTTGTACAATGGGCTCAAACTTAAGCGACCATCAACTTCATATAGACTGCTATATGCATTGGAGGTTATATAGAAACCTCATGGTAACCACAAATCAAAACCCGGTAATAGATATGCAAAGAGAAAGAGAGAGAGAAATGAATCCAAGTTCATCACTAAAGAAAGCCAGCAAACCCTGAGAAGAAAAACAGCAAAAGAAGGATGAGAGAAATACAACAACACCCATAAAAACAAGGAACAAATGGCAGGAAGTACATAGCTGTAGATGATTACTTTAATGTAAATGGACTAAATGCTTGAATCAAAAGACATAGGATGACACAATGGATACAATGCAAGATCCATCTGTATGCTGCCTACAAGAGACTCATTTCGGACCTAAAGACACACGCAGATTCAAAGTGAAGGGATGGAAATCCATTTCCCATGCAAATGGAAGTGAAATGAAAGCTGGGTAGCAATGTGTATAATGGACAAAATGGACTTTAAAACAAAGATCGTTAATGAGAGACAAAGAACGGCACTACATAATCATGAAGGGAACGATCCAACAAGATGTAACCATTGTAAATATTTACGCACACATGTGGGAGCACACAAATGCATAACGCAGTTAATAAAAAACAGAAAGGAAGTAATTGGTAATAATACAATAATGGTAAGGGACTTGAACACCCCACTTACATCAATGGACAGATCATCCAGACAGAAAATCAACAAGGAAACAGTGGGTTTGGATGACACCCTAGAGTAAATGGATCTAACAGATACATTCAGAACATTCCATCCTAACACAGAATACACATTCTTTTCAAGTGCACATGGAGCATTCCCCAGGGTAGTTCACTTATTAGACCACAAAACCAGCCTCAACTAATTCAAGAAGATCGAAGTCATACAATGTTCATCTTTTCTGACCACAATGCTATGAAGCTAGAAATCAACCGCAAGAAAAGATCTGGAAAGAGCACGAATACATGGAAGTTACATGACATGCTACTGAACAATGAATGTGTCAACCAGGAAATCAAAGAGGAAATGAGAAAATTCATGGAGAGAAGTGAAAATGAAAAGACAATGGTCCCAAATCTTTGGGATGCAGCAAAAGCTGTGCTAAGAGGGAAGTCTGTAACAATAGAGGCAAGAAGAGGATCAAATAAATAACCTAACCATACACCCAAAGGAGCTAGAAAAAAAACAAAATCTCAAACCAGTAGAAGGAAGGAAGTATTAAAGATTAGAGCAGGTATAATTGAAATATGAACTAAAAACACAATAGAACAGATAAATGAAAATGGGAACTGGTTCTTTGAAAAGATCACCAAAACTGATAAATCTTTAGCCAGGGAGAGAAAGAGAGAGGACTCAAATAAACAAAATCAGAATGAGAGAGGAGAAATAACAACCAACACCACAGAAATGTAGATGATTATAAGAGAATATTGCAAACAATTATATGCCAAATATTTGGACAACCTAGAAGAAAAGGATAAATTCCTAGAAGCATATAACTGCCAAAAACTGAATCGAAGAAACAAAAAAATTGAGCAGACTGATTACCAGTGATGAAATTGAATCAATAATCAAAAAACTCCCAACAAAAGTCCAGGACCAGATGGCTTCACAGGGGAATTCAACCAAACATTTAAAGAAAAATTAATACCTATTCTTCTCAAACTGCTACAAAAAGTAGAAGAGGAGGAAAAAGCTTCCATATATTCTTTGAGGCCAGCATTGTCCTGATACCAAAACTAGACAAAGACACTCTATAAAAAAACTACAGATCAATATCTCTGATGAACATGGATGCAATAATGCTCAAAAAAATCAGCAAATCAAATCCAACAATGCATTTTAAAAACTCATTCACCAAAATTAGGTGGGACTTATTCGTGGGTTGCAAGGGTGGTTCAATATTTACAAATCAATCCATGTCATACATTACATTGACAAGAGAAAGAATAAAAACCATAATGATTATTTCAATACATGCAGAAAAAACATTGAGAAAGTACATCCATTCATGATAAAAAGCCCCAACAAAGTAGTTTTAGATGGAACATAACCTCAACATAATAAAGGCCATCTGTGAAAAACCCACAGCTAACATCATCCTCAATGAGAAAAACCAAGAGCTTTCCCCTTAAGATCAGGAAGAAAAGGATCTCTACTCTTACCACTTTTATTCAGCATAGTACTGGAAGTCCTAGCCACAGCAATTAGACAATAAAAAGAAATAAAAGGTATCCGCATTGAAAGCAAGAAGTAAAATGTTCACTATTGGCAGATGAAAAGATACTCTACATAGAAAACCCCAAAGACTCCACCAAAAAACTGCTAGAATTCATAAAGGAATTCAGTAAGGTCTCAGGATACAAAATCAATATACAGAAATCCATTGCATCTTTAGACACTAATAATGAAATAACAGAAGGAGAAATTAAGGAAACAATGCTGTTTATAATTACACCAAAAATAATAAAATATCTACGAATAAACTTAACCAAAGAGTTGAAAGATATGTAGTCTAAAAACCATAAAACACTAATGCAAGAAACTGAAGATCGCACAAGGAAATGGAAAGACATTCCATTCTCCTGGGTCAGAAGAATAAATAATGTCAAAATGTCCATACTACCCAAAGCAATCTATGGGTTTAATGCAATCCCTATCAAAATACCAACAGCATTTTTCACAGAACTAAAACCAATAATCCTAGAATGTGTGTGGAACCACAAAAGACCCCAAATAGCCAAGGCAATCATGAAAAGGAAGAAAATGGGAGTTACCACAATCCCAGATTTCAAGATGTATTACAAAGTTATAGTACTCAAAACAGTAATGTACTGGCACAAGAACAGAGAAATCAGTAGAAGAGAATACAGAGCCCAGAAATAATCCCACGATTATATATTGGATTAATCTTTGACAAAGGAGGCAAGCATATGCAATGGGAAAAACAGTCTCTTCAAACAAATGGTGTTGGGAAACGTGAACAGCTACATGCAAAAGAATGAAACAGGACCTCTCTTTTACACCATACATAAAAATGGATTCAAAATGGATTAAGACTTAAATATAAGACAGGAAACCATAAAAATCCTAGAAGAGAGCACAGGTAGTAATCTCTCTGACACTGGCCCTAGCAACATTTTTCTAGATATGTCTCCTGAGGCAAGGGAAGCAAAATAAAAAATAACCTATTGGACATACATCAAAATAAAAAGATGCACAGCAAAAGAAACCATCAACAAAGCTAAAAGACAACTTACTGAGTGGAAGAAGATATTTGCAAATGACTTTTCCAATAAGGGGTTAGTATCCAAAATATATAAAGAATTAATACAACTCAATACCCAAAACACAAATAATTCCACTAAAGAATAGATGAAGAGACCTTTCTCCAAAGAAGAAACACAGATATCTGGCCAACAGACACATGGAAAGATGCTCAACATCACTCATCATCACGGAAATGCAAATTAAAACCACAATGGGATATCACCTCATTCCTGTTAGGCTGTGGGAAAAAAAGGAACCATACTGCACTGCTGGTGGGAATGCAAACTGGTGCAGCCACTGTGGAGAAGAGTATGAGGTTCCTCAAAAAATTAAAAATATAATTACTGTAAGATTTAGTAATTTTATTACTGGGTATTTACCCAAAGAATATGAAAACACCAAAAAGTTACATGCACCCCTATGTTTACTGCAGCATTATTTACAATAGCCAAATTATGGAAGCAGCCCAAGGCTCCATTGGGAGATGAATGGATAAGGAAAATGTGAGATATATAATATATATATATATATATATATATATATATATATATATATATATATCATCATTTGTAACACCATGAATGTATCTAGAGAGTATAATGTTAGGGAAATAAGTCAAAGAGACAAATACCATATGATTTCACTGATATGTGGTGTTTAAAAAACAAATCAACAGTGAAAAATAGTGACAAATAAAAAGCCAGACTCTTAACTACAGGGAACAAACTGGTAGTCACCAGAGGGGAGGTGGGTGGGGGGATGGGTGAAACAAGTGAAGGGTACTGAGAGTACACTTATCGTGATGAGCACGGAATAATGTACAGAACTCTTGCATCACTCTATTGTACATCTGAACTTATATAAAGCACACTGTAGGCTAACTATACTGGAATTTAAAAAAAAAGTTAATAGGTACAGTCAACGACGGAAACTATTCAAAATTAGCTGAGGCATCACTGGTGAATAAGAGCTTCGTACAGTGAACCAGGTGGTCATTAACTAACATTCAAAGACTACATTATGACCTTAAAACACTTACAGGTTTTCATGAAAATTATTCTGTTAC
>CM053579.1:101056598-101097108 GCA_028646485.1 Cryptoprocta ferox
GTCAGGGTCCAGGAAAGCAGAAAGGAAGAACAAGAATTTACAGGAAACTTTAATAAGAATACCTGTTTATATTCTCTGTAAGCAGAATGCCTTGTAACACAAAGTGTGGTGAAACTTAACATGATTAGCCAGAAACATGTCAAATAATATTTAGATTTCTCCCACTGTTTGCGAGTGCAGTATTTGATGTGTGATGTCTGGGATGCCTGAACATCTTGCCACCATTTGCAAAATTTCTGCAAAGTCCAATGCCAAATGTAAAAGCTGAAAACTATCGAGCTTTTCTAGATTTGAACTTAATAATACACGTTACAGCGTGCATATTATAGATGGTGAACTGTAACATAGTGTGGTGTAAGCTTCGTTCCGTGATCATTCCCAATTTTGTGTAAAATTACTTCTCCGAAGTAACATTATTAAATGAAATATGAAAACAATAATTAATTCAAACAGCTTCCAGTGACAGAATCCAAGTTTAGTTCTATGTATACAATTTGCTCAGACCGTTCACAGAGTTCAATGTCATCGGTGAAGTTTCAGAAATGGTATCGACCTGACATATACATTAGAGGAATTTAGGCCAGAAATACTGGGTGCCAACTATCAATGGGAAAAACGCATGCTATGGTTCCCTTGTTTGTGGAAGGAGTAGAGATAGAAAATAGGTTGAATATCATAAATGGGGATTAAGGTCCTTATCTGTATATCTGAATGGGTTTTAAGGGTATTATAGGTAAGACTGCATTCATGATGAATGGATAGAGAAGATGTGGTACATATACAATGGACTATCACTCAGCCATAAGAAAGAATGCAATCTTGCCATTTATAACAACACGGATGGAGCTAGAGAGTATAATGCTAAGTGAAATGAGTCAATCAGAGAAAGAAAAATACCATATGATTTCACTCCTATGTGGAATTTCAGAAACAAATGAACAAAGGAAAAAAGAGACAAACGAAAAAACAGACTCTTAAGGACAGAGTAACCACACTGATGGTTACCGGGGCGGTGGGGCGGAGGTGGGTGGGGGATGGGGAAACAGGGATGGGGTTGAAGAGCACACTTACTGTGATGGGCGCTGAGTAATACACAGAATCGCTGAGTCATTGTGTTGTACACCTAAAACTAACACAACACTGTGTTAATTACGCTTTTAGAATATTATCAGTAGTTCTACCCACTCACTGAAAAGAATAGATGTCAAAATATTTAGTGATAAATCACCCTGGTATCTGAAGTTTAGTCTCTAATGATTTCTCTTTCTCTCCTGCGGAGAAACACGGGCCTGTCTACACTGTGCCCCGAGTATTAGATGGCGAACGCGCAGAAGAGTGTTTGGCCAAGGGGATTTAAGGTAAAGCACTATGGCCATGTTCTTCTCAGGCTTTTGAAATCCTAGCACCTGAGCCTCCTCAAGGTGGAAAATGAAGCTCTTCTTGATGGCGGCTCTCTCAGGAAGAGCAGCCTCCAGGGACAGCTAGTGCTGGGTTCCAAAAGTTCAGGTCTCGTAACTCAGTGGGAGGACATGTTCTTCCTTCCTCTAGCAAGTTACCGGAGGTCTCCCGAGTCTACATGACAATCAAGTTAGAACTAAAGCCTGATACCAGGACGGACAACGAGTGCTAGGAAGTCAGGTGCGGAGTGTGTAGGTGAAGGTGACATGGCGGCTGCCCCCGTGGAAAGTCATCTCCTTCTCCACCTGCTCCATCCATCCTTAGAGCCGGACAGCTGCCCAGGTACTAATCTTACATAATGTGTGTTGCAAACCTGTCTCAAGACACATGATCTTTCCACCTGGTCCTGCTCCCTGGTCACCGCCCCAAACCCATGCTCCATTCTGTGAACAAGGGCCAGATTTTAAAAAGTAACAGGTCATGAAATAATTTTTCTTTTAAGTTAGGGAGCTCATTTGCTTATGGAAGCCTTACCGCACTCATGCTGTATTCTCTTCAGCTGAACTCACTGCCCCAGAAACCCAAGCCATGTAAGATGACCCTCCGAAGAACCTTCAATAGATGCTAAATTCCCACTGCATCTGGATTTAACAGGACTTATGTTTCCCACAAAGACCAGTGCTGACACCACCTGCCTATTTTGTATTATGCTTATTGGAAACCTGAGATACTATCCATGATGTTATTTGCATGTTGGCTCTTTCTAGATTACTATAAGCTTTTTAACCCGTTACATGAATGATGCCAAGATGGAGAAATGAAGAAATGCATATTTAATTCTTCACTTAATTATATACATTTTGCCAAAAAAAGAAGAGCTGAGGTGGTTTTATTCTTAAGACAATAATCCATGATGAGATATTCAACATTATGTAACCCCCAAAATGTGGCTCCTGCAGGTAGGCAGTATACATTTCCTGATGCATACAGAACTGAGAAATCCCAAGTGGAGGTACTGGATCGTCAGCCCGCTGGCTTATCTGGGCTCTATTTCCTGCATGCATTGGTTGGAAGCATCCGTAGGAGACACTGGACAGTGGGGACCCGTAAGTGATTTTCCACACTTTCCCCCAATGCAAAGGTAAGCACTCAAAACCCAGCACCCTTCGGTGCCTGCAAACAAGATGGCGTATTTGGCATTGTCTTACAGAAGTAACCGGAGGAATGAGTTTTCTGTGCCTGTCTTTGGACCCAGGAGCCGTAAATCTCGAGTGAGTTGAAAGGCTTATAAGGGGATTTCATGAGAGGCGGGCATTCTCGTGGTCTGTTTGCTCCATCAGACATCTGTATGCAATAGCTCACAACGACGTTCGCAGATCGTTACAAGTCACACGATACCACTTTCCCGCAGGATAACTCCGGGAAGAGACTATACCTCCTGTCCCCTCGGCCTCCTGTTAAACTTTCTGCAAACACATCAGCGTGAATTCAGGTATGCGTATAATTTTCATCTCCATGTTAGCAAAATATCTGTTTCCTATCAGTCATAACTTTGGTTTAAAAAAATTACCTTTGTGGGAAAAAAAAAGAATGGTCAATGTTTACACTATCAGTGTAAATTATATCCGTTTACCTATCTTTGGATTATAAGAACTCCTGGAAAACACCTCAGTTTTTTAAAAACTGAAACTTTCCTTCAGCAGTAATTAAAAAACACAGAAAAAAAAGATTCATCCTAGATTTGAGCAATTCTATGCAGATAAGGAAATCATAATGAAAGAGAATGGAAAGCAAAACCAAAACCAGAATGAACAGAAAACAAAATTTTGATTTGTTGTATTAATACTTCCAAAGCGTTTCCAGACACTCATTCAGGGCTTCTATAAAACTTTGGTGACATTTCATCTCGGATAAATCCCTTCTGTTTTTGATTTCAGATAAAGTTATAGAAATCAAAATATTTCCAATAAGGGCAACTTCTTTTAAAGTTTATTTATTTTTGAGAGAGAGAGAGAGAGAGAGAGAGAAAGACAGAGTGCCAGCGGGGGAGGGGCAGGGAGAGAGGGAGACACAGAATCTGAAGCAGGTTCCAGGCTCTGAGCTGTCAGCACAGAGCCTGACGCAGGGCTCGAACTCACAAACTATGAGATCATGACCTGAGTTGAAGTCAAGAGTCGGATGCTTAACCTACTGAGCCACCCAGGTGCTCCAGGGCAGTTACTTCATTCAACTTCCACAGCAGCATGTGTACAAGAAAAATATGTGTGTCGCCTGCTTAATTACTTTCTGGATGATCACTGTCCAAAAGCATCTTGTTCACATTTGTACTCTTATTTCCAAACATATGAATGTACCCTTTAAAAAATTTTTGGAAGTGGGGCACCTGGGTGGCTCAGTCAGTTAAGCATCCAACTTTGGCTCAGGTCATGGTCTTGTGGTTCATGGGTTCGATCCCCATATAGGCTCTATGCTGACAGCTCAGAGCCTGAAGTCTGCTTCAGATCTGTGTCTCCCTCTCTCTCTGCCCCTCTCCTGCTCGTACTCTGTCTCTCTCCCCAAAATAAATAAATATTAAGAACAGTTTTTTGGAAGTAATATCTGGTGCATGTTTTCTTCTTGGTAATTCTTTATATTTTGTAGAGTATCACCACGGAGAGCCATTGGGCTGAAGCTTATTGCTCCTCAAGAGAATGAACACACAAGAACCCAGGAAGGTTAAAATCAAATTTGTGGCTTCGAGTAGCAAAGCTGAACACTTTTTCATCTCACAGCAGAAATACTGGTCTTGAGAGCATAGCATTTCTTCCAGGAAATTGGTGCTTGAGGAAGTAATTTCTTTTTATTCCAAATTTCCCATTTAAGTATCAAGAGTCGGATCCTTCAGGAACTCAAAATCTTAAGGGTATGCTTTAAGTCCTCGAGTGACAGCAAGGCACCATGAGATATGCAGCTCCCCAAGCAAAGGGACACCAGAGTCCCAACAGTAAGGAGCCGATGGGGGGATGTCACAGCACCGTACCTGCCGGTAGGCATGGGCATGGCTGCCTTGTATCAAGAAGAAGATGAAATTTCCCTTCCCCACCTGAAACTCTTGCAAGAGGCAATCCCTTCCTCCAAATGAAAAATGTGTACGTGGGAGAGTAAGACAGCAGGATACGGGCAGTCTTCTGCCTCTCGCGGGGCCCCAGACACATATGGCGGAGCTTTAGAACAGAAGAGGTATGAGGGCCCAAGATGGCGCTGACAATTCAGCTGAAATGAACCACAGGTAACCTCCAGGAAACTGAGACTTCTCTGAGAGAAGGGGGTTCAAAGGACAGAGAATGCACTGGCAAATTCACCTCCAGGAAGTGGTAGCTTTTCACTTGGCACAATGGAGGTTTGAAACTAAGCTGAAGCCAGATCTGGGGAAAAAAAAAAAAAAAAAGAAAGAAAGAAAGAAAAAAAAAAAGAATCTTTGTGCACTTGACTCTTGGGTTCCACTTTTAACTTGCTAGAAATGATATAAAGACTAAATGAATTAACTTCTCAAAAAGTTAGTTTCCTTGCAGCAACACAGGGATAAAATAATACCTAAGTTTTAAGGTTGTTGGTGGGATGTGATGTTATCACACCTTGAATACACATTGCACGCGTTTACACAAGTTGCAGAGAAACTACGGTTGCTACCATTATAATTGTGAGAAAACATAAGCCTGTAGCACAGGTCATTCGCTATGATCATTGTGTCTGAATTTAATTAAGTGAGAAAACTTTGTGCCCATCATCTTCCCTGATTCATATACAACAATTATTACACAAAACAAAACTAACAAAACATTCTGATCCATTGCAGGGATAATGTTAATTTTAGATTATTTTGTAATGGCAGACATAAAGATCATGACTATGCATGCCCAACCGTTCCAAGTTGCCCATGATTTGTCAAATTAAGAAACCCCTTCAAGACAAAGTCCATCTAATTCTGTGCATTTCATGACAATGATCTTGCAAACTGTAAGGGTCATGTGATTGAATATTCCACGGGAAGTCATCAGGACCAGTTCTGAGACGGCGTAAGCAAAACAGATCAGACATGGTGGCTGAGATCACTTGTTCCAAGCGTAGCCCCTGGACCAGCAAATCCACATCACCTCGGAGACAGTGAGAAACGCAGATTCCTAGGCCCCCACCTCGTCCTGCAGAATCAGCATCTGTCTACTAACTAGATCCCAGGTATGCTGTGGGCACATTAGCATTTGACAAGTGCTGGCCTAGACCAGTCTCCATGTGAACATTCTAGCACTGGCGTTACACCACGCAGGAGAAACAGTTTTGAACAGTGTCGTTGAAAAAAGCTCATTTTTATGGACTATAACAGGAAATAGATCAAATATATAATAATAGAGAGTGGCATAGAGGAACAATTTGAGAGACAGAAATGCATAAATAAAACCTTCTGAAGTTAGGTTAATATCATGAAAGACTAAAACTTATACTCTAAATGCTCGTTTCTGTTCTCAAGGATGGCACTGCTTTCAGAAATCGGTAAAATTAAGGTCACAGTTCTGAGAATAAAACATCTGTGCTCTTTTTTTGTTGTCATTATTTGTCACCCTTTGTCACCAAACCTAGACACTATGAGTTATAACCCTTCCTGGGAAACTACACGCACAACTTCTAGTTCAGAATAATTCAAATAGTTTGCAAATAGGGGCGCCCGGAGGGGGCTCAGTCAGCTGAGCGCCCGACTTTGGCTCAGGTCACGATCTCACCATTCATGAGTTCCAGCCCCACATCAGGTTCTGTGCTGACAGCTGGGAGCCTGGAGCCTGCTTCGAATTCTGTGTCTCCCTCTCTCTCTGCCCCTCCTCCAATCACACACTCTCTTTCTCGCTCTCGAAAATAAATTTAAAAAGATTTTAAAAAACAGTTTGCAAAAAATAATTCCAGCATCTAAGATATAAATTCATTGCCAATTATCCAATGAAAGTCATTCCATTGCAGTTAACTTGATCTACCTCCAGGTGACGATTGTTCTAATATGTCATCTTTTAAGATGTTTAGAAAATGCTGCATAGCGAACACATCAGTGACCGTGCGTCGTAGTGTCACTGTATGTGTGCGTCTGGTTCTCTCACCTGATAGGGAACATGTGTTCTTATGTCTCTACCCACAGCATTAATCATTGCCTGGCACATAGCAGGTGCTCAATTAAAATCACTAAATTAAAAATGCATGGTTGCAGCAAATTCTATGTGCTTTTCTTCCTTTGTGATGATTTTTGGTAATGACCTGACTAGGTCATCAGTCACTTCATATTAGAGGAGTAAAAAAGGTGAAGTTTTCCAAGGGAATTCAGCTTGTTACCCCTTGCTTTCATTTTATTATTTGTATGCATGGCTTGTTGAATTCAGTTCCATGCAGTTAAGATCTGATACCATCTTACAGGAGTTCTAAACACCTGTGACACCAGCAGCAGACAGGTGGGTGATGGTTCACAGCTCTGAGAGAGGAGACAGGTGCCATGCTACTGCCCACCTTGGCCTCCACATGCTCAGGCATCTGGAAGTCTGTGCCACCCCCAGGCTATGCTGCCGCTACAGCCCGGGCCTTTATGACTGATTACTAACCAGCACCTCCCTTAGGGCTTGCCCGTAAGTGCACTGCAAAGTCAATTTGGAACAAATCGTGTTCCATCCGGCATTCAGAGTAACACACACCCAGGCAGTGAGGCATAGTAAATGGTATTTTAAGTTGTATGGACGTGTTTAATCTCACTTTTTTCCCTGGGAGGAATATGTGACTTCTGTTTTCCAAGGGCTTGTCAGTGCTTCGTAATCAACCAGCCTCTACTTCTCATGCTTTCATTTTTCATCTTGTGTCTTTTTAATATTAAAAAAAATTTTCAAGAGAGAGAGACAGAGACAGAGCATGAGCAGGGCAGGGGCAGAGAGAGAGAGAGGGAGACACAGAATCCGAAGCAGGCTCCAGGCTCCGAGCTGTCAGCACAGAGCCCGATGCAGGGCTCGAACTCACGGACTGTGAGATCATGACCTGAGCCGAGGTTGGATGCTTCACCGACTGAGCCACCCAGGCGCCCCTCCTCCCGTGTATTTTAAGGTTTAATTTTTCATAATTTATAAATTATCATTTATAGTTTTATCTTTCACCTTTGATACCTTGGGAGAATTTAACATGACGATGCAACCAAAATAAAACCAAGACAAAGACTTTCTGTTTAGTATGGAATTCATTTGTGAGAGTTTAAATAAATTTCACATATTATTCACCTGAAATGTCAGTGCTCATTATGAAATAAGAGCTTACAACAAAAAAAGATTGAGGCAACCAGATGATATGCACATTTTCCTCTTAGGGACAAACAGGTCAACAGTCCACCCAACCAATTCTTTGTTACTTAATGGAGACAAAAAGAAGGGTCTGATGTCTGCCTCTGACCTCTTTGAACATGATTCCCAGAAGTGAAAATTGCCATTAAAATGTGTAACTCTTTGCTGCAAATATTGCCAGTAAAAACCTATGATACTTGTTCCATTTGATGCTATTTTTAAGAGTATGTACATAGAATTTTAAAACAAGAATCAGCGGATTCTAGCACATCAGTTGTTTCCCCGTTTATTTTAAATAAAGGAAAAATATTAAGCAATTGTTCCACGAACTGATAGGTATTTAAGTGGAACTAGATCAATTAGTCAAAACTCTGACTAGTGGGTCCTGGACCCCAAAACAGTGTGACGCACTCAGTGCTTAGAGCCACACCAGTGCCAACGGTGCACAGAATCATTTAAGGAGGCAGGGATGTGTCTGGCACATGTGCACTGTGAAAACCCTTTGGTAATGGGATGAATGAGCCACTTGAGTTCTTAGCCATTTTCCTTCTTCAAAGCTGCTTGTTTGCTCTGGGCAGATGGTGTCCCTCACTGCCCAAAATATACCCAGTGCACGAGCTCCCAGGTGAAAAATGGAGGTCTGTCTCACTGATGTGAACTTGTAAGAGTTAGCGGACTGAGACTCCAATTTTGAGGCTGCTTTGCAGCCTTTTTCTCTTCCTGTGAATTAAGACACACACTCTGAGCCCATGGAAACCATGCTCATGAGAACAGAGTATCCTCTACAAAGGGCTAAAAACGAAAACAAAAACAAAAACAAATCCCAAGACTTTCAGTCTATAATTCTATGTATAGTAAAAATATCAGTGAAATTAGAGGGAAATAAAGGCCTTTTAAGACACAAAAGCTCAGAAATTTGTCTCCAAGAGACATGCTCTTTAAGAAATCCTCAACAAAGTTCTTCAGGCAGAATGGAAATGACACCAGAGGGAAAACTTAACCCACACAAAGGGAAGGGTGTGAAGGTGTAGTTTATGGGGCAAATCTAAGCCTCTTCTTTTTCCATTAAAAATAATAATCAATAGTGTAAAGCAACATTTAATAGTAAATTGTGGGTTTAATATGTATGTTGAAGTAACAAGTGACATACAAACAGCACAAGACAGGGTGGGTAAGTGCAGTGCTGTTGGCTTCTTACTTATTTGTAGGTGCTACACTATTACTCAAAGGTAATTTAGAGGAATTATAAATACATAACCACTATAAGATTTTTTTTATTATAAAGAGGTATATCAAATAATTTAATGGTTGAGATAAATGGATTCTAATTTCTTTTAATGTTTATTTTTGAGAGAGGGAGAGAGAGAGACGGAGCGTGAGTGGGGAGAGGGGGGAGAGAGAGAGGGAGATGCAGAATCCAAAGCAGGTTCCAGGCTCTGAGCCGTCAGCATGGGATTCTAGAAAATGAATTCCTATTTTGTACATATATATAAAAGTGTTTACTTTTATTTATCTTTTATTTACTTTTTCTACTTTTATTTATCTTAAATAATTTTAATATTCTAATACAAATAATAAGCCCAAACCAGATGGGCCATCAAAATCTCCCGAAGATTTCTATGGAGGTTAAAGGTGCGTGACGATTTCATTGAAGAGCTTCAAATTGATAAACTGTACTTTTAAATTTGCTAACCAGCTTCTTAAAAATGCCAAAGTAAATATTACATATTATGCCCTAAGTAACTGTAAAGCTGTGTTCAGTACTATATTTGCCTCCTCATTCCCCCCAAAATGCACTGCCAACCTCACCCTACCCACTATGACATCATACCCACTTTGGGGGGTGGGTCCTGATTTCCATAGCAACAACCAATCAGGCAAGTCCTGCTCTCTCTGCCTCAGTCACTGAAGTGCCCCCATGTAGAGGAAAGCAAGAGCTCATTTTTCCATGGCCATGAGATTGATTCAGAGATGATCCCATCAACACCAATGACTGTCTGTTTGTTGGCAACTGCTGGGCACGGATTTCAAGTGGTGTGGTGAGCAAGAAGTCAGGAGAGATGCCAGAATGAGGGCGTGAAGGTAAGAAAACCAACAGCATAGCACACAAACAGATTCAGGGCCCTCATTTTTCCATCTAGGAGCCTACAAAGACTTCTTTGTGACATCAAAGATTTCATATTTCAGACAATGGGGGATGAATCTTTTGCCACGTCTGGTATCCAATGTTCAATATGAACGCCTCAAAGTACTTCAGTAAAATTTTTGGAAAGGATATAGGATAAAAACCAAGAACGAAATTATCCTAAACTTGTTAACAAATGAAACTCAATAGCAACATATTGATCCTAAATTGTGTACCAGGTTCAGTATCCAGTCTGATGGGGATTCTAAGGAAAGGAAAAAGCGCAATCACTGATCTTAATTAATAACAAACCAGTGGGAGATACAGAACTTATTATGTATGAGAAGCACAAAAACAACATAGGGTACATGGGAGCACCACCAACAATTGTCTACTCCTATTTATTTATAAAATTTTTAAAGGTTTATTTATTCTTGAGAGAGAGAGAGAGAGAGAGACAGAGCATGAGCAGGGGAGGGGGAGACAGAGAGGGAGACACAGAACCCAAAGCAGGCTCCAGGCTCTGAGCTGTCAGCACAGAGCCCGACCCGGGGCCTGAACCCACGAGCTGTGAGGCCGTGACCCGAGCCAAAGCTGGAAGCTCAACCGACTGAGCCACCCAGGCGCCCCTACTCCAATTTAAAAGAGGGAAAAAAAAATGAGATCTCTATTGCACAGAGTAGGAGTTCAGAATTTTTTTTCTAGGAAGTGGGCTTCAGCTGGACTTAGAAGGATCAAATTTAATGGAAAAGAGAGACGACACCAGTCTGGAATGGTGGTAAGGATACAGAGGTAAGCATCCAGAGAATATGTGTCGAAGAGACGGAGAAGGTCAGCCTACTGCATTGTTAAATATATTGGAATGTCTTTATTACTGTCATCATACGATTTCTTAAATGGATCCCTTTGTGAATCCGTCTTTTTCACATTTGCATCAAGATGTCATAACCTTCACTTTGGTTTTCCCTTGGGTTTCAAATCAGTGCAGTCAGAAATAAAATGTTATGTGTAGTAAGTGGGGAAATCTTCACCAGAAACAAAAAACCATTCCTTGTTAACTGTGTATTTCAACAGAGAAATACTTTATAGTTCACTGACTGTAGATAAGACAGAGCGATAGATGCTAAGACAGGAGTGGTCCCTGCCCTTAAATAGCCTCTTATCCCTAAGGATAAACATCCACGCACATGTGGGATTATGTCTGGAAGCAGGTTATGACAGTAGCCGTGAGATGGTAAATTCAGAGAATGGGTTACCACTTCCTGTTGTGGGGATTATCATGACCTACAGCGGAGTACATATTAGCTACAGCTGCCATCATGAAAAACATAGACCACGTTTATTTTCTCATGGTTCTGGAGGTTGAGAAGTCCAAGATCAAGGGGCCAGCGAGATGGGTTTTATTCTGAGGCCTCTTCTGCTGGGTTGCAGGTGGCCCCATCCTGCCGTGGGCTCCCACGGCCTCTTCTCTGTGTGTACCTGCTCTCTGATATCTGTTGTGTAAGTGCACTAATGCCACCATGAGGCCCCAACCTCCTGCCTCCACCTAACTCTTATCGCTCCCAGAGGCCCCACCTCCAAGATCCATCACAATAGGGGTCAGGGCTTCAACATACGAAATCTGGGGAGACACATTCCGTCCACAAGCACATGGGTTTTGAAGCTGGACCATTGCTAAGGTGAAGGTGGTGGAGGGGAGGAACTCAAGAGAGGAGTGGGAAAGGCCATAAGGTGAGGGAACAATGCTTGCTTCCCATGCTCAGGCCCTGTGACTCCACGCCCGTGTCAGTGTTGGTGAGGCCACTGGCTACAAGTGTCACGGTAACACTGGTTCAGAAGACACTCAAGGCGAAAGGCTTGACTGAGCTGATGGGAACAGTTGGTGATAAGGAAACTTGCTGAGCAAAGTAGGATTGGAGTTTATCGGGGCACAAGAATACGGAGGGACACGTCCTTGTGATCTGGCCCTGGTAACCGTTTGCTTCGACAGCTGTCATACCTGCAGACGGACTCCCAGAGGCCACTGTGGTTTCCATGCCCCTCACTCAGGGCCGCTGACGCAATCCCACCCTGGCACGTGTCAGAAGAGCTCTCCTGAGAGCTGTGGATGGGACTCTTGCCGTTTACTAAGGTCCCAGGGAGGGCAAGTGAGCAAAATGGGGGAAAGTAGAAAGGGAAAAAACAAAGTAGGGGACCATTTTGAAGGGTCCAAACAAAGGAAACCGTCTTCTGTTGGGATGTATTCATGCCCCCTGGGGACGTTTCCTGGGACTCACAGCATGGGTTCAGTTATTTTATACCAATAACCTTGGGAGACAAGACTGCTCACATTCACGGGGAAGACCATTCTCTGGCCATTTCTTAGTAAAGTAGAAAAATAATTTACTTTTGAGAAGACACTAGAGGTATATCAGGTTTTCTCATTTTATGGTTCAAGACGAACTGCCTCCCACCCACCCCCACTTTTTTTTTTTGGCAGGGGATGGATTTGGTCTCATCTATAATTATTTTAAAGGTTGTTAGTGTTGCAAAGTGCAGGTTACAGGTTTTCTTTCCACAGCTTTGCTCTCTTACGGCGCTCTAAGTGGATAACTGGACAGACACAGATTTCCTCCCATTGGGTGAATAATGCTATGCTGTCAGCAGACATGGCAGGTTCTCTCCTCCCTACTTCCGTAAGTGAGGTCCCACATGAGTGTGGGTTGGAGACACGGTGTTGCTAACGGTGGATACGGCTCAATGGAACCTTCTGTTGATGGTGTTAATGGGATTAAAATTTCAGTCATGATGTGAAGTCTATCTTTCAGATACAGTTATTTCAATTGTACGACAAGTTAAAGAACAGGGTTCATGAAATAATAGTCCTGGAGCCATGAGGATGTGGGAGACCCCAGGGGGTTGTACTTAATTACTGGATTTGGGGGCAATGATGGGAGAGAGTGTGCTGTGGCCAGAGGATTAGCTTCTTCTCCCGCTCACAAGCATGAAATTACATTTTACTCTGTCACTCACGGTAGGCACGGAGCATGAAGAATAGCTCTTACCCATCTCCTCACGTTTCATCCCAAGCATCATGTTCTCAATGAGATAGGAGACATGAAATCCTCCTTTTTTATTTTATTTTTTTAATGTTTTATTTATTTTTGAGAGAGAGAGAGAGAGAGAGAGAGAGAGAGACAGCGTGAGTAGGGGAGGGGCAGAGAGAGGGAGACACAGAATCCGAAGCAGACTCCAGGCTCCGAGCTGTCAGCACAGAGCCCGACGCGGGGCTCGAACCCATGAGCCGTGAGATCATGACCTGAGCCGAAGTTGGACGCCTAACCGACTGAGCCACCCAGGTGCCCCATTCCTTTTTTAATTTTAAAGTTCATTTATTTATTTTGAGAGAGAGACAGACGTGGGAGGGGTAGAGAGAGAGGGAGAGAGAGAATCCTAACCAGGCTGTCGTATCGGCGCAAAGCCTGACACAGGACTCAGACACCCAAACTGTGAGATCATGAACTGAGCCTAAACCAACAGTCAGAGGCTTAACCCACTGAGGCCACCAGGTGCTCCCCTCCCCCTTCTGAAGGCAGTGTCCCTGCCTGAACGGACATGAGCCAGGACTTTGTGTCAGCCCTGCCTATGACACACCATGACCCTTGATGCAAACCACAACATTCTATTTGAAAAGAAAACATTTCCTCTGAAGAGTTCAAGGTTTTAAACTGAACCCTTCAGTCAGTACATAGCCAGAATTACAAAAAGGTAAACCAGGGGCGCCTGGGTGGCTCAGTCGGTTGGGTGTCTGACTTCGGCTCAGGTCATGGTCTCGCGGTCCGTGAGTTGATGCCCCTCATTGGGCTCTGAGCCTGGAGCCTGAGTCAGATTCTGTGTCTCCCTCTCTCTCTGTCCCTTCTTCACTCATGCTCTGTCTCTGTCTCTCTCTTTCTCCCTCAAAAATAAACATTAAAAAAATGAAAAAAAAATGTAAACCAGCAGAGGAAGAAAACAAGACCCAGGGAGCGATGCGCAGGGCAGTGGTGGTGATCGTTAGCAGGAGATGTCAGGAAGAAAGAAACCCCAGCAAAATTTGACTGACATCTCTTAATGGGTTTCCCACTACTGGATGTCACCTCCACGTTGCTGATGAACTAATTTTTGAGCACGTGCTAGAGGCCAGGCCCTTTACAAGTCTCACTGCTCCCTCTGAGCTAACTAGCAAGGCAGAAACAATTACCCCCGTTTTCCCCTCCACAGGAGGAAGCACACAGTAATGTGATGGGCTGGGACTCTGTCAACCTCAGGACTACCCATTCCCGGTTGTGCTATGCTGGGCAATTAGTAAAAGCATGAGCAACAGTGCCTGCCTACCAGAAAGCAGCTAGGATATAATGTCGTGCTACACATAAAGCTCTTAGCTTCTGGCCTGTAGGAAGAGCTCAACCGATCTGAACGTTATTATTTACACAGAAACGGTCACTGAGGCCCAGAGAAGCATCCTGCTTCGTCCAATTTTACATAATGGCTTCTTGACTCTTGACTGTAAGCATTTAACCACAATATAATAATTCAGGGCCGGGAATCTCTTTCTCATTCACATCTGTAATATGGCACATGGTAGGAACTCAATTCTTGATGGCTTGATGGGATCCCACTAACCCAGTTTTCCCTACAATGATTCCTCTTTCTGTGACTTATTCCCATTTGCAGATTGCGCACGCTTGTGTCATGGCTCAGCCCATTTCCACCGCTAGAAAAAGTGCAGGTCACAGCACGCCTGCCAGTCATAGCCAAAGTTTGGGTGCAGGCCCTCTGCTCTTGCTAAAGACCTACCCGAGCACCTGAGTCGCTCTGCTGGGACACCAAGGACAGGGCACAGGACAGGGTGTCGACAGAACCCCGACCCAGGCAGGGGCTACAGCTCAGCCAGTCTTTCCACACCCTTGGTTCACAAGGACTGGAATATTCCAGTGTGTGCGTCGCTGCTGGAGACAAGCCCACTTTGCGCATCCGTGCGGGAGGGCGACCCAGATGGAGTGAGAACAGAATGGAATGAAAACATTACACCCTCTCCTGCAGGGAGGGGCACCAAGGCGATGCGGCTGAGAACTGAACTCAAGAGCAAGACAACAATCTCTAAGGGCCAGGGCTTCTTTGTGACAGCTCCTTCCTAGTGACACATGAAAGCCCTCTCTCTGCAGTAAAAGAAAATGAAAACGAAAACAAATCAGAGTGTTTATTTCCGATTAAGACAGATCAGTGTGTTGAACTCCCTCTGTTTCAAACAGGCAGCAGTGTGGAGAGACCTTGGCAGAAGACATAAATATCAGTAGGATAAAACCGGCAGGAGTGGGGGTGCGGGGTGCCTGCCACCGGGGCTCCAGGTTCACTGGGAGTCTGTCAGCACTGAAGTAGCAAGGACTGCATTTCCCCAACCTGGGCCGGGGGCCGGGGGCCAGCTTTACCCACAAGAAACCAGGGACTCCGGGGAGGAGGCTCCCAGAGGCGCTGGCTATGTCGTGTGTGGCCCAGTGGCATCAGTTGAGTTTAAAGGTGCAGCTTAGGGCCCCGGATGACGCGGACACATGAAACCGTAAGTAAAAAGAAGGCAAATTAAGCAGGTCACCGGCTTAGTATCATGAGGATCTGCCACATTCCCAGTCTTGCTAGGGCAGGACTACAGGGCATGACAGCCCTTTGCTGTGGGGACGCCCACGGGGGCCGGGAGAGGGTACAGGAGCTGGGGGCTGGACAATGCAAGGTGGACAGCATGGCTCCTCTGAATGGGCCTGCAACGCAAATTCATAGCCCTACACAGAAATGGGAGACACAGCCCGTGAAACCAGTGATCGTAGGATAAGTTTGGTCCACACGAAACAAACCTAGAAAAAGAGATGTGACAAAGAGATCCCAAAGGATAATGTGAAAAGCTGAATATTTAAGAACAAAAATAAAAAAAGCCAGATATAGAATAAAGATGGATTTTTTTAACAGAGACAGTTGAAAACACTGAAGATTGAAACATATTCTCCAAAATGGAAAAAAGAAATCTTGAAGGGATAGGATCAACACGAGACTGGGAACATCTAAAAAGAGAGTCTGTAACCAGGAAGGGCAGTGTGTGCAAATTTATTCAGAGTCGGCGCAGACATAGAAAGAGGCATGAAATATGAAATGAGAAGCTGAGACACTTTGGGAAAGAGATTGAGAAGCAACGACATAAGTGTAAATTAAAGTTCCAGGAGAAATAAACATTTTAAGAGAAAACAGCATTATGGCAATTGGTGGAAATCAAGGAAGGCAAGAGTCCAATCAAAGGTACACTCAAATAATGAGCAGCGAGCCCTTAGACAATCTAAGGGAAATGGCACAATTTCAAGAGTAAACACAAAATGACAGGATGCCCCCCAGAAAAGGCACAATTTGGTCGCAATGAGTAGCAGTTACAATGCCAGCAGATTTCTCACTTGCAAAAACAGGTCAGAAGGTAATAGAAAGAAAAGGCTCTATAACTGTCAACTCGCTCTCTCCAGGCTTGTTAGCAAACATAAACAAAACAAACAAAAGGACACAGACGATCTGAACAGCAATCGCATGGACGTCACCTAAATAAAAAATTATGGGACCCTCTGTCCAACAGCAGAACAATACACGCTCTTCTAAAGGGACACATGGAGTAATTATCAACAGAGGATATCTGCAGGGTCACAAAACATCTCAATTAATTTAAAAGGACTGAAAATACTGATA
Source organism: Cryptoprocta ferox (assembly GCA_028646485.1). Lineage (NCBI taxonomy): Eukaryota > Metazoa > Chordata > Mammalia > Carnivora > Eupleridae > Cryptoprocta > Cryptoprocta ferox. The sequence continues at coordinate 101,073,186 of CM053579.1, forward strand.
CATATTCAGCAACAGGAAAGCAATTAGAAATAAGGAACAAGACGGCCTAGGAAATCCCAGTGTACTTGGAAATTAAGCAACCTATGTATAGGACAAGAAAGACGTGACAACAGGAGTTAGAAAACATGAAAAACTGAATGATAAAACAACACATCAGAATTTGTGGGATGCAGCTAAAGCATGCATACAGGAGAGGTATTAAAAAATTTTTTTAATGTTTATTTTTGAGAGAAAAAGAGTGCAAGTGGGGGAGGGGCAGAGAGAGAGAGAGAGAGAGAGAGAGAGAGGGAGACACAGAACGTGAAGCAGGCTCCAGGCTCCGAGGCACAGAGCCCGATGCGGGGCTCGAATTCACAAACTGTGAGATCATGACCTGAGCTGAAGTCAGACACTTAACCGACTGAACCACCCGCACGCCCCCTAGGAGAGTTTATAGCTCTCAGAGCTTTTAGAAAAGAAGAAAGTTTGGAATCTAACACACTGAGCTTACACTTAAGCTAGATAAACAATAGGAAATTAATCCCAAATTATATAACAACAACAACAACAACAAAAACAAAGGAAGAACTATCAAAGGTAGTAGTAAAACCACTGGAATAGAAAATGATGAAATAATAGCAAACATCAAGTAACCCAAAACAGAATACACTGAAGGAGGTTAAGAGCCTAGGTGAACCTGATGCAGCACGGGGCAGGGGCAGTGGAAAGGAAGGGTGTGCACGGAGCGAGTAATTTCTAGCAGTCATAAGGAAATTAAGGGGCATCAATGCATGTATTGCATGATGTTAGGGGCATGCTGTGAAACAATTCATGCCAGTAAAATTAAATACTTGGATAAAGCTGCCATTAAAAAACCCCCATAAATTACCAGAACACACATAAGCAGGGGGAAAAAATCAGAACAGACCTGACATTGCATTTATAACTAAAACCTTCCTCCGGGGCGCCTGGGTGGCTCAGTTGGTTAAGTGTCTGACTTCAGCTCACGTCATGATCTCACAGTTCGTGAGTTCCAACCTCACATGGGGCTCTGTGCTGACAGCTCGATTTGGATCCCTCTCTCTCTCTGCCCCTCCCCAGCTCGTTCTCTCTCAATAAAGAAATAAACTTAAAAAAAATTAAAAATAAAACCTTCCTCCAAAGAAAATTTGAGGCCAAACCGCTCTATTGATGAATTCTAGGCAACATTAAAGGAAGAAATATTAAAGGTATATGAACTTCTTCAGAAAAAAGCAGAAGACATTATATATATGACTTAATAAACCTAGAATAACCATGACACCAGAGCCAAGTAAGAATAGTTTAAGAAATAAAACACAAACACAACAATCCTTAACAAAACTGAGCAATCATCAGGAACAAAAAAGATAATATATTAACGTCAACAGAGCTTCATTCCATAAATGCATGGCTGTATTAACATGTGAAAACCAAACAATGTAACTTCTGGTATTTATATAAGAGAAATTCGGTCAATTTAGATGTAGAAAGGGCTTGTGATAAAATTCAAGACCCAGTTGTGATTGCTGGAGTCTGACAGTGAAAGACTAAATACTTTCCAGCAAAATGTGGTTAAAAAAAGGATGGTCTCCTTTTATTCTATGTTGTATTGAAGGTCACAGTACAACAATACAATTATTACTTGATGCTGGGACAACAGGGGGTTTGAACTGGGAGTGTCTACTTATATATGGATTTTTTTCCAATAAATACAGTGCAGTACTGTAAATGTATTTTCTCTTACGATTTTCTTCATAATATCTTCTTTCCTCTAGCTTACTTTATTGTCAGAACAGAGTATGTAATCCACAGAACACAGAAAATATGTGATGATCAAGTACTTGTTATTGATAAGACTTCCGGTCAACAGTAGGCCATTAGTCATTAAGTTTTCGGGGAGGTAGAAGTTACAGGCAGACCGTGCTGGTGGTCAGCATCCCACACCCCAGTGTTGTTATTTAAGGGTCAGCTGTCAATCGTATTATTTAAGGTGGTGATATTAAGAAGGTAGAGATGCAAGAGTCTATCATGGCAGAAACATGATTTTGTATGTAGAAAATGCTAATAGTCTACAAACAACTATTAATACTAATTGGTGAATTTTGCAAGGGAATATAATTAAAAGTTCAATATGCATTTATATGTGTGTATATATATATGGAATTTTAAGTACCAAAATGCCATATACGATATCATAAAACATAGAATATGAAGGAAAAATTTAACAAAATCTGAGCAAAACCTGTACCCTGAAACAACAGAACACTGCTGAGAGAAATTAAAGTAGATTTAGATAAATGAAAACATAAATCATGCTCATGGATTTTAGGATTCTGTACTGCCGAGATCTCAATTCCCCACACATTACGTATGGATGGAATGCAGTTCTAATTCTATTTCCAGCAAGCTTTGTCGACCACCAATGCTTGAAATTTAAAGGAGCTGGAGAGGACCCAGAATCGCCAACACAACTTTGAAAAACACGCACAACTTTGCCAGACTCCCATTACTTGTTCTCGGTCATGCTTCTGGAGCCCGAGTAGGTCAGACCGAAAATCAGGACTGTGTGGCCTTAGAAAGACACAGGCATAGATCAGCGATGAGAAAGACACACACAACTATATGTCTGGTGAAAAGAAACTAAGCCAAAGTAATTTCATGGGGGAACGAGGAGATTTTTCAAATTATAATACTGGGGACAAGATAGAATAAGACAATTAAATTAATGTCCTTCTTCCACTGAGCATAGTTAAAATCTGAGGACAAAATACAAAAACAATCAGTGGGGATCCCTAAAAAGTGAACAGTAAGCATATGGGGGGACTGGTCCAGACCTGAAAAAGTCCCATGACAGGCGTTTCCCAGTTCCTTCTTGGTTTCCCAGCTTGGACCAGAGGGCTAAGTGGATGACAGAAGTTGGCAGAAAGCTTGGACAAGACATCTTTAGGAGAAACTCTCCGGGTTTTGCCCCCAACCCAGGGACAGGGCCTCGTGTGTGCCGGCAAGCAAGGAAGGAATGCATGTTTCTTTCTGCTTGGTTCTCTCTCTCCTCTGTCCTGGCTGACGCAGGCTGGGTAGGCAGCTATCGGGGTCGCAGTGGGAGCCCTCTTTCCCCCAGACAGAGGAGGAAAAGAAGTCCTTGCTGCCTGTGGACTGTGGGAGAATCATGACCTTTCGTCTCTTCCTGCTTCGTCCTAAACGTGGTCCTGGTCACACAACAGTGTGTGTGCGTGCGTGCGTGCGTGTGTGTGTGTGTGTGTGTGAGTGAGAGAGTGTGCATGCACGCAGCTGAAGCCCTGATAGAAACCCGTCTTTCTGGCCACAGGAATTGGTGAAGAGACACCCAGGAGGCATAGAGTGTGGGGTACGGTTGGCAGATTTAACAGAAATACAAGACCAGAATTAAAATTAAAATACTAAGATAGTTAGTAAAATTAGAATTTCAGATAAACAATGAAAATGTTTTTAATATAAGCACATTCCCTGTGATATTTAGGACGTGCCCATACTAAAAAAAAATGTCATTACATATCGACCTGGATATGCTGTATTTTTCCTGGTGACCCTGCGCAGAGCTCACTCCAGAGGGGTCGAGCCGGAGAACCACAGCCCCTACTTCCGTGTGTGTGAGCCTACTGAAGTCCCCGGTCGCGGTCTTACTCCTCGACTGGGCAGCACGTGGAACAGACACAAGGGGGCACAGCAAAGGCTTTGAGAACTTGACCACTATATATACACCATCTCAAGTGATGCACGCACCTGGCGACCCAGCACAGGCTTTGAAAATGGACTTGATGTTGGAACTGACACCCACAAGAAGCAGGACCAAAGACAGGATCTGAACCTAACCCACTGTGTGCCAATTAAAAAAGTAGTTGACAAAAATGGTGATTCAACATCAGGAAAGCTACATGGAGAAACCGTAAACTTGAATGCATCGGAGACCAAAACATAAAATCTGAAACCATAAATAATGTCTAGAATAAAAGAAGAACATGACGTATGATCCTGGGGTGGCCAACGACTTCTCAGGACACGGGATGCATTAATTATAAAGGAAAAGTTAATAAACCAGGCTTCTCTCTTCTCTTTTTAAATTAGGCTCCACACCCAGCGTGAGGCTCAGAGCCACAACCTTGAAATCAAGAGTCAGATGCTCTGCTCGTCAGCCAGGTATCTCTAAGCTTTTCAAAATAATAATAATAATAATAATAATAATAATAATAATAAAAACACTTTCTATGTATCAAAAGATAACTTTCAAAAAAATGAAAAGTGAAGATACCAGATAGAAGCAAAGAATTGGAATACGTATGTCAGAACCAGTCCTTCTTACCACGATACGTTCGTATCTTAAGAAAACAGAAATGAGTAGAGGACTTCTCAGGCCACAGCTTTCTGAAGTGATGGAATGTTCTGTGTTTGGACAGGGGTGTGTTTTGCAAAAGATGTCTGCATTTTACAGAATTCCTCAAGCTGAAACAGTAGGCAAATCATTAAGACACTTATAAAAATATTGAAAATTTGGCATTATTCTCTTCTATTTTGCACAAGGAAAGATACCATAAATGAGACAAAAACAAATCAAGACACAGAAGAGAGGCCACATATGTCAACTCATTTCACTGACATGGATGGTTTCTGGATATATTTTTTTAAAAAACAAGAAATTACTAATTAAAAAATCCTCAAGACATTTTAAAGTGGGCAAATTAGGGGCACCTGGGTGGCACAGTTGGTTAAGCTCCCGACTTCGGCTCAAGCCATGATCTCGCAGTATGTGAGTTCGAGCCCCACATCGGGCTCTGTGCTGACACCTCAGAGCCTGGAACTTGCTTGGGCTTCTGTGTCTCCCTCTCTTTCTGCTCTTCCCCGCTCACACTCTGTGTCTCTCTCTCTTATTGTCTCTCAGAAATAAACATTAAAAAAATTAAAATGGGCAAATTATATGGGATGCAATCTAATGAACGGCAAACCCAAATGGACAATGACCAGAAAGAGCCTGACCTCACTGTGAGTCGATAAGTTACAAAATATTACACAGGCATGCATTTCTTCTTTTTCTCTTTATAAGTTATTTATCTTGAGAGAGACAGAGGGAGCAGGGAAGGGACAGAGGCGGAGAGAGAATCCCAAGCGGGTTCCCTGCTCAATGCAGAGCCTGACTTGGGGCTTGATCTTATGAACTGTTGAGATCATGACCTGAGCGAAAACCAAAAGTCAGACACTCAACCGACTGAGCCGCCCAGGTGCTCCCAAAGGCATGCATTTCTATCCCAAAACAGCAGCAATACCAAGCGTTGATGGGAGCATATATAATTGACATAATCCTTCTGGGGGGCAACTGGCAATATTGAACAAAGTTAAAGATACCCTGTCTCCTCCCACCTGGACCACTTGGAAACTCCACCTCCACATGTGTGTTCTAGAACAATCCCTCGTTGCACCATATTCTCTAGAATATGGTATAATAAACATTCTTAAGCATCATGACTTGCCCATCAGATGCAAGAGCTTCTCCAGAGAAGGGGCTTATCTAGATCCCAGTGCCCACTGGAATCTGCCAAGGACTTCTTCACAAAGAGCAATGCCCAGTCCTTGCTGCCCCTATCTGATTACGATGACCTGGGAGAGGTCTGATGAGGAGCCTAGGCTGCTCGTTAGGCTCTCCCACAGAACTTGAAAATCTTGACACTCAGATCGCAATTCAAAAATCTCCAGTTCTGAGCCCTAAGTAATGTATACACAAATTACAGTGCTGAATGTCACAGAGGACACTGGAATCAACTTAATTTACGATAGGAGAATATACGTACATATATTTAAAGTGCAGGATAGTTTAATGATATCTGCCCTGTGTTAAAATACATGACACCATCACCCGTAGAACAAGACTGAAATTCAAACACATAACTTTGTGTGAGAAAGAAAAATGAGCAAAGAATATAGACCATGTGATCCCATTTACAAAACTTAACCATATCATGTTTACAGATGGACGAGTGCATAATAAAAGTATAAAAGTGTGTATGAACATGATAAAAACCAAGTAAGGGTTAGTAATTACATCTGGGATGGGGGGGGTAGAGAAAGGGGAACATGATATGCAGTCAATCATCCTGTCTAATCGTTTAAAAAGTATCTGAACCAAATGAGACAAAACATTAAAACTTCTGCAAGGTGCAAAATTGTTCACTCTAACATTCCCTATACTTTTCTGTGTGTTTAAAAAATGTTTTATCATTGGAAAGCATTTACTATAAACAGTAAAAAAAAAAAAACCTAGCCAACCAGAAAGTGGTAGAACTAAGATACATATCCAAGTCTATCACCAAAGCCACTATTATTAACAATTTTATTTTTCTTCAGGCCTAACAGTTATATATGGACTCTCATATTTTTTCAATATGTCTCCATCCTATTTTCCTTCCTACAATTCCTTCCTTCCCCAGCTTTCCCTAATTGTTATTACCACAATCAGCTTAATGAAGAAAAGAAGGAAATAACACACACATTTCAATGAGATTGTGTTTTCAATATGGTTTATTCATCTTTTCAGAGAAATGCATATGTTAGGATCCAATTTCACTGCCCAAACTGAACACTTCAGCACAGTGCTGGAACCTGGTAGATTCGTCATTGCTTCCAGATCCTAACACCCAAGCATGATGAAGTGTGAACTCAGGATAACGTTTAGGAGAGTTAACTGCCACGCTCAGTGGATATTTCCAATGAAAGCTCTCCCGAAGCAGATTCTCAGCTTACCAATAGGTTTAGAATGGATCAGTCTTCACCATGAAATGGAACTTTCTTTCTTGAACTCAACACGCTGTTTAAATAATTTGTAAAAGTCTGGCCGTGTTTTCATTTCTCGCTTGGAAATGTTGCTTTGAGCTGTCAGACTCCTTCTCAGACCATTACTGAGAAATCCAGGGAGGTGCGGGAAGGGGTCTCACATGGAAAACATATTTCGAAACAGTCGCTACCTGTCACACGTGAGGAAGGGCAGTTTTAACACTGCACATCATGCTGGGACTATGGCTGATGCCAGGCTCTGTGAGGACACATCTGCATCACCCATGTCCCTCTGCAGTTGAACTATGTAAAACCACCCTGTGGACGATGAAGTTGAAATGTCGCATGTGCCGGGCACGGTGCTCTGTCAGATGTTTTCTGCACTGATGGGAGTACAGCCTCTAGGTGCACGTTCCTTCTGTGCACAATTCGTACCGAAAACGACTCAGGAACGCAGTATCTCTGGTGCATCGTGGATTCCTTGGAGGGGAAACGCATCCTATGAGCCAGTCATGAGACTACAGCATTTATCCATATCATTTTAAGGAATCCCTATATGGTATGAAACTGGTACCCTTGGCCCCTGCTTTTAGCCAAGAGGAACGTGAAGTCAGAGATGTGAATCTTCCTACACGTCCGCAGCTTGCGTGGCGGTGAGCCCTATCTCCTCCCAGCCCGTGTCTCCAGGTCATGCCGCTCCTCCTCAGGGCGGCTGCTTCTCCAGGGACTGTTTCCACCTTCCCAGCCGCTATTTACATAGCACAACCCATGCCTTTTCACTCTTCCCCAGCTGCTCTGTTTTCTCCCCGTTTCATGACTGTCCACACAACTATTTGGGAGTTTTTACATGTTCTCTTGATCCTCTTCGATCTCTTCTCCTGTGTCCCACCTCTTTGCACCAAACCTGCATTGGTTGGGAGGATGCCAGGAATGGAAAGTAGGGGCTTTGTACTTGGGTACAGAAGGGATGAATCTCAAGCCTGCTACATGCACTTGTGTGATACTGGACAAGTGGCTTAACCAGTGTGAGTCTAGGTTTCTTCACCTGTAACAATACACACTTCTGACATCAGAGGCTGTGCGAATAGAACGGAGTTACATTTACACAGTGCCCGGCTTCCATGACTCACCTGGCCAACGCCTGTTTCTCTTCACTTCTAACTGCTTCTTAAGGCTTCCCACCAGGAGCGTATCTTCTTGTCCTTGTCTTGAACTCGCAAATCAGATTCAGGATTGCATATGTAGTCGTTGCCAGGTTAAAGCTTTCTGAGGGTAGAACTTACACATTTCCAACCTCTTTTAAGGATGCCGTTTCTTTAAATAAACTTTTCATTTGTGAATAATTCTGGATGTACAGAAAGCTGGAAAGACAGTAAGTAGAGAGAGTTCCTGCGCACTCCGAGATGTCAACATCTTACATAACCACAGGACACTTGTCACAACTAAGAGATTAACGTTGCTACAGTACCATTAGCTGAGCTCCGTGCTATACCTGGCTTCCTTCAGTTCTCGGGTAATGCCCTCTTCGTGTCCTGGATTCCGGGGAGGGCCCTGCACCGCAATAACCTTCGTGTCTCATTAGGCTCCCACACCGTATGGAATTTTGTGTTTCCTTATTTCCCAGGACCTTCACCGCTCCGAGGAGTACTGGTCTGGCATTTTGTAGAATGTCCCTCAATCTGGGTTTCAGTGATGATTTTTTTTTTTAATGTTTACTGATTTAGTTTTAGAGAGAGGGAGTGCAAACTGGGTAGGGGCAGAGAAGGGGAGAGAGAATCCCAAGCAGGCTCCACACTGTCAGCACACAGCCTCCATCTCAGGAACCGTGAGATCATCACCTAAGTCAAAATCTGAGAGTCGGATGCTCAACTGACTGTGCGCCCCTGCTGATGCTGATGTTTTAGGAGCATTAAACTGGCCATACAGGTCTGGGGGCAGAACCACCCAGAAGCAAAGGGCGTTTGTCATCGCACCAGACCTGGTGGGCATGATCGGGCACTGTTTAGGAATCCTGAAGCAACACTTTACTACTAAAAAGGGCCTGATGCTCGGAGGGAGTCCGCGAAACTCCTAGAAACAACTGCCCTCAGTTTAGAACGTGTTTGCTCTGCACGCTGCATGGCACAGAGCATTCTCGGTTGCATCCCAACCGTGAGATGTCGCGCCTTTCCAGTAAGAGCCAGGAGCAAGGAGGGACCCTAAGAATGGAGCTAGTAGGCAAAGACGAGGACAGTGGTTAGTTTGGGAAGCGCCTCCCTGCTCTGCTGGCGTGAAGAAACCAGTGCCAGTCAGCTCTGTGTCTCTGACATCTGCCGCCAACAGCTGCACCCTCCCGCTCACGGCGCCCCCCATGTGCATGCAGCAGCAACGGTCCTGGGCGTCGGCGGCTCCATGTGTGGCCCGGCTCAGCCTGGGACTTAGGCCTGCGCAAACAATCATTCCTCCCACGTCGACAGGGAATTAGGACATGTGAACTTTAGCTCGGTTGAAAGGACACACACAATGCACATATTTCTTGCCTACAAAATTCATGCAACAGATGCCATGGGGGTGTTTCTGAGTGTACGGACGCTGGCGGCTGGGGTTGACAAAGCAGAGATGTACAGCCGTCTCCCTCCTCCTTCCTCCTCCCCCCCGCCACCGCCACACAAACTGAAGGGTAACCAAACCCGTGCTTCTCTACCGCACACTCGCGTGGCGGGGTGACATCTGGAGACGGTTCTGATCACTGCGCCTGGGGGTGCGGTGCCCCTGGCACGCGGTGGGTGGAGGCGGGGAGGTGGCCCGCCACCATGGGGCGCACAGGACACCCCACACTGGACGGCAGCAGAGCTGAGGTCGAGAATCCCTGCCGTACGCTGAGTCCCCATGTCCTCAAGCCTCCCTCACAAGTCTTCTGGAACACAGTGCATTCTTCTTTCTCCTTTCCTGAAGGCTCCTTCGCTGTCCTTCCACATGGAGCCTCACTGTGTCCACTTCGCCCAGTGTCTACACTGAACTCATTCACTGTGACATCTCTAATGCTCTTGAGGAGCACTAATTGTCATCGCCAGGGTTTGACCATCGGCCTCCTGGCTGTTTCCTTGCTCCGCTGTGGCTGTATGCATGGGACCCTGCACGGCCCCCTCATCTCCCAAGGACTCTGGTCGCCTGTGTCCCTGGGCCCCTCCCCACGTCTGTCCTGGCTTACAGGAACTCCCATTCTTGCATCAGCCAGCCGTTTCCAATCACTTATGAAGTCCTTAGGTTAGTCTCTGCTCGGACGTCTCGTCCTTTCTCTGAGTCGGTATGTCCCACATGGACTTCTTCCTCCTCCTGCCATATTCTCCCTGCACATAACTCTGTCTCTGCAAATGACACTGCAAATCCCTGGGCATGACCTGGGACTCAGCTCTCAGTGTCATCCCTACGAAACGCGCCTTCTGTGCTCAGACACAGACCTCAGTTCTTTCCCTGAAACTCTGCTCATGGTCATTGTCTTCCCGCCGCTGCAGCTGTGAAGTCCCGTGTTTTTCCCACATAAGCTCCTAGCTATGCTGTCCTTCCTAATCATGTCACCCCTGATGGTGGGGGACTGCCCTGCTGCGACCAGCATATGTCCCCTCGTCCACTAGTTATTTCACTCCCCTCTGGCCACCCACTATGCTCTTTGGTTTTTTTTTTTAATGTTTTATTTATATTTTAGAGAGAGAGAGACGGCGTGATCAGGGGAGGGTCAGAGAGGGAGGGAGACACAGAATCTGAAGACAGGCTCCAGGCTCTGAGCTGTCAGCACAAAGCCCGACGCGGGGCTCGAACCCACGAACCGTAAGATCATGACCTGAGCCAAAGCCGGATGCTCAGCTGACTGAGCCACCCAGACGCCCCTGTGCTCTTTGGTTTAAAACAAACCCAGAAACGGTTCATTTTGGAACAGCCCTCGATTTACAGAAAAGTTGCCAAGAGAGTTCAAAGAGACCTCGTCCCCGTTCACTCTCCCTCCTATTGTTCAGCTTCATGACACCACACTCCATCTGTCACTGCTAAGGAACCATGTTGGCCCATTCCTGGGACATCACATTTCCTCCTCTCCTGCTCTCACGCTACAACTGGGTACGCCACCCTGCACGTGACAGATGTGGGGGCTTCTCGGCCCCCACAATCACATGAGCCAATTCCTCATGCCAAATCTCCCAATACTCTCCCGTTGCCTCTGTTTCTCTGGAGAGCCCTAAGACAACCTGGAAACGAAATCCTATCTGCACCCAGAACATTGTGAAAATGTTTGCTTCCTTCTATCCCAGACACACCTCTTGCATTTCACTTAAGACTTCCGTATTTCTCTGAGTGTTTCTTGTTTGTGCTCCAGGAATTCTTGCTTTTTGATAATAGAAGTCCTGTCTGGTGCAAAACTGTGTCCATCACACTCAAAAGATACCTGCTAAGGGAAATGAATGACCCATTCACTGACACCTTGTGTTTATAGCCTCACACACAATACCCTCTTTCTTGAACCAAATCTAGAGTAGTGAGGGCTGAATTAGGACACAGCTGAAGTACTTTGGGCTGCGAAGCTGGTAGGGGCTCCCAAATGCAGCAGTTTTAAACACGCAACAGCTACACGGTATAGACGTATGCTTTCCTTGTAGGGAAATCAGTGCCACAAAAATGAATGCCCGGGTTACTGGCGCAGGAAAGCACTCCATGCACACCAGTAGGAGATGAGTAAACACCAGGGGCGGTGTGGCAGGAACTCAGAAGGCCTCCTGCAAAGCCAGGCTCAGCTTCAAACCCTCCCGAAGGGCTTTCTTTGCTGTCCGAGTTGGAACCACTCTCTCCTTCCACGGCGATCTTACAGAAATCTTTCCTCACGTTCCCTTTGACTTCTCCTGTATCGTACAGCCCCCAGTGTTATTTACCATGGCACATACACGATGCTTATTTTCCCCTGTCTGTAAAGGGCATGCTTGGTGGTACATCACACTCTCCCCGTGCTTTCTTTCCTGGATATGAATGACATCTGTGGGAGACGACTCTATAGCAATACGTTCTATGAGTTTGGACAGTCGCATGTCTTCATTTTGCTTCCATCAACTTGAGATGCTGGTGTTGAATTTTTAGGAAGAGATACCAGCAGCTTTCCTCTTCTAGGGTCTTTTGCTTAAGCAAAATTAGCTATTTCTTCAAAATAAAAACCAGGCAGGGGTGCCTGGGTGGCTCAGTCGATTGTGCATCCAACTTTGGCTCAGGTCGTGATCTCACATCCGTGATTTTGAGCTGTATCGGGCTCTGTGCTGACAGCCTAGATTCTGCTTCAGATTTGGTGTTTCCCTCTCTCTCTGCCCCTCCCCTGCTCACGCTCTCTCTCTCTCTCTCAAAAATAAACATTAAAAAAAAAAAAAAAGCCACGCAGAGTCCTTAATAGAAAATGTTTCTCCTTCCAAAACATGTCATGCTGGCTACAAAACCCAATTTTTCTAAAATTAGTTGAGGATAGAATCTTAACCCTGAGTGTATGTGTCAGTGGCCCCATGCTGACTGATGAGTTTCCCTATGTTGTCTGCATTCCCTGTGGTCCTTCATGGCTAACGCCCATTCCTTACTGCCCTATTGTCTTGGAACTTTCCATGAGCAATACACCCAATAGAAATCTTCCTTCTGTGAAAGCTCCCCTTCCCTCAGGCTTTCGCTGGTACATTTCTCAGCCACAGCTCCATGAATTGTTAAAACTTCCAGAAACATTTCCAATTTTGTTACTTAAAATCAAACAGAAAATATACAGATGGTATTTCGAGCATGCACAAAGTCTGTTTTCTTTACATCCTCAACTAGATACTGGACTCCCCACAGACAGAAGCCAAGTGTATTTTTATCCAAACATGACCATTCATGCCTCATGATTAAATGGCCTATTTCATTATTTCAAACACTACGCATGTGAAATGTTCCATCTATCTTCAGTGGCTCTTCCAGTTTTTACCTCGTGCTTTTCCAGCTTCATCTATTATAAATCCTCAATACGTATGTGTCAACTACACAGTTGTGGATAATGCAGACCCGTCTAAAACAAGACAGCAGCCCTTGCCTACATTCACTTTGGTAGCTCAGGGAGAATTCTGTCCCACTCAGAATACACAGTGACGATGAATCGTTGGAACTGTCACAGGACTTCTCCTCAGACAAACAAGTCCTGCAATTGCCACCATGATTCTGAGTGGGCTCGGGGAGGTAGTCCATGTGTGAACACCTTGTCAAAACCTGTCCACAGCAGGAAACATCAGGCAGCAGAGGGCTCTGCTTTTAACTGTTGTTGAAATTTGTGTGCTTTCCATATCCAGCTGTCTATGAACAAGAAGGTGGAAAATTGAGACAAAAATTCACATCATTTTAAAATTCCTAATTTTATTTTATTTTTTTTTACTTTAATGTTTGATTTGATTTTGAGAGAGAGAGAGAGAGACACAGCACAAGTTGGGGAGGGGCAGAGAGAGAGGGAGACACAGATCCGAAGCCGGCTCCAGTCCCTGAGCTGTCTGCACACGGCCCGACACAGGGCTCGAATTCATGAATTGTGAGATCATGACCTGAGCCAAAGTCAGACGCTTAACTGAATTTATAATAGATGGAGGATTTAAAATAGATGAAGCCAATCAGGTGCCCCTAAAAATCCTAATTTTTATTGCTTATTTGAGTGTGTACATGAAGTTCTTAAAAAATAAAGAGATTTTAATCTTTGAAGGGGGCAGCAATAAGAGGTAACTTAGACTATTAAAATGCAATTTCCGTGTATTTAAAATGTTAACCTTTAATTTTAATATTTTAAATACGGTGAAGCCACGCTATGATACAAATACAGCAAAAAAAAACTGCATACAAACTGCATATGAATCCTGCAGCAAACTCTCATTTGACTAAAATTTATGAAAAGAAAAGTTCTTGAGGTAACTAAAGTGACCAAAACCAAACACTGCATTTTCAGAAATGGATTTGCTTCAGGGATAGTATATATTTTATTACTTTAAATACATTCCTAATCCCCTAAGCCCCTGACGGAAGTGCTCTGTCATGCAATGCTCTGTATTTCAATTAAAAGTATAATCTAATATTGGAAATCCACTTTGCCTAAATACATTAGGAAATGAGCATCTTGCTTCCTTTTGTCATCTGAAAACATTTGCCCATCACTTTAGGGTATGTGTAGCGCGTACTCTCAGTGAAAAATCGAGGCAGACGAACATTTACCAGGAGCTTGCATGATGTTTATTAGATGTTTACGGCAACATACTTCAGCTCTCCAACACGTATCTACTTGGCAAATGAGCAAATGCTTTCATTACCCATGTCAAAATCAAACGATTTTAAAGCTAATAAGAACATTAAGACAGCAGCCAGGGACTGAATCCTCCCACATGTGACGAGCTTTTGGAATTTTTCAACACCGATTGGTGGCCAATTCCCGTCTCCAAAGGGAAGATGTTGTGTTTATGCACGCTGGCCCGTGGCAGGAGGTATGAAAGGGACTGTTGTTCCGAACAGGGAGACGTGCTGTTTTAATTCCCTAAAGGCTTGCCGTGTCCATGAAGCCCGCTCTTTAGGAGGTGTCGAGGTTTACGGGTCTGTTCTGGCCCTGGAGAGGGTGCGGGTCACCAGATCTGTGCTGTGTGCAGGGAGTGGGATGGGCGTCAGTCCGCACGGCGGGCTCGCAGCCCTGCCGGACTCAGCCGCTCACGCTGGGACTCTCCGTAAGTGGCACTGACTTTGCTGAGCCATCAGTGCGGCTTCCTGGTGATGCACCCAGAACTCCAGGACTTCTTCTGCAGCCTGGCAGGCCTTTCTTTTTGGCTCACGTCACTCTAAATGCATTTTTCATGTGAGCATTTTCTTTCTGTTAAGTAGGCTCCAGAGTGGAGTCCAATGCAGGGCTTAAAGCTCCCCACCCTGAGGAGGGGAAGGGGGAAAAATAGTTGGGGAGAGGGAGGGAGACAAATCATGAGAGACTCTTGAATACTGAAAACAAACTGAGGGCTGAAGGGGGAGGGGGAAAGGGGAAGGGGGCTGATGGGCATGGTGGGAAGGCACTTGTGGGGAAGAGCACTGGGTGTTACATGGAAACCAACTTGATAATAAACTATAAAAAAAAACAAAACAAAAACTCACCACCCTGAGATCTAGACCTGAGCTGGGATCAAGTGTCCGACACTTAATCCATGGAGCCACCCAGGTGCTCCCTCCTAGGAGCATTTTTAGCTTACTCGATCTTTACTGCCCGGACTCTGACAAAAGACACTGAGACTATCCTCAATGTTTTTAGGGGTTTAAGTATGCCATTCCAGAGGTATTCATATCTTTGGAAGTCTGCAAAAATCTCAGAATACATCTTTTTGCAAAACTCAAGGCCTGATGCTGAGAACATATTTACATGGCTTTGCTATTCTACAAAGTATTTCCACTAAAATCATCTTTCTGAACCAGGATGGGTAACATGCCGTGCTGGGCTATGTGTGCTGTGCTATTTATCATAGGAGACATCGAAGCTTCCAGATTAACCAGCAATTTGTGTGCATGTGCGTGCATGTGTGTACACACAAACCTGCACATCTTCATGACATTTAATTTTAAAAGAAGACATCTGCATTTGTGAAATATAATTGAGAAATAACAGTGACATAATTATGTTGAACCTGGGGGAAGCAGCAGAGCCCATGAGTCCATTTAGGAGGACAACAATTACTAGAAATCAGGAGTGATGTTCAAGTGATTTCAGGTTAATTAAAACAGGGCTTGACCTAATTGCCCTATGGACCTCCACTCACTGGTGTGACCGAGGTCAGAAAATCCCCTCGGTGGCCTGGCTCATCAATAAATTACCCAGAGTGCTGGTATCTTTATTTTCTAAACTGAAGCCTGGGCTTTAAAAATCAATGTCAAATTAACGAGTCCATAATCAAGCAAAAAGTTTACACTTGCATCACCCAAGCCAGACTGCATGATGGAAGACCAATTTAATAAGCATAGAATAGGATTGCCTGGGTGGCTCAGTAAAGCGTCTGACTTCGGCTCAGGTCATGATCTCACGGTTCACGTGTTCAAGCCCCTCATCGGGCTCTGTGCCGACAGCTCCGAGCATCGCGCCTGCTTCGGATTCCATCTCCCTCTCTGCCCCTCCCCTGCTCATGCTCTATCATTCTCTCTCTCTCTCTCAAAAATAAATTAACATTTAAAAAAATTTTAAAAAGAAGCATTAAAAAAATCTCAATCTCAATAGTGTTCTCGTTCAGACCATGTCTCTACACTTGAGAAGCTAATTTAACAAACGAAATCAGTTAATAAATGAAATTAAATGGGGCGCCTGGGTGGCTCAGTCGGTTAAGTGTCCAAGTTCGACTCAGGTCATGATCTCACGGCTCATGACTTCAAGCCCCACGTCAGGCTCTGTGCTGACAGCTCAGAACCTGAAGCCTGCTTCGGATCCTGTGTCTCTCTCTCTGCCCCTCCCCTGTTTGTGCTATGTCTCTCTCTAAATAATAAACATTAAAAAATTTTTTAAAAAGGAAATTAAAATTTAAATGAGAAGAGATTCTGTTCTTGCTCATTTTCATATTCCTCCTCAACAATTTCTAAGACTTATTAGTAATGTAAATGCAGTTTAAATGTCTTCTCTTCATATACTAGAAAGCAGTGGTAATACAAACAATATGGTACTGGCACAAAAACAGATGCATAGATCAATGGAATACAATAAAGAGCCCAGAAATAAACTGACGATTATACGGTCATTTAATCTACAACAAAGGAGGCAAGAATATGCAATGGGAAAAAGTCATTTCAGCAACTAGTACTGGGGAAACTGGACAGCTACATGCAAAAGAATGAAACTGGACTACTTTCATACAGTGGACACAAAAATAAACTCAAAATGGATTAAAGACCTAAGTGTGAGACTTGAAACCATAAAAATCCTAGAAGAGAGCGCAGACCATAACTTCTCTGATATTGGTCATAGCAACATTTCTCTAGATATGTCTTCTGAGAGAAGGGAAACAAAAGCAAAAATCAACTATTGGGACTACATCAAAATAGAAAGCTTCTGCACAGTGAAGGAAACAATCAACAAAACTAAATTAAGGCAACCAATAGAATGGGAGAAGATATTTGCAAATTACATACCAAAAAAGGCTTAGTATCCAAAATATATAAAGAACTTAAAACAACTAAACACCAAAAACCCCCAAATAATCCAATTAAAAAATGGGCAGAAGATGTGAACAGACATTTGCCTAAAGAAGACATCCAGATGGCCGACAGGCACATGAAAAGATTCTCAATATCACGCATCATCAGGGAAATGCAAATCAAAACCACAATGGATACCACCTCATGCCTGTCAGAATGGCTAAAATCAAAAACACAAGAAACAACAAGTGTTGGCGAGGATATGGAGAAAAAAGAACCCTTGTGTACTGCTGGTGGGAATGCAAAGCTGGTGCAACCACTCTGAAAAACAATATGGAGGTTCCACCAAAAATTAAAAATAGAATTACCAGAGGGTCCAGTAATTCCACTACTGTGTATTTACCCAAAGAATATGAAAACACTAATTCGAAGAGCTATATACACCCTTAATGTTAACGCAGCATTATTCTTTTAAATTGTTTTTAACATTTATTTATTTTTGAGAGAGACAGAGAGAGAGACGGGGTGCAAGAAGGGCAGGGGCAGAGAGAGAGGGAGACACAGAATCGGAAGCAGGTTCCAGGCTCTGAGCTGTCAGTACAGAGTCTGATGTGGGGCTCGAACTCATGGACTGTGAGATCATGATCTGAGCTGAAGTCGGATGCTTCATGACTGAGCCGCCCAGGCACTCTGCAGCTTTATTTACAACAGCCAAGCTATGGACACAACCCAAGTGTCCATCCACAGATGAATGGATAAAGAAGATGTGGTGTATATACAACAGGACAGTACTCAACCATAAAAAAGAATGAAATCTTGCCATTTGCAACAACATGGATGAATCCAGAGGATATAATGCTAAGTGAAATAAGCCAGAGAACAACAAACATCGTATGATTTCACTCATAAGTGGAATTTTAAAAACAAAAGAAAAGAAGAAAATAAAAAAGAGACAAACAAAAAACCAGGGTCTTAACTCTAGAGAACATACTGGTGGGTGGGGGATGGGGGAAACAGGTGATGCGGGCGACGGGCACACTTACCATGATGCACCGAGTAACATCTGAAATTGTTGAATCACTATATTGTACACCTGAAACTAATATCACACTGCACATCAACAATACTGGGATTTAAAATATATATATTAAAAAAAAGTTTCTTCTAAACTAGAGTGGACAACTATATAATATACAATATACCTTTCAGAATTGTCCTATTTTAATAAATAGCTATAAAATTAACTTGATTAAATATTGGCAATTTTGTTACCGATATATTTTCATTTATTAATAATAGTTTTTATGAGTCTTATTAAGTCCTCACATTTTTATGTGCTTTATGTAAAAAAAGCAGATTTTACACAGATCATTTAAGAAACTATTATTAAATAAAATAACGTCATAAAAATTGTTTTAAGGTTTATTTTTGAGAGACAGAGTGCGAGTGGGGGAGGGGCAGAGAGAAAGAGACACAGAATCCAAAGCAGGATCCAGGCTCCAAGCTTTCAGCACAGAGCCTGACGCGGGGCTTGAACTCATGAATCGCGAGACCACGACCTGAGCCTAAGTCAGACGCTTAACTGACTGAGCCCCCCAGGCATCAGTTTTTAAAAGCAGGTATTTATTTCTGGGATCACAGAAATGTCTTCCGAATATCAAAGAAGTCAGGGAAAGATTGTAACAGAGTCTGGACGAATAGCCTAGACCTGACACATCTGTCACCATCATGTCAGCAGCCCTCATTCATTAGCCTGATTTCCCACAATTACATAATTTTTAGGTTTAACAAAGCCATATTTTTTGACATTGTGGACTTTAGTAATGAGTGGCTTGTTTACTTATAAGATCTCAAACAGTTTCAATCCTTTTTCAAGCTGGAAACCGGTGATGGGGTAGTAAAATGTGAATAAAAGGCATTAATAAATTAGATAAGGACAAAAAGGCAATGAAATGGAGAAAAACCTGCCCAAGATTTAGGACATTTTACCAAAAGCTTTATTCTTACCTTCAGAATAAAGATAATCATAGAAATAGATCCCAAATGTTGAATATGAAGAATAGAGTAATTCTATTCGCTAATTTGCCCAAATCAGGATTGAAATATCTGACTTTATAAATGAATGGTTAGGAAGGTTGGTTTACTTTTTAAAAATTTTTATTTTTTTTAATGCTTAGTTATTTTTGAGAGAGAGACACACACAGAGTGTGAGCAGGGGAGGGACAGAGAGAGACACACAGAGAATCCGAAGCAGGCTCCAGTACAGAGCCCAATGCAGGGCTCGAACTCACAGACCAGCCCGTGAGATCACTACCTGAGCTGAAGTTGGATGCTTAACCGACTGAGCCACCCAAGCGCACCTGGTTTACTCTTAACACTTACACAGTTGCTTATCATCACCATAGTATTTTCCATTGCTGGCACGATCACGTGGTTTTTTGCTTTTTTTTTTTTTAAGCATGACACGATCCTTAAATAATCTATTCAGGGGACAGCTAGTATGTCCCTCTACAAATGGACATATTTAACAGATGAAAACGGAGTTGAGTGGCAATCACATATGGATGTGGTAAAACATGTTACAGTTAAGTCTATTGGTACTCCGGGCAGGTTACCTTACGTGATTAGACACTTTGGTTTCTTCATTTGTGACATGAGTGAATCAGCAGAAGATTTCAATGGATTCCTGCATATACATGCTTTTTAGCACACTACCTATGGAGATTACTTGGGGTTGATCCAGCTATGTCCCCACCGGTGCCTTGATTCAGGAATTCAGCCTTACCGGTGTGATTACTGCTCGTATAAATGAGGTGCAAGGGAAATAAAAGCTGTTTGGACTCCACAGATGGTTTCAGCAGGTGCATGCTTCAAGGATAGGCTTGGTCTCTTGCTGCGGATTGCATGGGGCTCAGAGGTTGTGCCTCAGGAGCAAGATCTTGGATTCCTGGCAAACCTCCGCAGCCTTCCGTCAGGAAGGCAAAAACAAAATCAGGAATGCATTCCGTGTGAATTTACAGACTGCAAAGATAACTGCATATGCATCTGTTCTCTCTTATTGAAAACATGTGAAAGCTGTTGCCAGGAAAGGAAAATTCAAGTCTCTAGTTCCTGAAAGTGAGCCACTGCAGGAACCCCGAGGGGATCTGGGACATATCTGACACTGTACAAAGTCATCAGCTGATTGCACTGATGCTGCCACGGGGACCGACATCAGATGCTTGGGTGCGTCCTGAGCTCTTGGCTGCGAACTGACATGAGCACAAAGAAGTTCAAATTTGAGTGGGAGCTGTTCCTGAGCAAGAAGGATTCCAAATGTTTCAGGTTTACCCATGCTTCCAGAAAGTTCTCTCTTAACTCTTCACTGAAAATCAAAGGTGAAATCCAATGTTCCCAACTTGAAGTTCTATAATGTTGAAGAGCAGTGGCCTTTATGGCAGAGTTCATGCTGATACAAGGACTTGTTTGGAATTTAAAAGAAGTCCTGGGGTGGGAGCCCCAACCCAACACAGGGAGAGCGCACTGTGCCCCGGAGAGACAAGGGGAAGAGAAAGAGAGACTGAAAACGCTCATAGAACTGTCTCTAAAGAAGAGATAAAAAACTCGCCCCAGGACGGAGAGAGATATTGTCACCCCATATATAACCGCTGGGCGCGGGGAGAGAAATCCGTCCCATCTGGCTGGCGAATTCGTCCTTGGGCGCGGTGGCAGCAGCGCCTACTCCAGGTGGCACCGGCAAAGACGGCCCCACCACCTGTGCAATCCGGGCCAGGACGCTGGCCGCCAGCGGGAACGCATCTCATCTCCGGTGACAGTGTTGAGCTGCATGGACTAGGATTTGGCGGAGCTTGGAGAATACAGTTTGGCTCGCCCACGGCACAGGGAGATCGGACTCAGGAGAGGTTGCAACGCTTGGTTTGAGCAGAGCTTGAAGCACCGCCATTCTTGTCCCCGCAGCCACCAAGGCGGGGCCTCGGAGAGCAGCCCCCAGACCCACTTACCTGCACCAAACCACGCCCATCCGCACGGGAGAGTTGTCGTTCTTTTTAATTTTTTCCTTTTTCTTTGTTTCTCCTTCTTTTCTCCTGCCATCCAGATATATTTCCCTTATTCTTATCTCTCCTCCTGGCTGATTATACACTTTTAGACTGTTCATAGACTTTTGCGGTCTCTGTCCCCACCTTGTTTTTGTTTCTGTTTTTTTTTCTTTTTCTTCTCTCTTTTCTTCTCTTCTTTCTTTCCTTTCCTTTCCTTTTCTTTACATCCTTTCCCCTTTTGGCTTGCTTGTGTGTTTGATTTGTCTGTGCGTTTGCGTGCTTTTGTTCCCTGTGTGTTAGTCTCTATTCCTTTTCAGGGCTACTTCAAGAAACAAGCGAAAGTACACATGGTGGAGAGTCCCAATATATCACTGACTAGGGAAGTAAAATAATCAAAGGCACAATAAGAGAAACTGAGAGACATCATTAAAAGAACACTTTCTGAAACGACAGGCCCTGGACAGTCAATGAGCCTCCTTTACTAGCGCAATACTAACAGGTGCACAGTGCATAATGAGCTTTTGAAATGGACAAGAGACAGAAAGCTAGCCAAAATGACAAAACCGAAGAACTCTCCTCTAAAGAAACTCCAGGAAGAAGTCACAGCCACAGAACTGCTCAAAACAGATTTAAGAAACCTAACTGAACAAGAATTTAGACCAATTGTCATTACATTAATCGCTGGCCGTGAAAAAAATTTAAAGAAGCTATTGATACACAGACTAGGGACCTTCAAAATAGCTGTGTCGAGTTAAAAAAAAAAAGCTATAAATGAGGTGCATAATAAAATGGAGGTGGCCACCGCACAGACTGAAGAAGCAGAGAGGAGAATAAGTGAATTAGAAGACACAGTTCTAGCAAAAGAGGAAGCCGAGAAAAAGAGAGAGAAATTGATACAGGAGCAAGAAAAGAGAATTCGAGAACTGAGTGATACAATCAGACGGAACAATATCAATATCATAGGAATTCCTGAAGGTGAAGAAAGAGAAAAAGGTCCTGAAGGGGTACTCGATCAAATTATACCTGAGAACTTCCTGAATATGGGGAAAGAAATAGACACTGAAATCCAAGAGGCGCAAAGAACCCCCTTAAGACATAACTTGAATCGACCTTTGACACGACATATCATATAAAACTGGCAAAATATAAATATAAAGAGAGAATTCTGAAAGCAGCTAGGGATAAAAGGACCCTAACATACAAAGGGAAACCTATCAGAGTGGTTACAGACTTATCTAACGAAACTTGGCAGGCCAGAAAGGAATGGCAGGAAATCTTCAATGTGATGAACAGGAAAAATATGTAGCCATGAATTCTTTATCCAGCGAGCCTGTCATTCAAAATAGAAGGAGAGATAAAGGTGTTCCCAAATAAACAGAAATTGAGAGAATTCATCACCACCAAACCAGCCCTACAAGAAATCCTAAGAGGGACTCTATGAGGAAAATGTTGCAAGGAATACAAGGTACCAGAGACACCACTACAAACATGAATTGTACAGAGAACACAATGAACCCAAACCTACATTTTTCAATAATAACACTGAATGTAAATGGACTGAATGCTCCAATCAAATGACACAGGGTAGCAGAATGGATAAAAAACCCAAAATCCATCTATTTCCTATTAAGAACTCTGCATCCTGAAGCTAAGAAATTCACCTTCTTCTCGAGTGCGCATGGCACTTTCTCCAAGATAGATCACATACTGGGGCATAAAGCAGCCCTACATAAATACAAATGAATTGAGATTATACCATGCACACTTTCGGATCACAATGCTATAAAACTTGAAATCAATCCCAGGAAAAAGTCTGAAAAACCCCCAAAAATGTGGAGGTTAAAAACCACCCTACTAAGGAATGATTGGGCCAATCAGGCAATTAAAGAAAAAATTAAAAAATATATGGAAACAAATGAAAATGAAAATACAACAATCCAAACTCTCTGGGATGCAGCAAAGGCAGTCCTAAGAGGAAAGTATATTGCAATCCAGGCCTATTTCAACAAACTAGAAAAAGTGCAAATTCAAAATTTAACAGAGTACTTAAAGGAACTAGAAGGGGAGCAGCGAGAGAACCCCAAATCCAGTAGAAGAAGAGAAATAATAAAGATCAGGGCAGAAATAAATAATATCGAATCCAAAAAAACAGTTGAGCAGATCAATGAAACCAAGAGTTGGTTTTTTGAAAAAATAAACAAAATTGATAAACCTCTAGCCAGGCTCCTCAGAAAAAAAAGAGCAAACACCCAAATAGACAAAATCATGAATGAAAATGGATCTATCACAACCAATCCCTCAGAAATACAAGCAATCATTAGCGATTACTATGAAAAATTTTATGCAAACAAACTGAACAATCTAAAAGAAATGGACAAATTCCTAAACACACATGCACTACCAAAATTCAAATGGGAAGAGATAGAAAATATGAACAGACCCATAACCAGTGAAGAAATCGAATCATTTATCAAAAATCTCCCAATGATTAAGATCCCAGGGCCAGATGGCTTCCTAGGGAAATTCTACCAGTATTAAAGTGGAGTTAATACCAATTCTTCTCAAGCTATTCCAAAAAATAGAAATAGAAGGAAAACTTCCGAACTCATTCTACAAAGCTAGCATCACTTTGATTCCCAAACCAGACAGAGACCCAACAAAAAAAGAAAACTACAGGCCAATATCCTTAATGAATATAGATGCAAAAATCCTCAACAAGATACTAGTAAATCGAATTCAACAGCATATAAAAAGAATTATCCATCATGATCAAGTGGGATTCATTCCTGGGTTACAGGGCTGGTTCAATATTCGCAAATCCATCAATGTGATACATCATGTTAACAAAAGAAAAGACAAAAACCATATGATCCTGTTGGTAGATGCAGAAAAAGCATTTGACAAAATACAGCATCCTTTCTTAATAAAAACCCTTGAGA
>CM053579.1:101097608-101191277 GCA_028646485.1 Cryptoprocta ferox
AGACAAAGCACGAGAGACTCTTGAGTACTGAAAACAAACTGAGGGCGGAAGGGGGAGGGTGAAGGGGAGTGATGGTCATGGTGGAGGACACTTGTGGGGAAGAGCACTGGGTGTTATATGGAAACCAACTTGACAAAAAACTATAAAGTTAAAAAAAATAAAAAATAAAAGCAGTCCTGGTGTTTCCAATACTCCGAACTGTACCCACTGAAACCCGCACTGCCCAGTATGGCTGGCACCCACCTACTGCAGTCTCTACTGCTGACGAACAATACAACGGTATGACTCATGCCAGTCACTGAGGAACACTGAGAAACTGGTAAACAGTCTGTCCCGCGACAGTTCTGAGAACTTTCTATGACTTGGGCGATTTGCCGGCATTTGAAATTCAAAGATGCATAGAATATAATCCCTTCTCTCAAAAGTCATGATTCACTAGATTAGACTAAGTCTTTTTCTTATGCCATAGCTTTGTTTATTATTTTTAGAATACTTCTATGTTGTTGTCCACACCCAGTCCTTAAGTATGATTTTCTCCTTAGTGAGCTATCTCATATAAGAGATATTGGTATCAATCTTCCTTTGGCTTCTCCATTTTTCCCCTAAAGGACTGAATTGGGACACTGGAGATTTCAGTTCCTTCTCAGAACTAAAACGTATTTAGGACCTCTGTAAATCCATTTTGCTTCTCTGGACATTGGTTTCCTCATGTAAAATAAGGGGCTTGAGCAATGCAATCTCTCTGGTTCCTTCCAGTTCTAACGTTCTAGGAGGTTGAAAGTGGGCTCCTGACACTCAGGCATTACCCCTTGATATTAAAAGCTTATTGTTTGGGTGCCTGGGTGGCCCAGTTGACTAACCATCAGACTCCTGATTTCAGCTCAGGCCATGATCTCATGGTCTGTAAGATTGAGCAACGTGTCGGATTCTGCGCCGACAGGGTGGAGTCTGCTTGGGATTCTCGCCTTCTCTCTCTCAAAAATAAATAAACATTAAAAAAATAAAATAGAAGCTTATTGTTGATGGATACTATTTCCCACTCTTTTCCTCTAATGGAATAGTCCCCAGATAACTTATGACATTTTTTTCCAGAATTCCAAATCACCTTTATAAGACTTGTTTTTAAAATGTTTTTTTTAAGGGATAGGTCTTAATTCTTGAAGAAAATTCTAAGATTCTCAAGACATTGTGGACCACCTCAGCATCAGTGAAATAATTATGTAACATAAACTAAACATCCTGCTCTCCATTGCCCAAGCCCAGTGAATTGTCAATTTCTTGTAGGCACACTGTACTCTGTTTTATATTTTATTAGCTTTTCATTTATTACGTTGGAGGTAAATAATATAGTTCTGCCTGATTGTGGTCAATTTTCTTATTAAGTATCAGTGTTTTACAAAATGTCTAGCATAGAGCAGCAAATTTATTACTTTTATCTTCAAAGAGAGAACTACAAAGAATACAACTGGTTCTATTTGTTGAAACCTGTAACACAAACTGAGAAGTAGATACAGGTTCAAAAAATTATACTATTTCACTTATATGTGGACACCAAAAGAATCAAATTCTTGGAAGCAGCGAATGGAATGGTGGTCAGGGGCTGTGAGAAGAGGTGATGGGGAGTTGTTGGTTGTTGGGCACAACATTTCAGTTACACCACACGAGGAGCTCCTGTTAACTACAGTTAACCATACTCTATTATATACTTGAAATCTGCTAAAAGGACAGCTGTTATGTTAAGTGTTCTTACCAAACCCAGATGATGATGATGATGATGATAAAGAATGTGGAAGGAAATTTTGTGAGGTCAGGGATACACTTATGTCCTTGATAGTGATGTTTTCATAGATGTATATTTAACTCCAAACTTACTGAGCTATATTTATTAAACGCATACTGCTTATTTTTTTTAAATCAATCGTACCTCCATAAAGTTGCTTGAAAAATGTATGGGTATGTATTCAATCTCACTACCAAAAGAAGGATGCATTGGAGAGAGAGAGAGAGAGAGAGAGAGAAGAGAGAGAGAGGTGAAAACCAGACTTTTTAAAAAAGGTTTTACTTATTTTTGAGAGACAGAAAGAGTATGTGAGCAGAGAAGGGCACAGAGAGAGGGAGACACAGAATCCAAAGCAGGCTCCAGGCTCCAAGCTGTCAGCACAGAGCCCGACGTGGGGCTCAAACACACAAACTGTGAGATCATAACCTGAGCCAAAGTCAGATACTTAACCGACTGAGCCACACAGGCGTCCCTAGACTTTCAATTTGTTAAACTGGCAAAACTTTTGGGAAGACTGTCTGTGGTTTAAGTGTATCCAGTGGATATAAACTGTAATTTTCTGAGTTTTCAGCAATTCTGGTTAAATATCTAAAGTATGGGTATACTCTTTACTTGGGAATTTCATCTTTGGAAGATTATGTTATGGATATTAAACACAAAAAGCTGTCATAATATCAAAATTAATAAATATCAAGAAACATCCAAAATATCTGTGAAAGTCTTTGCCAAAATAGTAAATATTAGCCAAAACCAGAAAATATGTAGCAGCAGAAAAATCTGTAAGGAAAAACATAAGATAGTATGTTATACAATTATTAAAAATTTTGGCATGGGTATGATAACATAAAATAAAAAATGGATTAAAAGGTTTTGATAAATACGGAAATACAAAGCAATAAAATTAGTAAATACGGAAGGCATATACAGTGTACATCAACAATGTATTTTTTTCAAAATTGCTTATAAGTAATGTGTATTAGTTTTATAACATAGCAAAAGTCATTTCATTTCAAAGCAGGCCCTACTGGGGTGCCTGGGTGGTTCAGCTCGGAGCCTGGAGCCTGCTTCGGGTTCTGTGTCTCCCTCTCTCTCTGTCCCTCTGCTGTTTGCGCTCTCGCTCTTTCTCAAAAATAAACATTATAAAAAACTTAAAACATTAAAATGAAAGCAGACACTACCAAACCATGTCTGTCTTTCTCACATCCCAACGTTAGATTTTTTCACGTGGCCAGGACTTGTTTCTGAAGTGTGCCCTCCACGCGCATTCATAATACACATTAGTGTACATATTAGCACTCGGCCAACCTGTAGCTTTCTTGAATATTTATTATATTTCTATCACTTTCTTTTTAAAGGAGATAAATGAAAAGTGCTCCCCAGGCCAACGTGAGAGCCCACAAGGCATCCTGAAGATGAAGTTAGGAATCATCTAACAAGGTTTTCACAAGTTACTTGGAAACCAACAATAAACCACATGGAGTAAGTTCATTTCACCCATTGGACTGATCAATCACATGAACTTACACAGGGTCTGGTTGTAAGATGGGGTGAATCCAGGCAACATTTGTAAATGACTCCCTTTGGTCCTGGCAATGGAATTGTGTCATTCAGCTTGTTGCTACCACAGAAGGGACAGACTCTCAAACTGTAATCTGTCCATATGACTAGTACCAGACGAGGCCTGCTGAAAGCCTTCATAGTCAGACAACAGACAGGGAAACGGGGGTCTGCTCGTTCCTGTGGCAAGGGAAGGGGAGTATGAAAAGGGAAACGGTGTGTCATGGATGACTGACACCTGCCTGATAGGCCCCATCCATTTTTTAATGTTTATTTATTTATTTATTTTTGAGGGGGAGGAGGAATGAGTTGGGGAGGGGTGAGAGAGAGGGAGACAGAGAATCCCAAGCAGGCTCCATGCTGTCAGCACAGAGCTGGATGCAGGGCTTGAACTCACGAACTGTGAGATCATGACCTGAGCCGAAGGAGGCTTAAGCAACTGAGCCACCCAGGCACCCCGCTCAATCTACTTTAAGATACTTTTGTGAGTACTTTGGTTCTAGTTTTCAAAACTGTGTTTCTTTAAAATATGTTGAATGGCAAAGATCCCAAGTTTTATGTCATTAAATTGAGGCGTGAGTTATCTCAGGTGAAAACTAATGAAGATTAACACTTAAAATCGCATAGCATGACATTTGTGTTATAGCTTACACATCGAAACCTTGCTGTCACATTATGTTGTTTGCTTTTCCCAGAGGGACAGTGACATTGGACTGCCATTATCATATTTTTACAGGTCAGAGAGGGCAAGCTGCAGAGTTCCATACAAGATTTGCACGATCTTGTTTATGTATCTGCATAAACACACTGAAGACATTACATTGCTTATACTTTTTAATGAATTCATAAGTTCAATTACTAAGAATTCTAGAAAGTAGAGAAAAACTGGCCTCTGTGCCCCCCATTTGTCTGTGTGCCCTAAAATAAACAGTGTGCATAGCCTGGTGCACGTTAACTTGAGTATGTTTACATGCACAGATTAAAGTACATTTGACTGCATTAAATATACAGATTTTCTACACTACTTGCTTTTTAAATTGGAAAGCATAGAGGAAACAACTTTCTATAAGCAATGAAGACACACCACCTTGTTACCAGTTCTTAGTATCAACTTCATGCTAATAGGGATTTCTTTAACCAGTGCTCTCATGTCAGTGTTTTAGGAAGGTTAATATTATATTTTTACAAAACGATGTTAAAAGAATTTCTGTACAGTCATCATGTGTGAAAGAGCCAAGCAATAGTAATGGGATTGTTCAATCCAGGTATGCACACTTAACAGTCTCCTGACCTGCCTCCATGAGCACCGTGTCCCGGTGGACTGCCAGTAATGGTGAACAAAATTCCTTCCTCGCTGTTCCCCATATTGTAAATTACCTTGGCACACTGATTTTCTTCACGCTGACGGCTTAAATGGTGTCTTCTCTGTTCATCTATTTTTTTAAGTTGATTTATTTATTTTTGAGGGAGAGACCACGTGAATGGGGGGGGGCAATGAGAGAGAGAGAGAATCTGTCAGCACTGAGCCTAACGTGGGGCTCAAACTCACGAACTGAGATCATGACCTGAGTTGAAATCAAGAGTCAAATGCTTAACCAACAGACCCACCCAAGCACCCCCGTTAATGTATTTTTAATTCTACTCTTTTTGTTATTGTTGTTTAAAGCATTTTTTCAGTAAGTATTCTTTTAAAAGAAAAAAGTTTTTATTTTTAAGTAATCTCTCTACCTACAATTGTGAGATCAAGAGTCACACACTCTACAGACAGCCAGCCAGGTGCCCCTTCTATCCGCATTTTATATACAATCTGTAATTCTAAAATTGTCTGCTGTATCCCTTGTTTCTTTATCTAGGGAGTTTACCTTTTTTCCTATGGATCTGTAAAATCTCTATACAAAGGTATGTGCCAGAATAAAATTCCTAATTTGATACTAACATTATCATCTACCTTGCATATTTCTTATGGTCATGTTATTGTAAGGGGTGGGGAAGTGTTGATTTTTATATACTTATACTCTACCTGAAGTACGATAATTTGAATTTATAGAATGATTAGAAAAAATTCCAAAGACCCTGATTAAAATATGGTTCTCAAAGTCTCAGAGACATACAGTTTTAGTGAGAAGTAAGCTTTGCCTACCATCTTGGCTAATCATCAATTCATAATGCTAAACAAGTTCAGTAATGCACATGTGTTAAGTAATGAAAAAGAAGTAGCCAAACTATTTCTAGATAGACAGAACTACTAATCACCTTTTCTCACTTTCTAAACTAATATTGCTGGTATTTACGAAAAACAGGTATAGTTGAGGATAAATTTTTGAAAATAAATCTGGCCAAAAGATACATAAGCAATGAAATTAATACTTGAGTCTCAAATGCATGCTTTCATCAGTAATACCTAACCTAAGCATGACAGAGTTTGCCACATGATTTAACACTTCCTCAGCCGACATCACCTCTAAAACAATCTCCCTGGCTGCCGGCCTCTAATATTAACCAACAAGAAATAGTTTCTGTGTCAAGGCGTTTTTTAATGTCATCAGAAATTATGGCCCCTCCCTTAGTTTTATTTGCTTTAGGGGAGGAACTTGTAAATATATTTTACATGGAAAGAAAGGAAATAGATTTTTGCTGTGGTTACAGAAGCCATTGCTTATAACTCTGCGTATTATTTTCCCTGAATAGTATTACATTCATATTCCCATACAGTTTTTGGAACACAATATAGAGGCATAGAAACATCTAGAGAAGTTGGAGATTTACAAGAGCACCCAACACAGTCTCAGGGTCTGGTGTGATGGATCTAAATTGAATTGAGTTAGACAGGGGCAGAGGGAGAATCTGAAAGCTTTTGCATTTTTTTCCAATTTATTTTAACTGAACAACAGAAAACTCTAAGCAAACAAATTCGGAGCTGTGATTTAATGCACCACATTAGCTCCATGCTTTTCAGTATATACTATCATGCAGAAAATCATAAAAACAAGCCAGCCTGGAAATTATGGGCATTGGCTTTTAATCATTTGGCTTGTTCTGAATATACTACAGAATTTTCCCGAATAAACACTTTTGACTGGAATCAGTCATTCCTTGAAAAATATTGTCAACCATTACAAAGCACAAAACCTACATGCTTGTGCTCTTGTGTTTCAAGCCTTGTCCAATATAGCATTGTAACTTGTGTGCACAGATTTGTACCTTCTCATGGTGCCCAGAATGCTCCATGATAGAAATGACCAAGGCCAAGTGAATCGTTTAATCTTTTTTTTCCACCCAGGTCATTTCGTTTACTGATGTGATGTCTTTTTCCACCTGTCCTTGAAAGGAGCTATTTCTGCCTTGCTGCAAACATGTGAAAATGGACAGTGAGAATTCTTGATGGACTGAGACAAATGGAAACTCCATCTGTCTGGCTCACAAAAAGGGGAGAGGGGTACTAAGAAATTTCAGGGGATCCCAGAAAAAATGAAACAATCAGTGCTTAAAAAACCTGGGTCCCTAATGAAACATGCACTCACTCATCTGTCCCCACCATCCACACCTCAGCTTTTGGAAAGAGCTGGTATATTTCTTTCAGATTGGAAATCTTCTCAAAGTCAACCTCCCCCTGGTCCCAGGAAGACACTACTCAGTCTCACCATGGTCCAACCTTCAGGTCAGATGCCAAGTTGCAGAGACATATTGTTTTAATATGACAGAAAGATTATGACAATTCTTAAAGACTTCCTTCCCCCACACCATGTGGTTATTCTTTTTTAAGTAATCTCTTTAAGCCCAATGTGGGGTCCCATGCTTTATCTAGTGAGCCAGCCAGGCACCCCTCTGTTGTTATGTTTTTATGGCAAGAATGTTAATATAAAATAGCATTTATTTTGGGGAAAATAGATATCAATCTCCTTATTCCATAAGACAGTTAATGAAGGCTAAAGATGTGAATCATTCCCTTTCTTGATTAGAAAGGGAAAAAGAACTGGTTTGAAGGGGGTATGTGTTATTTTATTCTCCAGGCACCTGAGCACATGATCTCAACACACTGGGAGAAACAGAGTAGCAGATGCTAGCACAATGAGGTTGATTCTCTCACCAGGAGGAAGCCATCTCTTAGAGACAGCATGTGATTTTACTCTTCTAGACTCAAGTGCAAACACTTTTTTAAATATTAGTTGGTTATTTTGGTCACACACATTTTTTAAATATTTTATTTTTAAGTAATCTCTATACCCAACATGGGGCTTGAACCTACAACCCCTAGATAAAGAGTTGCATGCTCTAGTGACTGAGCCAGCCACGTGCCCCTTGCATAATCTTTTTTTTCCCTTTTTTTAAAAAAAAGATAATTTATTGTCAAGTTAGCTAACATGCAGTGTATAGGGTCTACTCTTGGCCTCAAGAGTAATTCCCTTAATTCATCACTTACATAGAACACCCAGTGCTCAACCCAACAAGTGCCCTTCTCAGTGCCCATCATCTACTTTCCCCGCCCCCCACCTCCATCAACCCTCAGTTTCTTCTCTGTATTTAAGACTCTCTTGCCTCCCTTTCTGTTTTTAACTTTTTTTCTTTCCCTTTTCCCATGGTCTTCTCAACTTCCACATATGAGTGAAAACATATGATATCTGTCTTTCTCTGACTTATCTCACTTAGCATAATGCCCTCCAGTTCGATCCACGTTGTTGCAAATGGCAAGATTTGATTCTTTTTCACTGCTGAGTAATATTCCATTGTATATATAGACCACATCTTCTTTATCCATTCATCAGTTGATGGATGTTTAGGCTCTTTCCATAATTTGGCTATTGTTGACAGTGCTGCTATAAACACTGGGGTGCGCGTGCCCCTATGCCTCAGTGTTTTTGTATCCTTTGGATACACACCTAGCCATGCAATTGCTGGGTCATAGGGTCGTTCTATCTTTAACTATCTGAGGAACCTCCATACTATTCTCCAGAGTGGCTGTACCAGTTTCCATTCCCACCAACAGTGAAAAATGGTTCCCCATTCTCTGCATCCTTGCCAACATCTGTAGTTGCCTGAGTTGTTAATTTTAGCCACTGTGACTGGTTTAAGGTGGTATCTCAGTGTGGTTTTGATTTGTGTTTCCCTGATGATGTGTGACAGGCATCTTTTGCTATGTCTGCTAGCCATCTGGATGTCTTCTTTGGAGAAGTGTCTATTCGTGTCTTTTGCCCATTTCCTCCCTGGATTATGTTTTTTGGGTGTTGAGTTTGGTAACTTCTTTATAGATTCTGGATACTAACCCTTTATCTGATATGTCATTTGCAAATATCTCCTCCCATTCCTCTGGTTGCCTTTTAGTTTTGCTGATTGTTTCCTTTGCCGTGCAGAAGACTTTAATTTTGATGAGGTCCCAATAGTTCATTTTTGCTTTTAATTCCCTTGCCTTTGGAGATGTGCCAAGTAAGAAGTTGCTGCAGCTGAGGTCAAGGAGGTTGTTGCCTGTTTCCTCTTATAGGATTTTGATGGTTTCCTTTCTCACATTTAGGTCCATTTTGAATTTATTTTTGTGTATAGTGTAAGAAAGTGGTCCAGTTTCACTCTTCTGCATGTTGCTGTCCACTTCTCCCAGCACCATTTGCTAAGAGATAGTCTTTTTTCCATTGGATACTCTTTCCTGCTTTGTTGAAGATGAGTTGGCCACACATTTGTGGGTCCAGTTCTGGGTTCTCTATTCTATTCCACTGACCTATGTGTCTGTTTTTGTGTCAATACCATACTGTCTTGATGATTACAGCATTGTAGTGCAGGTTAAAGTTCAGAATTGTGATGCCTCCAGCTTTGGTTTTCTTTTTCAATATTAGTTTGGCTATTCAGAGTCCTTCGTGTTTCCATACAAATTTTAGGATTGTTTGTTCCAGCTCCTAGAAGATGTTCGTGCTATTTTGATTGGGATTGCATTGAATGTGTAGATTGCTTTGGGTAGTATCAACATTTTAACACTATTTGTTCTTCCAATCCATGAGCATGGAATGTTTTTCCATTTCTTTGTGTCTTCTTCAATTTCTTTCCTAAGCTCTCTATAGTTCTCAGTATACAGGTCTTTCACCTCTTTGGTTAGGTTTATTCCTAAGTATTTTATCGTTCTTGGTGCAATTGTGAAGGGGATTGATTCCTTGATATCTCTGTTGCTACGTTATTGGTATGTAGAAATGTAACCGATTTCTGTATGTTGATTTTACATCCTGCAATTTTGCTGAATTCAGTTATCAATTCTAGCAGTTTTTGTGGTGGAGTCTTTTGGGTTTTCCATGTAGAGTATCATGTCATCTGCAAAAAGTAAAAGTTTGACTTCCTCTTTGCCAATTTGGAGGCCTTTTATTTCATTTTGTTATCTAATTGTTGAGACTAGGACTTCCAATACTGTATCAAACAAGAGTGGTAAGAGTGGACATCCCTGTCATGTTCCTGATCTCAGGGGGAAACCTCTCAGTTTTTCCCCATTGAGGATGCTATTAGCTGTGCTCACAAATCTTGCCTCCCCAAAAAGACTCAGAGAATAGATGGCTTTCTTATTCATATACTTTCACTTGAACTGTGCATATTGTTACTTATTTTTCTTGTTCTCGAAGTGATAGATATGCATGTAAAGAGAAGTTTTAAAAATTCTAAACTAAATACTCACTCATGGTCCCCCATAAGTCTTTCCCCCAGATATAGCCACAGAGTATATTATAAATATATATCTGCAACACTGAATCTTATTATACATTCTCCTAATGATACATTATTCACATCTTTCCATAGAATTTTTCATTTGCATAGCATTACTTCAAAGTTCAGGGTACTAGTCCAGCAGATGAATGTAAAATAAGCTACTGAATAATATTCTATTGTGAATAATTATGTCTTCATTGTTTTGCTCTATAAACACCTGAATTTGTATGTCTTTCATATTTTATCTATTCTTATCTTCTATATAGCTGTACCTTTGGGCTTTTTGCAAATATTTTTATAACTTGCTTATTTGAAACAAATCACATCATCAAGAATTATATACACTTCAAAACTGAGCATGTACTGAATATATATAATAGAAATTTGAGTTTATTTATATGTTTAACTGACCAAGATTATATGAAGGTTTCCATTTTTCAGCCTTTTTTTTTAAAGAAAAACTATGTTATTAGCACTTTGTTAATTTTTTGCCAAAATTATAGGAAAAAAAAGTAAAATCTTGCAAAATTATTTTCTGGCAGAGGGACATTAGTGAGTTTGGTTGTTTTTTTTTTAATGTTTATTAGTTAATTTCCTTCTCTTTTTCTGGAAATTGCCTGTTTACAAATTTGCTCACTTTTGGTTTGCTGATTGCAAAGGGTATTGTAAGGGGTAATTAACAGATATCAACTTTTTGCTTATTGTTATATGACCATTTGTTTCTAGATAATTGTGTAACTTGAATTTTTAGGTAGTTCATTTTGTATACAGAACAAAATATAAGGTTTTTCCTCATACTTTCATTTCTTTCTTTCTTTTTTTTTTTCATACTTTCATTTCTAGTTGCCATGCCTGGAAATGCCCTCCTTGGCAGAAAATTACAAAAGAGTCACCCATGTTTTCTTTTTATACTGTGATAGTTTTGTTTATTACATGTAATTTAAAAAACTATAATTCACTCGTGTGTGTGTGTGTGTGTGTGTGTGTGTGTGTGGAGACAGGAAACCATTTTCATGAGAATAATCCATCTTTTCATGACAGATTTGGAATACTAGTTTAATGAGATACTTTTTCTGTTTATCGGCTACTATATACTTGTTTTTGTGATTGGTCTATTCTAGCGTGTGTTTATTATTGCTTCAATTTTATGGTCCTATATGTCCCAATGCCCCATAATTTCTATTTTTGGGATTTTTCTGGTTGTTCTTTCACTCCAGATGATTTTTAGAAGTCAACAAAAGGAATTTGGCTGGGGTTGTTTTGAATTTGTATAAATTAATTTTGAGAAAACTAACATTTCTACAATATTGAGCTGTCTCAGTGACAATTTATGCCTTATTTCTGAGACACTTCAATTTTCTTTAGCTTTATGGCTTTCTTCATATTTTTCATTCATAACACTTGCTAAGTTTACTCCTGGGAGTGTAATTATTTTTTTTGCTACTGAGAATGCAATTTTCATACATGCTATTTTCTGAGTGTCATTTGGGGATAGGAACATTTTCACAGAAGTATCTTTCATAAGTGAATTCTTGTGTTTTTTTTTCTCTAATCCTTGTCAAACTCTTCAAAAAGGTTTTTTAGTTCCTAGCCCTTTCATGGCATTGTGTAAACACTCTGGGGATAACAGAACACTTTATTTTCATTGCGCTTGGAAAGTCTACTGTTGTCTCGCTGGCTGGCATGAGGTTTACCTTGTGCTAGCTTTCAGATTAAGAAAGTAGTAAGCTCTTCTGACTTAACTAAGGAATTTTCTTGAATGCTAACCTTTTTTAGATGTCTGCTTTTGTTGCAGCAGCAAGAGAATCTTATTTTTTTGACTTTGTACTTAGGACCAATCTCATCACGTTTACTACTGTTAACCCACACTGATTCTCAGATTTCTGGAATGCAACGCTGTCATAATATGCTCTTTCTAAACAGTATGGACTCCTGTCTGCATTCATTCATTCGCTCAACCAATAATTGACCGTGTGCTCCATACCAATACATGTGATACTGGTATGAAATATCCTATCAGAGTGTGAAATGACTAAACAAAGCAATACAAGGGCACACATAGTAACCAACTTCGGAGCAAGGTGGTAGGTGACTACTGTAGATATGGTACCCAAGGCCCCATCTCTCTGAGGAGCTGATGATTTCAGTGAATGAATGATGAGAAGGATCCCACTTTGAGCTAGTTTGAGTGCTCTGAGTTGCAAATGGGTGTGGCCTCTTCAATGAGCAAAAGGAACATGAGCCTCAGTGGTAGGTTATTGACCAGTGTGGATTTATGATCAGACTAATTAATCTTTGCAAGACTCCCTCTAAAACATTGCACTTAAATTTAGATTTTATTTTATACTCTTTTTTAATGATTATTTATTTTTGAGAGAGACAGAGAGACAGAGCATGAGCAGGGGAGGGGCAGGGAGGAGAGGGAGACACAGAATCCAAAGCAGGCTCCCAGTTCTGAGATGTCAGCACAGAGCCCGATGCGGGGCTCAAACCCATGAACCACAAGACCATGACCTGAGCCGAAGTCAGATGCTTAACCGACTGAGACACCCTGAGACACCCAGGTGCCCCAATTTTATTTTAATATTTATTTTTTGAGAGTGTTATTTTATATTCTTATTAAAAATAGTTCTTTATGCCAATGTCATGGAACCTGTAACTGCGCCTGCTGATAGAGAAGCATGATAAATATAAGGTCTGATCAGCTGTTGGCCAGATGACATTGAGGCATCAAAACTTTCCTTTAAGAATAACGGAAGTTTGATAAAGAGGGGAGTGGCTTGACTATGTATATGAGGTCTATCAGATAGACTTTACTTTTTTGACTAGTTTTAGGTTCACAGAAGCACTGAGAGAGGCAGGTTACTAAGAGATCCGCCTACAGCCCCTGCCCTCACACCTGCACAGCCGTCTCCATTATCAACATCTCCACCACAAGTGTTACGGTTGATGAGCCTACAATGACACATTACAACCACCCACAATCCAGTTTCCATTAGGTTTCCCTCTTAGTGTTGCCCAGCCTATGGGTTTAGACACACGCATAATGTATAAAATGTAAGATGTAAAATGGTGTGTATCCATACCCTAGTATCACAGAGAGTCATTTCACTGTTCTCCGCCTATTCATCCCTCCCTCCTCCTAATTTATATTTTAAAAAGATCATTTTGGCTGTTGGTCAGATAACTGATTATATGAAGGGGACAATGGAAGAAGAAAACATGTTTCTATGAGCTGATATTTTGCTTTGCTCCTTGTAAGACTATTAAAAAAACAAAACTAATATGATTTCTGTGAGATTTGGCACTTAAAATACTGCCAAAACAGGGAATTTGAAGACCTTTCCCCAGAACGAGGCTACATTTGTATCCAAGTTTCCAATCTCCTTTCTACTGTTTAGCTTCAGCAGACCTACAGTAACTAGACAGTGGTGACAGTTCACGTAAGCTCTCAGCAGGCAGGTGTCCCCAATGAGAGGGGGGCCATGCTCACCACAGAAAGCAGACGTCTTCCTCTGCTGGCTTTGTATGCAATGGAGACTTACGCGGGGCCTGACCATGCCCTTCCTTTCTCAGGTGTGGGTATTTTGTGTGTTCCTGTGACATCGGCACATACTGCTGGCAGTATAACACACATGTGCACACATACACATATATGCACACACATATACACATATGCATGTGTGTTAGATACATAGCTCGTCAGCCCCATGCTCAGGGGTTATGGAATTCCATTTTAAGCTATGGAATCACCAACCAAAAGCACAAAAATGAGTAAAACATCACAACACATAAAGGACACCTGTTTACAGGACAAGAGTTAAAAGAGGAAGGCGAAGCAGTGACTTGTTCAAGCTCAGCTGGGAACATGGGTGTCTATGGACTAGAAAGTTTGACCACCGGAACAGCATCACAAGTGCTGATTTGGGGCTTCCAAACAGATTTTAGTAGGTAAGCAAACATGCACTATGGACTTCACAAACAATGAGGAGAAACTACATATGTTCTGCACGGTACTGTGAACCTTCTGAGAGAAGGACACAGACATTACACCCTTCCTGTTCCAATGAAAACAGCATCCTGGCCAGTCCACAGACTAAACTATTTTCAAACATTCATAAATGACAGAGTTTTTTTTTTAAATTTGAAATCTATACAGACAAAAGTGACAGTACTGTTCAAACAAGGACCAACACTGTAGAAATCACGCTCTTCTGATTCTAGAATCTTGCATTTTTCCTTACCCAGAGCTGACTCATTCCCCAGGTGCTCTTGCAGTAAAAGACAATGATATTTCCTCTCCCAGAAAGTGAGTGAGAAAACCACATGGACAATTCCCAGCCAGGTGCCATGCCTGAGCTGTCTGCATTGTGAAAATGTCTAATGCAGAACGGCCGGTGCCACAGTGAATGCTTCACCACAGACTGTAAATTGTACAGTTGGTATGTCAAATGCCCCAGCTCCCATCCAGAATTATGGGGGGTAAAAAGGCCTCCTGGAAGTAATTAATCTCGGCTCTATGTGGAGCCCTGTTAAGGAGATCTGAGCCCCAAGATCAGTTAAGACGCATGATTTAAAGGGAGCCGCACAGAAATCTGCCGCAAACATAACCATCTATGTAGGAGGTCTTCTGGACCGTTTTCAACACATTTTTGTGTTACAACTCACCCCATGTGAAGTTATAGAAGGCCCGTGCTTAAACACTTGAGGTTTGATAATGTAAAATGAAGCAAACTTAGACCTTAATCTGTGTCAACACCAACTCAATGAAGTTTTCAATGTCCTCCATCCCTCGGTCTGGCAGAGGACCGGGGTGACGCAGCCACAGCTCACCGATGTCCACCGGCCCTGCTCTCCCTGCCCGTCAGGACGATGCTGGAAAGGGCCCCCACAGATCCTGGGCCTCCACAAACGGCCTGTGGCCACACGTCCCTTTCCAGAGCCAATGTTCCGGAAGATGTGTCGTCATAAACAACGTGACTCTGGGAGAGCTCATCACTGATTTTGTTCTGCCTTCCCATATAAACCCATGTGAGGAAGCATCTGGGGGGATCCTGGCCTGAAAACTCTAGGGATCACTGGGTATTAACGATATGTTCCTCCAGGAACTGTTCTGAATGAAGCAATCGATGGGGGGAGGACGGGAGAGCTAGATGGTGTGGTCTCTCACTGAACTTGTCTTTATTTCCTCTTCAGGGAAAATAAACTGGCTTCCTGGGACAGTCCTCTAGATGGACAGTTGCTCTAGGACTCAAAACAAACGCTATTTGATCTAGAAGAATTCTGGCACCCACACAACAGCCGAAGTCTACTATGTCTCTGACGTTACTATAGTGCACTGGGACAAAGACGCAATCTCGCTAAGAACAAATACTAATGAGATGTTTGCCTTCCTGTTTTTCCCATGCCATATGTGTGACCATTTTAGCATTCATTGGCAATACAATTCTAGCTGAGCACAAAATCGTTACAGATACTGAAAATGTCAGTCCAGAACCAAGGATATTAGGACCTTGCTTACCCTTCATTCTCTGGTCTTAGACAATTCCTTGCGGCTGAAAAGCATATCAGAGATTAACGTATCAATTTTTTGTTTGTTTTCTACTTTTCAAATTCCACTAAGCTTACCATTTATCTGGCTCTATGGATCAGAAACAGAGTTTTAAATTTCATTTTCTGGAATTCCAATTTTTATAATTCCAATTTGTTTTTATTTCTAAAGTAGACCTAACACTTCTTTCCCTGAGGAACGCTAGCCATCTAAGATTTCAACCAATGCCAAAGTGTCTGGTGGTGAGTGCTGTTTTCTAAAATGCTCCATCTTGTGAATGATAGGTTAACGGAAAAGATATTTTTCCTGTTTTGTTTTGTTTTCTATAAATCTCAAAGTTTAGCCTCTTGCTAATTTTGCCACAAAAGCATATTGTGCTAATAAATGTCTAGATAAATCTGTCTTTGTTCTTGTCAGGGAAAAAAATAGCCATGAAACATTTTTCAGTATTCTAAAATGTGTCTGGGAGGTCAAAGTCATACTGAGTTGTGATTGCTCTTACATGGACATGTTTTTGGGTGCGATTTTAACAGGATAGAGTTAAATAACATAAAATCAGAGCTATATTTTTGGTTAATTGACTTTGATTACACAATAATTTCCTTCAATCAAACGATGAACACACGTATATAAATTACATCTACACAGAAGAGAACCAAATGAAAACTCCCCAAATCTAAGTCAAAGATACTACAATTTAATAAACCACTTTAAAGTTTTTTCTTTCTTTTTAAAAAATTTTTATATGTTTTTGAGAGAGAGAGAGAGCCAGAGAGAGGTAGAGAGAGGGAGAGAGAGAATCCCAAGCAGGCTCTGCACTGTCAGCACAGAGCCCAGTGCGGGGCAAGAGCTCACAAATCACAAGATCGTGGCCTGAGCCAAAATCAAGAGTCGAACGCTTAACCAACTGAGCCATCCAGGTGCCCCTAAAGTTTTTTCTTAAATTAAGTCAAAGCGCAGAGAAAATGTGACGTGATGGGCACTGAGATCTTCGTCCTGGGGTGACGCCCGCCATCTAGCACACAGCCGCACAGCTGCAATTCCTCCAAGGGTGTTTCAGGAACTGGCTCAGGTGACTTTGTCTTAACATAGAAATTTCCCCTTAACTCCTTCTGATCTCAGTTCAGTGTTATTTCTCCCATCGAAAATGTTTCACTGATTCCCAAATGCATGTCACAGGAGTTATTCCATCTCATCAGGTAAGGGATATGTAATTCACATTTAAAAAATCGTTTTCTTAACCGTTGTCTTTACCAAGAGCCTACACATTCCGTGAGGCAGAAAATAGGCAGAAAACTGGGTTTTTGGTTTTGCTCACTCTTTTATCCCCAGGGCTTAACCCCATCCTTGGTACACAGTAGCGGCTTAGCAAATACTCATGAAATTAGTAAGAGAAAAGTGAATTAATGAATACTCAGTGTTTAAAATAGCTGTTCGTTTTCATGCTGAGGAAAAAACGTAAGCAACATCTTCCCAATCGACCACACACGTGTTTTAAGTCCATTTCTGTGTGGCTACCTTTGTACCTGTTACTTTGAGGAGCAAATAACGCTCAATATTTAGCTTCTCACAAATGGGGGTTCATATAACTGTTTTCTGATGAACATCTTCCTGTGTTATTTATAATTCGAAACACCAAAAGGGAGGGAGCAAACCTCTTTCATCTCAGACTGCTGATTCTGTCCTGGCCTTGAGAGTCTACTGGACCATACCTGCTGGGATGATCAACATCGCTCACACCGAGTCTCGCTTCCCCAACGTGATACTGCATTTCTGCTGACCCTCCATGCTGCCTGTCTCACAGCCTGCCTACGCCTGTTGCCATGGTAACATGACAACATATAGGGACCTGTTTTCCAAACTCCATATATAACCACTGTTGACCCTCGTCCGCTCTTCATTCATATTTTGAGACCCTAAACTCTAGTGTTAGAGACGGGGTCCTTTGGGAGGTAGTTAGGTCACGAGGGCGGCACCCTCATCAGCGGGATTAGTGTCCTTCTCAAAGAGACCCCAAAGAGCTCCCTCATACCTTCCTCCATCAGGACACGGAGAGGAGATGGCTGTCCTTGAGCCAGGAAGCGGGTCTTCACCGGATATGGAATGTGCCAGGGCCGTGATCTGGGATGTGCAGCCTCCAGAACTGTGAAGAATAAATGTGTGCTGTTTAAGAGTCCCCCAGTGTGTGGGGTGCTGTGGTGGCTGCCT
Source organism: Cryptoprocta ferox (assembly GCA_028646485.1). Classification (NCBI taxonomy): domain Eukaryota; kingdom Metazoa; phylum Chordata; class Mammalia; order Carnivora; family Eupleridae; genus Cryptoprocta; species Cryptoprocta ferox. The sequence continues at coordinate 101,115,380 of CM053579.1, forward strand.
GGACAGACACAGGAACACACTACTACTAGCAGTGAGAACAGCCCGTGCAGAGATACATGCACAGTACAATGAGAAATGTCCTGAAATGCAGAGTCCTGAGTGGCTTAGGGAGAAAACTAAACCCCTGACAGATTATTCATTCCTAACTCAGTCGTTAGTCAAACTATTCTATCGAAAAAAAGTTTCTTCTCATTGACAACATTCTCTAATTTTAAGGTCAGGTGAATATATATGTAAACGAATCACCAAGAACTACCTTCCTGAACAATAATTTACAATGTCAAGTGGTAATATCAAGCCCCAGTCTTTAAAAGAACTGGAAAATCAGTTCTCCATGGTCAACGGCCATTTCAGCCCTTCTAGTGACTCCCTCCATTCAAGTCTTTGAAGCTTTCATTTACTTTTTTTGGATATTCATGTTGAAAGGTCAGAATTTTCACGACTACTGCTAGAAAGCTTCTTTCTCTGGGTTTATACAAAGTCCTGACACTGGCTTGCAACTGTGAGAACCTAGCTTCTATGAATTTCCTTCTTTTTATTCCTCACTAACTCGTATTCAAAGAGAGGCTATGACAGGCTCATCCACACTCTATAAAATGTTTTGTTGTGTTCAACGCAAGGGATGTGGCCGAGAATCTGAGCATTAGGCTGCAGCGAGAAATCCAGAATTACAGAGAACGTGACCTTTGCAGATGTATTCAGGGCAGTTACAAACATTGGCCTTACCGATCTTTCAGCAAGATGGTGGAGATAGAAACACAGCTGGCTTTTAACAATCACTGGCATGCCTTCTGATCATCACCGTTCTTCCTTTTATCTATTTTGCTGGTCACCAGAAATAAAACTGTATATACAGATGAGATCATATATCACCATTCTATAATATCTTGATTATAAACACATAATCTTATATATTATACAAAATACATACTATGTAATATGTAATACACATATTAAAAATCATATATATTTGTCTATAATCTACTTATATATTTGGTGTCTAATATTATTTAAAGAAGAATACAAATACTGCCCAAATCTTGTTTTTTTTAATATACTTGGCTCTTCATTGTAATATTTTAGTTTATTTAAGTTTATTTCTTTATTTTTTTAGTAATCTCTACATCCAACTTGGGGCTCAAACTCACAACCCTGAGCTCAAGAGCCGCATGCTCTACTGACTGAGCCAGCTAGGCGCCCCTTGACTATAATAATTTACAGTAACAAACAAAACCACATTCAGATGAAATCACGGTGTCCAGGGTCGCATGGAATCCTCTGACACTTGCCGGCAATTCATTTGCCCAAGTCTAATGCATAAATCTTTCCGTGGGACAAATCCGTAAGTGTTTCGTGTTTGTTTTATTAGTAACTAAAACGAATTGGGGCATTTGGTACAAGCCTACCAAATAATATATTGTCTATTATGAATATTTACTCAAGCCCAGGGCTAATCTTACATCAATCATCTTGTGAGGTGGCAAAATATGCACGATAAGGTAATGCTTGTGAACCTGTGTTTACTTTGCATGATAGTACTGTTTACATCTGAATGGTGGAAAAACAGTATTTTTAAATGGAATAATTAAAATAGCATTTTAGTACTTAGCAGGTTTTAGTATTATAGCAGAGTTAAACGCTGGCCACGTTGGATTTGCCAAGGTCATATACTGTGCTCAAATATTCTCTGAAAAGAGAAAAATTCAGCTTATTTCCTGAAACTGTGGGGCTTAGAAGGGGAGTTGTTATTATCTGATAAGAATGAATGCTCTATATTCCAAAGCAGATAAGCTTTAGGGTGTTTCAGTGTTTGCAAATAAATCATGGGGGCGCCTGGGTGGCTCAGGGGGTTAAGCGTCTGACATCGGCTCAGGTCATGGTCTTGCGGTTTGTGGGTTTGAGCCCCGTGTCGGGCTCTGTGCTGACAGCTCAGCGTGGGGCCCGCTTCAGATTCTGTGTCTCCCTTTCTCTCTGCCCCTCCCACACACACACTCTCTCTCTCTCTCTAAAATAAATAAAAGTTAAAAAAATTAAAAAAAAAACAAGTAAAACATGAATGTATAAACCAAGAGCAAAATTAATCTCATTCAATCCTTTTAATTTTCAGGATCTGAGACCCCTGGAATTTAACTGAATCAGAATCTATAAACCAAAGCCCCAGAAAATGGATGTAAAAGGGAACACATGGAAGCTTCCAGATGTAAGCTATGTTGCTAATATATAGTATATATTATATAATGTGCTATTGTATATAATGATTACATATATCATATATATTAGCTATGTTGTATATTATATATATGTTAGCAATAATACACATACACACATACATATATTTCTTAGCTGTGCCTTTGAAATGTTCCCCAGCTGCCCATTTGCAAAGCCCTCAAGTTCATTCTCTTCAGATTCTCCCTTGTGGTACTTGAAGCTTGTGCAGGAATCCAAGGAACCTGAACCATGTGGCAAATCCACTTAGGTGTCAGTATGTGAAGCATGTGACGAGTCTAACTGGAAGAAGATAAATATTAGCCCCACTTGACCGTGATGTCAAATAAAGTAGAGACTGCCCAAACTCTCCACAGGCCTGTGGGAGGGGAAGACGGCCCACAGATTCCTTCACTGGCCGGAGCCACAGCATTCCTGGCCTCCCTCGCAGCCTTGTTGGAGGAAACATGACCAAGCTCTGGGGGAGGACTGGGTCCAGAGTCAGCGTCACCACCAGAAGCTCCTCAGAACTGTGATGTCCAATCACCACTTAGACAGCTGGTCAAGTCTAAGTCAAGCTGTGCCCCAGGAACACACACAGTTGCTCACAAATGAGTAGCAGGGACCTACCTGTCCATGTGGCAACAAGTTGGTTGTGAAGTGAATACAGATGTAGAAAGTCTCATGTTTTCTTTGGTCTGCCTGAATAAGGGGCCCCTTGCAAGCATACTGCAAAACCTAAGTAAGGAAGACAAATTGAATGTACATGAGTATGGGGTAGGTCAAGGTCTATCTGCACTGGGCACTGTCAACTGTCAAGAATAAGCCATGGCCCTCGTCCTTCAGGGGCTTGCATCTAAGCAAGAATCATGGACCTTGGATGACCAGAGAGGCTTTAAATAACAAGTTGGAAATGACCCGAAGAACAGACAGATTTTAGTCCGGCTGTATTGGGTTCAGGGTCACGGCGCAGAAAATATACAGTGTGTAAGCCTCGCTTTTCTGAAGGTTAGTTTGTAGACATGAAGATCTTCATTCAACAGAATAGCAACTGGAAGCCAGTTCACTGTCAAGAACAGCCCAATGTCACCTCCAGAATACCCTTGGAATACACCTCTGTGCCCAGAACTGAATTTACCATGAAGCCAAAAGCGGAAAGGAATCCTGCACCCCCCCACCCTGCCCCACTCAACTGCTGGGATGATTAACATCACTCAGACCAAGTCTCACTTGACTCGACTTAGTCAAACTTCTCTCACTTCCGATTTCTGTCCCCGGATCTACATTTCTCAAGGTCAGTTGGGAACAGGAAACCCCTCTTTCCCCAGACGAAATTCCAATGCAGTGGGGCGCCTTTGCTTCTGGTCCCCACAGATTGATTTCATCATACCACAGTTTCCTCGTCTACTTATTCACGTCTATTCATTCACTCAATGAGTATCTACCAAATAGTTGAGTGAAAAGCTCATTTCCAAAAACGGAATCTGTAAGTACAATGCTGAACAACCCAGGCGGGGTGTCCTTAGGGATCTGGGCGCGCCATCAGAAGGCCTTCCAAAGTGCAAAGGTAAGTGTCATTCAGACATAAACCACTACGTAGAGTGCAGCCCAGACCTTTATGCTCTTGCACATCTTTCTCAAGTTTTCATGTTCGGAAATAACTGTTCACACAGGAACACACGCAGCTGGACTAAGAGCATTAAACACTTGGTAGCTGAACATCTTTAATCACCATGTATTTTATATTCAGATTGAGAAAAAGCAACATCCTCCTGAAAAAAAGAACTTCCACATTCCAAAGCTGTGACTCAAGAATTTACTGTGTCAGACTGAATCTTACCTTTTGAGCTTCTCTGCCTCCAGAGAAGGGAGTTAGCCTAGAAATATTCATAAAGCAGCTTTATAGAGAGGGTGGGATGGTCCAATGAGGGCACAGTTGGGATGTGCTCTTATGGCCTGAGACTGGCATCACCATGGTCTGGGGGTGAGCTGGCATTCAAAGAGGAGACTCTTATTCTGTGTGGTGGGGAATCCATGGGCTTGGGTGTGGTCTGGGGGCGGGGCGGGTCACGTGAGTACTTGGAAGCAGATGATGACGCTCCAGAGACTTGACCAGGCTGAGGGAACAGTCCCTTCATGGGGAGAAGCACCGGGAGGCAAGATGAGACACCAGGTTTCACCAACCTGTGTAAGTCTTGAAAGTAAGACTCTATCTACTTCTCACTTCTCTCACCAGCATTCTGGAAAGTCTTGCATCTCAAAAGGAAGTGTGTGAATTTCTTCTGGAGATGGGGAGGAGGCATTAAAGATAATGCAGATGTCATCAGAGCATCCCTGTGGTGTGTCATATGTGGGGTTTCCAGAATCGCCCTAAGAGGCCATGGCCTCCTGTTCCATCCCCCAGCCTCTGTCTCAGGTTATTCGTCTTTCCCTGCCATGTTTCCTTTTGACAGGTAGCAAGTCAAGGACATTAGTCTGTTACCTCCTAAGCGTTTGAAAGAAATCCTGGGCAATGTCGTTCAGACCCAGATCAAGGACATTCTGACAGCTGCCTTACCAGAAGGGCATTTGTTACCCTGGTGAAATGCAGCAAACAAAAATGTCACGTTGACATTGACATCCAATATAAAGTAGAAAAAAAATCACGGTGACTAATTGTGTACATACAATAAAACATTTACTGGTGATTTTTCTTGATTTGACATTGCGTTATGTAAGAACGTGGTAGCTTTCTTTCATAAACCTTATTTTCACCTTTCTGCCTAAGGGCATAGCAGTTAGGCTCAACTACATTACGGAAAGAAACTCCAGAAAGAGGATTTTCCTCCAAACCTGACCACATTTTGTTGAAACAGACTGGACCAAGGGAATAAGTGCCAGGCTTTCTAGAGTTGGCCAGTACCAAAGTCATGCAAAAGTCATTCTCTCTAAATGTGCGTACGTGTGCGTAAGAGTGAATATGTGCACCCACCCAGCCACACAGGCACAGGCTTGCTTATAAAGATACATAATGAGACATTTTTTATTTGTTTGAATCCATATGTTTTAGGGTAAGGCTCAATTCGTCAAGAGGTCCAGTTAGGGCAGCAAATGTACTTCTCAGCAACTCTACTTTTCAACATTATAACAGAAAACACCACCCCTACCTCAAGTCAAGGAGGTAGACTAACAATTTTGTTTAATATTCTAGGAAATATATGTGGAAACTTTTTCTAGTTTCTGTATAATCCTGTTTACAGAGAAGTCATTTCAAAAGTACCCAAGACTCAGTGCAGGAGGTCTGACAGGTGAGAGCTCAAGGTGGGAGTCCGTAGGGAGGACAGCCTTGCATAGTGCCTCCGAGTGCTGGCGCTGGGCAGGCTGAGGACCGCCTTCGTAGTGGGACATTTACAGTTACACCAAGTCTGTGCGTGCTCAGGCCCCGCTAACGAGTGGGGACAAGGGGCAGGAGCGGAAGTCGGCACGACATATCTGCTATAAAACAAAACCAGAGCTTCTCAATTGCAAATTTTGAGGCAGAATCCCGGCTCCTGAGAATGTTCAGCCAAATTATTTGCAGCCTGGGATGTAAAAATATGCAGCAAAGTCTAGACCTGTTCTATTTGCTTTCTTTTTTTTTTTTTTTTTTGCTGCTGCAAAAGTTTTTTTTTTTTTTTTTTTTTTTTTTTTTTTTTTTTTTTTTTTTTTTTTTTTTTTTTTCCCCTTTCTTCTCTTCCTCTTAAAAGAAACTGCCCGGGCTGGCGTGTTCATCAAAGCAATTTAGTAAGAATACACTTTGACAGACTGCATTAAGAATGTTGACTTGGGAAAACAAAAGGTGGTTTTATAATGCACATAAATTATGTGCTTTACAAAAACTGAAGGTTCAGAATTCTTTAATGATACTCAAGCAGAGCAGAATGAAGTTTGGCCTATTTTTCGTGTTAGCACTTCAAAAGGTTTTTTAAGGATTCCACAGCCGATAAAACTCACACAAAAAAGGTAGCACAGTGCATTTTGGTTTCCTATTTGCATTTATTAAAATTAAAGTCACCATATATTTACTAAGTATCAACTGGGAGCCAAAGACTGGGGTGAATACCATTTCTTAGGGATATGAGGGTGGACTGAACAATGTCCCAAGAAGTTTGGGGGAACGTATCTCCTCAGGTGAGTAGTCTATGCGATGTAATGAAAAATGTTTACTATGTAACTCGGAAAAGTATTGTGTGATTTCAGAGAAGCACATGATTATATTTGATTGAGGGTTCATAAAATATTTTTATCAAAAACCCAGTTGTGATCTACCCATTTCCTAAGGAGTGGATATTAAAGAAACATGTATGGAGAGAGATTCCATAAGCAAAATCAGCGTGATCCAAGAGCACATCCAGGCTGTGTGAGGGTGGATGGTCTGTTTAGTGTCTAAAGTACATAGACGGGAAGCAGCAGACATAAAACTGGAAAAAAACAGAGCACTGACAGTTACAAATATGAGAACGCTATGAAGATGTGGTAAGAAAATGTTATGATCAGAGCCGTGCTTCCCAATAACCAGTCCTAAAATGGTGTGTGGTTAGACTCATGTGAGATATGAGAAGACCCACCAGGGGAAAGGTCAAACAGTTCTTTCATGATTTAGAAAAACCTGAAAATGACACAGACAACAATGAACTTGAAGCCTGAAGGTAAGGAAAAAAAATAAATATACAATTGCATAGAATTGACATCAAAGCTACCTAATGCCAGGGAGAAAATGTAATTATATGAAATCTTTTAGATAGGAAACAACAAAAAATGCTGAGAATTTAAAGATCTAAGTAGAGAAATGTATCATGTTTATAGATTGGAGGACTTGATAGTTTTAAGGTACCCATTCTTCCCCAGCTTGATTTATAGGTTCAGTGTAATCTCTATCAATATTTCACTAGCTTTTTTGCAGCAATTGAGAAGCTGAGATCTCAAATTTATACGGGAAGTCAAAGGGGCTAGATTCGCCAAGGTTTTCCTTAAAAAGATCAAATGTCAAAGGCTTAAGTTACCGGATATCAAGACATACAATGAAGCTACAGTAATCAAGACAGTAGCACATTTGTAAAACACATAAAAGAAAAAAGAAAGTAGCACACGAGTAGACAAAAAGATCTGTGAACGGTCAGCTTATTTATGAGAAGGTGCCACATCAATTCACTGGGGGAAGGGATTGCCAGTTAAATAAGTCATTTTGGTTCAATTAAATATCAATATTTTTTTTAACTTTATAGTTTATTGTCAGGTTGGTTTTCATATAACACCCAGTGCTCTTCCCCACAAGTGACCTCCACCATGACCATATTTTAAAAGAGGAATCATTACCTCTACCTCAAATAAACGGGTATGAAATATATCATAGACTATCTGTAAAATGTAAATTGCACAATTTATAGAAAAAAAACCAGGAGAATCCTGGTTATGAACTTGGGGTATACAATTTTTAAATAGGACACAGAAATAAGTAGACATAAATCTACTAAATTGTTTTTCCTTAGAATTAAGAACTTTTGTTCATTGGCAGACATCAACAGAAAAGTTAATGGATACCACAGAAAGTAAGACATCGTAGTCTCAAAAAAAAACTCCCACAAAACCAATATTCTGAATATATAAGGTCCTACTCCTACAAACCATACCAAAGAAAGGCAATTGAATTACTAAGCATTTTCAAAAGACCTGAGATGACACTTTCCACATGAGGATTTCTAAATGGTTAACCAAGTTTCTGAATAGTTATTCAACAACATTACCCAGCAGGAAAATGCAGACGAAAGCCAGAACGTGTATCGCTACCCAGCTTCCAGAATGCAGGAAATTACAAAACGAAGACTGGTAACTTCAAGTGTCTACTTGGCTGGGAAGGCACGGAACCTGAGCATCGGGCTGGTGGGTGCGGGCACCGGCACACTCACTTCGGGGAAGAGGTTTGCGGTGTCAGTGCAAGGCAAACACGTACCCGCCCCACGGGCAGCAATCTCATTCCTGGCTGTGGAGCTTCGACAGCTGAATACATGGGTGCAGCAAAGGGAGGAGAGGGTTCATGACGCCTTTACTGGAACAACCCAAATAATCAACAATACAGTGGATAAAAACAACTGCTATCTATTTTTACAAAAAACGTTACCAAGTAATAATATAAATAGAATGGACTACTGCTGCAAAGAACAACATAAACGAATCTCAGAGACATAACGATGAGCAAAAGGAAGCCGGAAACAAGAGTGTGCGCCGTATGACTCCATCTGCAGGTTACAGAAGGCTAAGCTAATCGGTGACAATGAATGTGAGCCCCATGGTTCCTCCGGGCAAGACGCTGATGCTGACTGAGAAGGACAACAGGGGAGTCTCCTGGGGTCCTGAGGATATTTGTATTTTGACCAGAGTGACAGTAACAAAGGTATATTCAGCTATAAAACATTACTGAATTTCACACGTAAAGATTTGTCCACTTCATGTGTATTATGCCTTAAACATGATCATTTTTTAAGATCTGAATTTTCCCCTTCACCTATAATGTGGCAAAATGTTCTATTTTAAGACGAAATGATTGTAAAGGCATTTTTTTTTTTAGAAAGGGGACAAAAACTGGGGCACCTGTGTGGTCAGTTGGTTAAGCATCCGACTTTGGCTCAGGTCATGCTCTCATGCCTCGTGAGTTTGAGCCCCGCATCGGGCTCTGTCCTGATAGCTCAGAGCCTGGAGCCTGCTTCCGATTCTGTGTCTCCCTCTCTCTCTCTGTCCTCCCCCACTTACTCTGTTTCTCTATCTCAAAAATAAATAAACTTAAAAAAATTTATTTTAAAAATGGGGACAAAAATTAATTTCTGGTTCATTTTTTCCCAGAATCCCATTCACAAAACATTTTCATATACTGTGCAGTTCAGCAAAACAATGGAGAAGAAATAATTTTCTTTGCTTTATTGAGGAAAAAGGGGACTTTGCGACTATTAAGAGGCATTGCTATGGTTAGATGCATAACACTTAAAGTGTCTTCTTTTATAATATATTGTTCTGATCATATTATATATGATATGATATATAATCATATATCTTACCCAAAAGGATTCTATTGTACCTGACCATTCATAGCTCTCGTTTCATTTCTAATATATCTTACAGTTATCCCTGGAAAGAAAGTGTTCCTTTCCTAATACACATGAGATCGTGTGCTGAATTTGCAAGGATAAGCACGTTTAACCTGAATAAATTCATAATAGCTGTAGCAAGTTTCAAATAGATAGGCCAATATTCAGTTTATATACCTCTCTCACACATAAAGACATTTATAAAAAACCTCAGCGGGTGATCTAAAGGCTCACATTTCAAAGTGATTCAAATTTAACGAATTTTAAAGCACGTAAGTAATAATGTAAACTGTGATTGCATCATTGGGAAATTTCCCATGGGTCAGTAGTTTTGGGGCCCAAATGATTTTGAATAAGTATATTCCATAAACCTCTTGCCACAGAGAAATATCATCTCAGAATGTTTTTTTTTAAATTTTTTAATGTTTATTTTTGAGAGAGATAGATATAGAGCATGAGTGGGGGAGGTCCAGAGAGAGAGGGAGACGTAGAATCTGAAGCAGGCTGCAGGCTCTGAACTGTTAGTACAGAGCACGACACGGGGCTTGAACCCACAAACTGCGAGACCAAGACCCAAGCTAAGATCGGACGCTTAACTGACTAAGACACCCAGATGCCCCACAGAATGTTTTTTTATTGTTTTTTATTTTAATTCCAGTATCGTTAACACAGTGTTACATTGGTCTCAGGTGTACAAATAGTGATTCCACAATTCTATACATTACTCAGTGCTCGTCATGGTAAGTGTGCTCTTTATCCCCATCACCCATTTCCCCCAGCTCCCACCTCCCCTCTGGTAACCACCAGTTTGTTCTCTATAACTAGGAGTCTGTTTCTTGGTTTGTGTCCCCCACCTCTGTCTTTTTCCCCCTACGCTCATTTGTTATTGCCTAAATTCCACATATGAGTGAAATCCTATGGTATCTGTCTTTCTCTGACTGATTCATTTCACTTAGCATAATACTCTCTAGCTCCATCCGTGTTCTTGCAAATGGCCATCTCAGGATATTCTAATGAAAATAATTTGATATTAAAAGACACAAACAATAATGGAGTGCAGGCAATTCAGACGAGGTGACTGCGGGTCCTAGTGTGCATGAAAAAAGACTCAAACACATGTATCTCTGGGTCCAAACCCTGTGACTTTTGATATTTTCCCCCCACAAATAATAGCAAGAGGTGACAGGGTACCGCAGTCAAGACGGAATGGGGCAGAATTTTTTAAAATGTTTTCTTAACATTTTTTTTTTTTTTTTGTGAGAAAGAAAAAGAGAGAGCGCAAGTAGGGGAGGGGCAGAGAGAGAGGGAGGCAGGGAATCCGAAGCAGGCTCCAGGCTCTGAGCTGTCAGCACAGAGCCCAGCTTGAGTCTGGAACTCACCAACCGTGAGATCATGACCCGAGCTAAAGTCGGATGCTCAACCGACTGAGCCCCCCAGGCGCCCCAGGAGGGGGCAGAATTAAGGTGAAGCCGGTTCCCTTCCTAGCTCTGCCTTTCCTCATCTCTGGGAACCTGGCCGGACCTCAATCTGCTTCGTCCTCTGAAAAGGGCCGGTGGTCACGCCAACCTCACCGAGCTGTCCCGAGAAGAGGGTGGCGTGACGCACGGCAAGTCTGCGGCACAGTGTCCTACAGAGTGAGCGTTCCGTAAACGCGAGCCACGTTTGTTACTCCGGTGTGCCGGGCTGGGGGCAAGTTTTCTTGCTCTGTCCTTAGATGGACTTTCTCGGGGCACATATTCCTGGCATCTTTCTGTGTGCCCCAAACTTTCTTATCAGGATGCTAGTCATATGGGTCACCCTAATGAGCTCATTTTAATTTAAGGATCTCTTAAAGACCCTATCTACCCTATCTCCAAAAGCAATCACATTCTGAAATACTAGAGGACAGGGCGTCAACATATAAATTTTAGGGGGACACAGTTAAGCCCATACAGTGTATGCATGTGTGTATGTGATATATAGCCACATAACATATATGTATATGTGTACACATATGTATATGGTATATATGATGTATATATGCATATATAAGTATATGTACATGTATAGGTTACAACCACCAATGCAAGTTGTTGTTTTCAGGCTGGCTTCCATGTTTTAAATCCCACATGTTAATCTTCCATTAATGCAAGTTACTTATGTATGTATGTACTTAGGAAATTATTTAGGACATCAGGGATCTGCACATACTCCTAGGAATTCCTGTGGGTCTTAGGTCAGATGAAGTCAGTCACCTCCATCATATCGACCAAGGATGAATTATCTTCCTGAGGGCAGAGGCCCCTGTTTACTCCGATTCTTAGAACTGCCCTGTGCTCCACATCCTACGTATCAGCCCCATCGTGTAGTCATTCACTCAAAAAGAGTGACTGGACACCGTGTCCTGAGTGGTCCTGCTCTAAGCCCGGGCGCTTGCAGCAGAGAACGAGACACTCCTGCACGTGCTCTCCCATGGGCGTGTGCACACACGCCGTGAGAAGAACGGAGGACAGAAATTAAGGAGTGTCTAGGGACACGCAGCTTAGCAGAGAAGAGAGTGGTCTGTTTTGCAGAGTGTAGTCAGAGAAGGCCTTTCTGCTACAATGACGCTTGAGCCCAGAGCCGGGGGGAGTTAAGGAGCAAGTCAAGCAGGTGTCTGGAGAGGGTACTCTGGGCAGAAGGACCCGAGAGGAGAGTCTCAGAGGCAGGAGGAAGCTCACGTTATTCACAAGACAGTAAGGGAACACACAGCTGGCCTGAGTGAATAAGGACACACGTCCTCACAGAGGAGGTTGGGGACGGTGAGTGGTGGGGCTTCAGCCATCACCTGGAGCCCCACTGGCCATCGCACACTTGACTTAGGTCCTGGGAGACACAGGAAGTCACCGGTGGACTTTGAATGGAGGAGTGCCATGCTCTGGCTTCACCCCGAGTCAATGGGGAGTTGAGAGGAAGTATCCTTCAGCTCATGGGAGCGCAGCCGCCGTCCCCCCTCAGCACGGTGAGTGGTGACTCCCCACTCACGGCTTCACACCACAGTGCAGACCCCAATGCGGCCGTCCTCAGTGGCCTGTGTCAGAGGGACGACGCTTCCAGAGAAGGCTGAGACTCAAGAACACGTAGGGGAAAGCAAGCTTTCACTTGAGGCCACTGTCTCATTTCTCATTATTGTCTCTATACATTTCCATGTTTTAGCCAAACGATTTACTGGATTTCCCGATACCCTCCCCACCACTCTATGTCACAATATGTAGCGGCATCTTGGAATCTAATCACTGAATTACGGCTGGCAGATGCAGAAATCAAGGCATTTCCACAGGGCAGTGTGTGTCCAAGAGGCAAAATGTATCTGTAATTTGCAAGACAATACAGGCCACAAATCATTACTGCTCTGCAGTGCTTACAAGAGATTTGAATTACAGCACTGTATTACCGAAAACCTGATAAACGTCAACTTAAGTGAGTTTTCTCCCCTAAAATAAGGCAGATTGGCAATATTAGCAGATACTTTACATAGGAGCTATATTTCACATGAAATAAATAGTGTGTCCCATGAAGTGTACTGGATGGTTTTGCTAGTGAGATTCATTATTTCCTTTTTCTCATAGCGGTGTGGTAGCCAGTTCGTCGGTATATCACTAAAATTAGTTAAGGCTTGCTTCCCTGTGCTGCTCTGGCCTCAGACGTTTCAAGCAAAAAGAATAAGTGAGGTGCTGGAGAAGAGACAATACACCAAGGTTCGACACAGCCGCCACGAAATATGTGCAACATAACCTGATTCTCTAGTAATTTTTTTCTACAGAATTCTCGGGGAGGCGAAACCAGCATTTCACTATGGTTCCAAGATTTTCTCTGCTCTTGCTGACATAGCCTATTAGCGACCCTGATTATGTTCAAGAGACTCAGGGAAATTCTGGGTTTTATCGTGTTTCCAAACGTCGCTCATAGAGCGACTGCCGGCTGCGTGCCAGCCTGCTGAACTAGGATACTGTTACTCGATTAAGCGGATTTAAAGCTATAGTTTTGACACACCGTGGAAAAGGCCAAGCTACTGGAATGGTGGACAATGAAGGACGAGGGCTCAGGCTTGCTCCCTGCCACGGGACGGCATGCTCTGTCCTAGCGAAGATCGTCATGCCCTTTCAAGACTGTCTTGTCATCCAAATCTGGAGTCTGTAAGACAATGTGTCTACACGCTTCTAAATCCATCACTCGTAGTAATGAGTATGAGAAGACCATTCACATAGGCAACTTTTAACCAACTATGCTCTGTGACATTAGCTTGCATAAGTTTAGAACTGTTAACGGCCATCCTTCGAGAAACTGGTTATTTGCCTAGAACTGTCTCCCAGCTATTTTGAAAGGTGCCATTAGGTAGGTGAGTGAGCATGTTGGCCATGGGCTGTTTGAATTCCTAATATTGTTCCTGGACATCGGCACCAGATTCAGATAATCAGGTACTTTCTATTTTTTCTTAATTCTTTTTCATTATGATGATAGGATCAAATTTACCAAAACACTATATTTGCTGGATTTGAGCACAGTGAGAAATAAGAGCATATAAGTATCTAAGTACTGGGAAACAGTTAATCCAATAAACCTAAATTTCTATCAATGATTTCTGAACTTCAGTATGGTTTTCTTCTCACCTTCTGATTAACTATGAACTCATACCATGGGCGGCACCTTCCAAGAGTCGTCCTGGATCTCTCTGTAAGGAAAAGCCACTTCTTCGTGCTAAGTAGCTAGTTTTTCCTTTCTTTCCCTTTCCTTTGCAGAGGAGTGGAGCAAGAAAATCACCAATGCTTCTGCAAACCTGTAGGGTGCTGCCTCCTGTCCTCAGTAGATCCTCTCCAAAGTGGGCTGGCGTTTTTCAGCATGTAAACCATTTGGAAAAACCAGAGACACTCAAAGAACACCTCAAAGTTCTGGACAACAGATTATCCCAGAAACAACCCTTTATGGAAACAACCCTTTATCCCAGAAATAACCCTTCATGGAAGGGAGAACAGAGGCCACGATCTCCATATTCCAAAACAAAATACGTTCAGAGACCATAGTTAGGCAACATTCACGCAGTCACTGGTGGGGCGAAAGATCCGGAAGATGCGGCCTTTGGACTCCTCATGTGGGAGAGTTTTCCAATTCTACATATTCATGAAATCATTCCTTTCCTAAGCTTTGCAGTTTCAAAATCTATTGTTTCATGCTTTTTGGTGAAGTTAATTCGGTACATACCAACCTAAGTGGATATAAATAGCGCTGTGGACTAAATTGCCCCCACCCCCCAATTCATATGTGGAAGCCTGATCCCCAGTGAGACTGTATTTGGAGACAGGGCTTGTTGAGGAGGTGAGAAAGGTTAAGTGAGGTCATATGGGTGGGCTCTTAATCTGAAGGGATTGGAGCTGTTATAAGAAGAGCAAGAGACAACAGTCTCTCCCTGTCCATGTGAGGACATTTCTGGCTATCTGCAAGCCAGAAAGAAACCATGCCAGACCTCCACCTTGGATTTTCCAGTACCCAGAATTGTGAGGAAATAAATTTGTTGTTTAAGCCATGCAGTCTGAGGTATTTTGTTACGGCAGTCTGAGCAGACTAATATAAACATATTCCTACAATTTCAAAAATTGTCTACCACCTATTTTGTCACACATGAAAGTCATATGTTGTTATTGTAGATAGTATATATAATATGCATATACTATGATACATATACAGTGTTTTCAGTTGGGGTAGGTAGAGGAATGGTCCCCAAATATATCCACGTCCTAATCCTCAGAACCTGTCAATTTGTCACCTTACATGTCTAAAGGGACTTTGCAGGTATGATTAAGTTAAGGACCTTGAGATGGGGAAAGCATCTTGGCCTATCATCACAAGGTCTTGGTGCCATCACAAGGTCCTCACAAGAGGCAGGAAGAAGGGCAGGAATCAGAGGAGAAGGTGTGACAGCAGGACCAGGGGGTGAGTGTTGGGAGGGGCCTCATAAGCCATGGGATGCTGGGATGCAGGTAGGCTCTAGGAGCTGAAGAAACAAGAGATTAGATTTTCCCCTAGGTCTCTAGGGGGAACACATCCTTGCCAGCATCTCAAGCTTAGCCCAAGTGCACTGGGAGATGCTGAGGTCGTGTTGTCTACAACAACTAAAATGTGTGGTAAGCTATGACAGCAACAGTTGGAAAACAGTACATTATTCTAAAACGAAACTCTGGGAGCAGAGTTATTAAGGTAAAACATTAAAAATTAAACTGAATTCAGAACCCACCAGTATGGTTTGGAGATGGGCTGCTGCAAAGCCTCATCTACAAAGAATCAGGCACCTATATGTTTGCAATGATAATTAAAAAAAAATTTTCGGGGCGCCTGGGTGGCTCAGTCGGTTAAGCGTCCAACTTTGGCTCAGGTCATGATCTCACAGTTTGTGAGTTTGAGCCCCGCATTGGGCTCTATGCTGACAGCTCAGAGCCTGGAGCCTGCTTAGGATTCTGTGTCTCTCTGTCTATCTGCCCCTTCCTTGCTTGCGCTCTCTCTGCCTCTCAAAAATGAATAAACATTAAAAAAAAGTTTAAACGGGGGCATCTGGGTGGCTTAGTTAGTCATCAGACTCTTGGTTTCAGCTCAGGTCATTATCTCACGGTTCATGGGTTCCAGCCCCGTGTCAGGCTCTACACTGACAGTGCCAAGCCTGCTTAGAATTCTCTCTCTCTCTGCCCTTCCTGTATCTCTCTCTGTCTCTCTCTGTCTCTCTCTCTCTCTCTCAAAATAAACTTAAAAAAATTTTTTAAAAGTTTTAAACATGAATGCATACTCAAATGTCTCTTCAGAAAGCAAAAAGTTAAACTTTTCATGGTCAATCCCTTATTTTGCTAGCTTCAGAAGAAAATACTGCCACATGCATCCACCTGCTTTGAAGCGGAGTGCGCGGCACTTGCAGGAAAATCAGGAGGCCTGGACTGCTCATGGGGGCCACCCAAGCATCTAACGGTCGCTCCTCAGTCACAAAAAGAGCCTCCGTGTTGCTGCCTCATGTGATTAAAGAGAGAAAGATGCCTCTTCCTGTTCAGCACACTGGGAGCCTTAATTAGTACGAGCCTCTCCTTTGTAGATATTTTAAAGTCAGCAAGAAGTTGTTTGAGAAGAGACCCTGCACTTTTTAACATTTCAGGTAATTTTTTCAACCTTGAAAAATTCACACTGGTAAAGTAACTGGCTTTGGAAAAAGAACAGAGTGCTAGTTATGTGGTCCTTTGTAGTAGACGGAAAGGAAATGTCCTTGGGAAACGAAGGTCAGATGTGCCAGCCTTCCAATCCTACACCCAAAGTTTGCACTTCTCCCTGTTTGGGGCGATGCTGGGGTCCACCCGGCGGCAATGCCGGGGTCACGGGGAGGGGGGCAGTGCCAATGTCGGGGTCCACCGGGGGCCATGCTGGGATCCACGGGTACTGTACTCCACACCCTTGTGGTTGTCAACCAGGACCGCCTCCATAACGGTTCAGCTCTCTGGGAATATTTCGGTCATGCTGCTGGGCACATCTCATTGCCTTGTGATGACTATTTCTGAGTCCTTCCCCCTTGTTGGTTTGGTAAATCAATGGCCTGTAGGGAACAGGGTCTGGGTCTGAATTCTGGATGGTTTTTTCCATTTCTCTCTATTGCAAGTGTGTGGGTGGTAGGTGGTATACAGTAGGCACTCAGTAGTGCCAGTCATTATCTCCTCCTCCTGCTCCCTGCAGGCCTGTGGGGGCCCCTGGTACTGTGCACTGCCGAGGGAACCTGTCTCCCCAACCTTGCTCCTGGACCTTTCTGCCCAGATAAGCCTTCCTCTCCTGTATCAGAACCAGGGGTCCATGGAGGGACCGCATCCTGGCCCCACTGTTGTGCTGTTCTCTCACTCAAAACAACGTGACGGTATCTGCCTTTCTTGTGTTGTTTCCAATTTCCAGCTCTTCCGCTCGCCCTTGTACCTTCCAAAGAGATCATGCCATGAAACCCCAAGAACCCCCGCAAAAGACAGTGTTTGGGGGCAATACCCTGTAGACACATTCAGAGAATGCTGAAGGTCCATCGACCTGCTTTCCTTTCCAAGATGCATATTTTTTTAATGTTTATTTTTGAGAGAGAGAAAGAGACAGAGGGTGAATGCGGGAGGGTCAGAGAGAGGAGGAGACACAGAATCCAAAGCTCCAGGCTCTGAGCTGTCAGCACAGAGCCCGATGCGGGGCTTGAACCCACAAACCGCGAGATCATGACCTGAGCTGAAGTTGGCCACTTAACCGTCTGAGCCACCCAGGCTCCCCTACCAAGATGTACATTTTTCAATAATAAATGGATTGTACATCTCAATCGCAGGAAGAGTAAAAGGTAGGATTTAGGGAGACAGCAAGGGTGACAAGGTTCTGGACTTGTGGAAAGTCTCACAGTTCCTGGGTGCCTTGGCGCATGCTACGGGTAAGGCTGGGCACAGAGAGTCAGCAGCAGAGCAGCATGACATGCTCTGTCTCTGTCAAAAATAAATAAACATTAAATTTTTTTAAAAAATGTATTTATTTTGAGAGAGACAGAGAGAGAGAGAGCACACATGCATGAGTGGGAGAGGGGCAGAGAGAGGGAGAGACAGAATCCCAGGCAGGCTCCATGCTGTCAGCGCGGAGCCTGACTCGGGGCTTGACCTCATACACTGTGAGATCATGACCTGAGCCAAGATCAAGAGTCACATGTTTAACCTACTGAGCCACCCAGGGGACCCCCCACATCCCAATTTTTTTTTTTTTTAAGTAAGCTCTATACCCAATGTGGGGCTGGAACTCATGATACTGAGATCAAGGTCGCAGGCTCTACTCACTGAGCCAGCCAGGGGCCCCCTAATCATTCATTTTAAAACTTGACAGAAGTCTGACAAAACAGCAAAGATTATCCAGTGGGAGAAAGACGTCTCTCCAACAGATGGTGCTGGGAGAACTGGACCACGACAGGCAGAATGAACCTAGACCACTTCCTTACACCGTCCACAAAGATAAACTTAAAATGGATAAAAGACCTAAATGTGAGACAGGAAACCATAAAAATCCTGGAGGAGAACGAGGGAAGCAACCTCTTTGACCTTGACTGTAGCAACTTCTTACTAGAAATGTCTCCTGAGGCAAGACTGCAGCCTCCCTCCCTGGGCTGCAGTTACCAGTTCAGACACCCTGTATCACGGCTTTAGGGAACGGCCACCCCTCACTTGCCTGTCTTCCAGCAGCCACACTAGCATTTCACAAACTTTTCTTCACACACACGACAAGCCGATCATGTCCCTCCAGGCAAGGGCCTGGATTGGCTGAGCCCCTTGCAGCGTGAGCCGAGAGGTAGGTGATCCTCGCTCCGAGGCTCCTGACACAGGGCAAGGCTCTCCTTGTTCCCGTGTCTGGTTTCTCCCCTCCGCAAAGGGTAACTTTCCTGCTGGCCTCACAGGTAGAGGGTGACATGCGAGTCACATAACGGGGTCCCAGAAGCCAGAATGCCAACCTAGAGAGCCCCGTCCCAACACCGAAGGGGAATTCTGATTTTCACTGGCATGAGCCTCGGAACCTGTAGGGGGTCATTAACAAAAACCCATCAGGCTGTCCGGCAACAGGAGGGTGTCAAGAATCCCCGCATTTTGGTCACTGTGAGCCAAGTGGCAGGTGGGGACACTGAGCACGCGCTTCTTCCGTGGGGCACCGCCGCGCTCAGGTTACGGGCACCCTCCCCGTGTTATCAGGACGCTGGAGAAACTTGGACACGTTCTTCGGTGTCTTCTTGGCACGAGGGCCTGGAATAGTTTCACCTCCTAACCTTGGTTTCCTTCCAGCTCAGCAAACAGCCAGCAGCTTCAACAGAGGTTTTGCCATGGCTGGAAGGCTCCGCGGCCCACGGTGGGCAGATGAGAATCACCGGCTGGAGATAACGTCAGATCAACACGTGCATTTTTGTACACGGTAGGCTTGGCGGGCAGAAAATCAGACAGTTTAAGAACAAGAACCTAAAAACTTTTTCTTCCTTTTTTTCTGAATGGGAAGGTGTTCCTCTCACCTGTTTCCCTGGAGACACAGGACCATGGGCTTGTGATTTTGAGAACACCTTCAGGCATGCTGGTCCCCATTTGGGGACTTTTCCTGGCAAAATGCCACCTGCTTAGTTTCTTAGAGAACGGGGCCTCTCAGAGCAACAGGAAGAGAGCAGGTAGAAGGTGGTTTTTTTCTTCAGACAAAAAAGGGGTGTTTTAAGGATAACTTTGGCTAACAGCTTCTTTAAAAGGTTTGAGGAAATAAAAGAGGTCTGTTTGCTGAGTTGAAAGCAAATCCCTCCTAGACCTTAACAAACGCGGATCCATTTCCCTCCCAGGAAGACGGCCCTGGAAGATGGGAACGGTCACTGGTAGGAATAAGATTGTGCCAGATTAGGGGACAGAAAAACAGGGTCTGGACAGGTTCCTTTTCTGCAGATGAACAACTGCTGGGATCGGACCCCATAATGATTAGAGGGTGCATTTTTGTGCCAGACGCTGGGACACGATCTCTTCTCAGACACCAATCTCAAGATTGACGTGGGTCTGTGTAGAGTCTTCTGACCTCATCCACACTCTGGGCAGCCCCGAGCTGGCAAGCAAAGCCATCACCAGCTTTAGCTGATGCCAAGACTACTGCGTGGCTCAGAAATGGTGTGAATGCCATAGAGCCACTGACAACCAGGCCACACAGGCTAAAAAGTTTTCATTATTTTAAGAGCAGTAGAATGTGCTTCCGTGTGGCCAGGAGACTCAGTTTTGGATAATTTAAGTAATTTATTTTTCCTTTGCTCTTCTTAGCTAACATCCCAAAGGGGCTCCTTGCTTACATTTGTTCATCTCAGACTTTTAGGTTAAGATCTTTATTTGTACCCTGGCCCAGGGTTTTTATTTTTTTCTGCAAAATTTTCCTGTAAAGTGCTAGACAGTGAACAGTGTAGGCCCGGAAGGGCATGTGGTCTCTGCTGCCAGCTACTCAGCTCTGCCATTCTAGCACAAAAACAGCCAGAACAACATATAAACAAATGAACGTGACTGTGTCCTAATAAAACTTTATTTAATACAACAAGGGATGGGCCATATTTGGCTCACAGACTATAGTTTGTTGTCCCTGGCTCTAAAGCAGATATTATCTACATATCTAGAGTCTGGGGTCCTGAGCACTGAGATAATAGCTTCAAGCAGGAGTTGGTAAACTACCCGTGGGCCAAATCTTACCAGTTTACCCAGTGAAATGTTACACGACAAGCAGCATAAATGAACTATAGTCGTCCATAGCAACATACACCATCTTAGTAACTTGATAGTAAATGAAAAAAATCAAGTCCCTAAAACACTGCAGAGTGAGTACCATTTTTTTGTAAAGCCCAGAAGCAAAGAAAATCGATCTGTGTTACTATACAGGAGTCTCATCTGTCTCTGCTGGTTTGGGTCCATCATGAACAAAGCTGCCATGACATTTGTGCATGCAGCTTTGTGTGAACATACAGGTTATCATTTCTCAGGGAAATGACATAACGATTCTATGAGGAGAATGGCTGTGTGGTGTGACAGGTGGTGTGTGTAACTTTTTGAGAAAAATGTCACGTTGTTCTGCAAAGTGGCCATGACATTCCACATCCCCAGCAGCCACATGAGGGGTCTGGTTGCTTTAAATCTTCACCAACACTTGCTGTGGTCACTCTTTCCAATTCTAAGAATTTTGGTCCGTGTGTACTGATTATCTCACTGTGATGTTAATTTGCATTTTCCAATGATTAAGGATAATGAGGATTTTCAGTCATTAGTCTCTTGGAGGTAAGAAGGGAAGGTTTGCAATTATTTCCACAGGATGGTGAAATAATATTTTGGGATGAAAGGAACATGTTCCCTCTCATTACAGTGATGGTTACATGACTACATACTCATTAACTTAAAAATAGATGCAGTTCATTATCCACAAGAGAACCTCAACAAATACAATACAAATATATGAAATTGATTTGGAAAGCCCACCGAACAAAACCTATTCCGGGACAAATGAACATGTAATAAAATTCTATTTAAAAAAAAGCAAGATAGTAAAAAGCACAAGAATTCAGTATAGTGTCTGTTGTTGGGAAGAGAAAAGAGGAATAGTGAGATAAATTTAGTTTCACAGGTGTTTGGAAGGTCCACAGGGGTTCCTTTTATGTTTCATAATTTATATAAATATAACATATATTTTGTTTGGGTGCACAGAACATTGCATGATAGATTCTACTTATAAAAACAAGCTCTTAGTGTTTAGGTTAGAATCTTACAGATGCTGAAGTCCAAGCAATTTTTGTAAATCCCACACAGGTGTGATGTGGGACACGCTGTGGTGGCCAATAGCGTTAGGGTCATTCTGACAGGTCAAGACAGTCCAGAAAACATGCTGCAAGATTCTAAGGACATACTGAGAAGTTTACAATGGGGGTCAGTAAATAATGTTGACAGGGGTCATAGAATCTGATTTATGTTTTTAAAAGATCACTAGGGACATGGAGGAAATTTAAATGCATACTACCAAGTAAAAGAAGTCAGTCTGAAAAGGCTCCATACTATATGACTTCAAGTAGATGACATTCTGGAGAAGGCAAAACAATGGAGACAGGAAAAAGATGAGTAGTTGTAGGATGCCGACCTCAACGGATAGAGGACCCAGGAAGGCGAAGGAACTGAGAAAAAGAGAAGACAGTATAGCGAGGCACAGGGGACCCCGAGCCGACAGCCTGAGGTCGACAAGTGGGGACCGAATAGGGACCTGAACCCTGGGTCGACAGAAGGAGTTGTAGGGGTAGGGGGAGATGGACACGCAGAACACAGAGGATTTTAGGGCAGTGAAAACACTATGATATGACAGTTTAATGACACACAGAAGTCATGACACAGTTGTCCAAACCCATAGAACATACACCACCAAGAGTAAACCCTAATGTAAACTATAGACTCCAGGTGAAAATATGTGTCAATGTGGGTTCACCCTTGATTTAAAAAAAAAAAAAAAAAAGTCTCACTCTGGTGACTGGTGTTGATAACGGGAAAGGCTGTGCATGTGTGGGGGCACGGGGCTACGTGGGAAATCTCTGTACCTTTTTCTCTTCCTCTCAGTTTTATTATAAGCCAAAAACAGCTCTAACAATAACTGTTTTAAAAAAAATCACTAGGCCTGCCAAATAGTGACTGGGCAGAGCAGAATCAGAGAAACTATTCAAGTGTCCCTGGAAGTGGGTGGGGGAGGTGAGGTTGGATAGAGCGGGATGGATTTTGGTCAATACTCTAGAGTAAATATGTCAGGATTTGCTGACGCTAGAATATAATTTTAAAATCCCTCTCAAATGATACACATCATCTTGCCCTACCAAGCATCTATACAATGGTCGACTTTTGTCAGAATCTACTGGCTGGCTGGCTGGCTCATTCCATGAATTCTTAACAGTCATTGCTGTTTTATATCGATACGAGATTTAGAGCAGAGGTTTGACAGCTAACAGGCAGAAATAATAACCAAGTGCCAGTCAGTGCTTTCTTCTGGACATTAATCTTGTATTTGTCCTGAAGCAGGGGCAGGTGACAGATGGCATGCTGGAAAAGCCATGCGGTCACAGTGCTCTGTTTCGCATTCTTCTCTGAAGGCGGGCTAGTGATGAGGGACTCCCATCACTCAAAGATAATGAACTCAGAACCTACCGTACAGAGACCACGACGCTTCGCTCAACAGGAAGAGAATGCTATTAAAGTCTGAACCTTGCATAGCATAGCACTCCACGCAGCTGTAAAAAATGTATTGTTTCAACTTTCGGAAGTCAACAGAGTGGCTTTAAAATAAGGGCGACATGAGCACAAGAATGAAAAGCCCATGCTCTGCTGTAACATTTTCATTCTCCCCCTGCCCCCCTTCACTCTTACCTGCTGTCATTCTCCCCACCCCTCCAGATTTCAGAAGTTTGCACTGTTTGGTCACCATGCAAGTTGCCCTTTACTGAGGTCCACACTCCAGGCACCCCTTCCAGAAGTTTAAGTGAGTCTCAGACATGAACATGTAGTCCTGCATCCTTAGTCCATTGCCTCTGGCCCTGGCTAAGTGGTCTATGTTTGAGGAACTTAAGGATGACATTTGAAATTCTTTCCAGAAGTTAGTACTTTTTATTTTGTAAGTGAGGACCTTAGTGTTTGGTTTTGTTCTCTTTCAAGGACATTTCAGTTTTAAAACAAAGCATGGAGCCTAGGGGCTGAACGCTCCACACAAACGTCTGTGCACGAGCTGAGGTGAGTTACTGCAGACAAGTGCACACCTTACACATTCAGCTTCTGGCCCTCCTGAGCACATGTGTTGTACTCTTAGGCTTAGTAGTTACCATGCTTATTTTGAATCTGAATGCAGCCAATAATAAACTTTCTAAATGAACAGGGAAGACCTTTGCTGATTTAGTTTTGTGAAGACTATGGAGAGACACAGTTGTGTTGGGATTTCTTCATTAGCAGTTGCTAATGCTGAATGGAAGCCAGGCAGGGAGCGTATAATCCAAATCCAGCACATGAGTACAAGCAAACGAAGCCCGAAAGCTCACCGGGGAAGAGTGAACTTCATGCTTGCCTTGAACACACTGAGGGTTAACGGAAACGCCACCCAGCAAAGGAATCCATTTCTCAAAATAACAAATATTCAAGTAGCGTCAGAAGGGATAAGGTGGGGCGAAGATTGAGAATTTGGTTCTTGCATCATGTCATCAACAGTCAAGGGTGCAATAAGCCTGGTCTTGAAGATCTGTTAGGAATTCTGTGCTTTCCCTCGGCAGCGTCTGCTCTTTGGAGGCAGGATGGTCCAGGTGCTATGAAACCAGATCCTCAGCACAATGTGAAGTGGGTTATCGGCTTTGTAAACATGGAGGCGTGCTCTCACTCACGTAAAGTGCCCACGTCTTCAGCGTACATCTCTGTGATTGTTACCTATGTATGCACCTGTGCACATGTTCCGTGGGTTTCCGTATGTACACTTTGCTCTCTTTGCCAAGTGCTGCCCTCTCTTTGCCACGTACCGTACCGAAGGGCATTTCTCTTTGGACTGCTGTCATCATGGATTAGTTCATGTTATTTTGAATTTCATATGAATGCTTCTGAAGTACACTAACGCGTGCACAGGTATCTAAAATATTCCTACATGTCAACATCTGTGTCTGTATTCTGCTCTACGGGAGTGTCTACTGATGGACAGCTGCGCCCCCCGTATTCGGCTCGACTGGAGTTTACACTGATCGACATCCATGCCTGTATTCAGCTCTATGGGAATGTATACCGATGTCTCCACTGCAATCCATACTGCCTGGGTTCTCCTGGCCCCCTGCCTTGGTGCCCTGCAGCCCTCCACTCCAACGGAGAGAAGCGTGGCTCCCATCCCACACCGTCCACTTACATAATTGTTCAACTCCAGTACACATATACAGCAATATCACAATCGTTAACCTGTAGCCTTCTGAGATAGCACTTTAACCACTGGACGTCAATGCATTTTCCTTCACATTTAGCCTTGGAATCTGTACTCATTTCCAAGTGACTTGAGCTTAGCACTTTCCCTCCCTCCCACAGGATCAGGTTGTTTCATAAATTTGCAATAGACTTAGGTTTTATCATAGTCTGTTTTCTATCATCAATCTTCCAACTATGATATGATTTAGGAAAATGTTGCATATAACAAAATTCACTGTGCTGTAAAGTTCTTTTGATTTTGTCAAATACACCGTGTCACATATGCACCATTAATTATAACATCATACAGAGCACTTTCACCTCCAAATCCCTGTGCTTTACCTATCCGATCTACCCCTGGAATGAATGCACTGGTATTTTACCATCCCTGTAATTTCCCCTTTTCCAGAATGCCACATAAGTGGAATCATACAGAATGTATCATTTGCAGACTGGCTTTTTCACCTGGCGATATACACTTAAGATTCATCCATGTCGTCTCGAGTGACAGTCCATTGTCCCGATGTACCACAGTTAGTTTACCATTCACCCGCTGAAGGGCATCTCGGTCACTTGCAGGTTTTGATGATTATGACTAAAGCTGCTTATAAACATCTATGGGCAGGTTTTTGTGTGGACATAGTTTTTCTTAATTTATTTACTTTTGAGAGAGAGAGACAGAACATGAGTGTGGGAGGGGCAGAGAGAGAGGGAGACAGAGAATCTGAAGCAGGCTGCAGGCTGTGAGCTGTCAGCACAGAGCCGGATGCAGGGCTCAAACCCACGGACTGCAAGATCATGACCTGAGCCGAAGTCAGACGCTTAACCAACTGAGCCATCCAGGCGCCCCTGTGGACATATTTTTAAATTCAGTTGCATAAACATTTAGGAGCATGGTTGCCGGGTTCTATAGGCAGCCTATGCTTAGCTTTGTTAGCAAATACTAACCTGTATCTGAAATGCCAGCACTGAATGAAAGTTCATGCTCCTCTATACCTTCTCCGGCAGCTGGTACTCTCACGTTTTGTATGTAGCTATTCTAATGGCGTGTAAGACAACTCATTTACATTTTTAATCCCTGAAAAAACAGCATTGGGCGTTCTTTTCTTATGCTTATTTTTGTCTTCGGTATATCTTTTTTTGGTAAAGAGTCTGTTCTGGTTTTTTTTTTTAATGTTTTATTTATTTTTGAGAGAGAGAGACAGCGTGAGCAGGGGAGGGTCAGAGAGAGAGGGAGACACAGAATCCCAAGGCAGCCTCCAGGCTCTGAGCTAGCTGTCAGCACAGAGCCCGACGCAGGGCTCAAACCCACAAACGTGAGATCGTGACCTGAGCTGAAGTCGGACGCATAACCGACTGAGCCACCCAGGCGCCCCTTTTCTGTTTTTTAAATTTTTTATTTTTATTTTTTGCCAATTCCTACTTGAGCTGTTTGTGTTGTTACTGTTGAGTTTTGAGACTTCTGTGTATATTTTGGATGTCATTTCTTTATCAGGTATGTGTTTGCAAAAATTTTCCTCCAGTCTGGGGCTTAGAGTTTAATTCTTTTAACAGCGTCTTTCACAGAGCAGTTCCCAATTCTCATCAAGTCCAATTTATTAATCTGTTTCTTTCACAGACGAGGCCTTTGGTGTTACACCTAAAAACATCTTGCCAAACCCAAGGTCACCTACATTTTTCTCCTAGCTTACTTTCTAGAAGTTTTACAGTTTTGTGCTTTGCATTTAGGTCCATACTCCATTTTGAGATGGCTTTGAAGGGTGTCACTTTTGTAAAAGTCTGAGTCTGGGTCTTTTTGTTTGTTTTGCATAACGATGTCTAATTGTTCCAGCACGAGAAGAACACACATTCTCCTTGGAGCTGCCCTTGCTCCCTCATCAACGGGCAACTGACTCCGTGTGTGGGGTCCTGCTGACTATTCTGTTCCGTCGGTCTGTCTCCAGGTTACGTGAGTGAGCACATCAAGTGTCAGGCACACGACATGCCCTCTGTGAATGTCAACCACTCCGTTACCAGTTCTTCTCTGCTCACTGCGTCCTGTGACGGAATTTGCACATGGGCAACCTGACCTAAGAAAACTAGTCTGTCTAACAATTTTTCTTTCAGCTCAATATTAATAGCAAGCAGCTTTACTCACCGATGCCATATTCTCTTTTTCATTATAGAAATTATGAGCTCCTGGGGGAGAATGACAGTGAGTGCATGTGATAAAGTCACACTGAATATTTACGTCACTGAAAGCAAGAAGGGAGCCCTTTTACTGACGGCAGAGGGGTGCCTGGGCGGCTCAGTAGGTTAAGCATCAGACTCTCGATTGTGACTCCGGTCATGATTTCACAGGTTCGTGAGTTTGAGCCTTGCATCAGGCTCTGTGCTGACAGTGCAGAGCCTGCTTGGGATTCTCTCACTCCCTCTCTCTCTCTGTCCCTCCCTTGCTGTCTCTCAATAAAAAAAACTTAAAAAAAATAATGGCAGAAATTTTATTTCTTGCCTTTGCCCAAAGTTTTGTTAATAGGATCCTCTTATCTCATTTTAGACACAGACTCACTTTTCTCTAAAAGTCAGGCACAAAAGGCCACACACCGCATGACAAAATGTCTAGACTCAACCAATCCACAGAGATAGCAAGTGGAGTGGTGGCTGCCTCGTGGTGGTGGGGTGGGATGGGGGTAAGAGCTAGAAGCAACAGGTTTCTTTTTAGGGTGATGAGAATGTTCTGGAATCAGACGATGGTGATGGTTGTACAGCTTTGGGAACAGACTAAAAGCGCTGTGCTGTGGACTTTAAAAGGGTGAATTATATGGTGTGCATGGTGAATCTCAACTGAAAAAGGATTAACAAGACATATACTCTTTAAAAAAAATCTTAAATCAGCCTAAATTCCATGAGTTAAAAAATATATATGTTAAATTGCATTTCTTTTCCCTTTATTATAATTGCATGTCTTTCCCCTTTATTAGAAAAGTCAAGTGGCATTTTAGAAAAAGAGGACAAAGATATCGTTGATATTTATTCCACTTAAGTTCTGCTAGTTCTCTTTTCGACTGACTAGCGTTTTAATCACAAGCTTCCCATCACACTGCAATCTTCTGCTTTGCACCTGAAGGACAGTTCTAAAACGGAAAACAGGATTTCACAGAGGCTTCTGGAAACTATGGAGACATAGCATCATTTACATGTGTCACATGACCTGCTCATGTCACTGGGGCCACCCGCCCCATGGGTTCTAGGTCTCCTTCCTATGGCAGGTGGAAGGCTGCCTGTGTTCTCTTCTTCCCTGGCCTTCTGATGGGAGTGTGTTCTAGCCCCCACCCGTCCCTGGCCTTCTGATTCTGCCCCGACAGGGGGAAGACCAAGGAAAGTAAACTTCAGATGGTTGGTTTGAGCCATACTGATGCTCTGCACAAAGGAGAATGCTGGAAGCAATCTCTTTCATAAGCACAGGTGACAGAAACTAGTACTCTTTGTCAGCTGACCTTTTGTTTTCCAAGACCAGTCTTGCCAAGGACACTGCGGCTCTGCAGTCTTGGATGGTGAGTGCTGCTAATACATGAAGTGATATATGGGTTCCATTCAAAACAGCTTTCAAGAGGAACTTTGGTGCCTGGAATGGGGGCACCTAAGTGGTTCAGGCGGTTAAATGTCCAACTCTTGGTTTCAGCTCAGGTCATGATCTCTGGGTCATGAGTTTGAGCCCCGCATCGGGCTCTGTGCTGACAGTGCACAGCCTGTTTTGGAGTCTCTGTCTCTCCCTCTCTCTCTGCCCCCCCCCACACTCTTGAGTACATGTGCACTCCCTCTCTCTCAAAAAATAAATAGGGCACGTGGGTGGCTCAGGCAGTTGAGCATCCAGCTCTTGATTCTAGCTCAGGTCACTATCTCACGGGTTTGTGAGTTTGAGCCTCACCACTGGGCTCTGAGCTGACAGCATGGAGCCTGCTTGGGATTCTCTCTCTCTCTCTGCCCCTCTTCCGTTTGTGCATACTTTCCCAAAGTAAATAAAATAAACGTAAAAAATAAATAAACGTTAAAAAAAAGATAAATCTATAACGGGTTATGTTAGTATAAATTTACTGACAAAGTTTTGTACCAAAAGAGTGCTTCAAAGCCACAATAGTTTTTTAAAAGATGCCAACCCCCTTACTGATTTCTTCCACAGATCACTCACTGATGTAAAGCACCGTTAAGGAAACCCACATGTTCACACTATTGCGGGTCCTAGTTTCTAAAATACAGGACCCACTAGGTCTTTGTGACGGAACAACTGAGGGCGTGGATTTATACAAAGTGAAAGAGGCCAGAATTATCTTGCATGTTGGAGATGTTTCAGCACGCGGTCTAATGTGGTGCACCTGCACTGCAGACTACTTGCTGGGTGAAAGGATATAAATATCAACATAGTTCTCATTAGAATGTCATCAACTTGTTAAAGTCCTTGGGGCCATGGTGACACCATGAAACCAGAAGCATCAAAACCACCGCCACCAGATCTAATTTGCAATGTACCATTTCACCAGATGAAACAGATTCTCTGACACTTTATTCTCCTCTCTTTTCGAGCTGAAGAAGCAGAGCACAGTCAACCGAGAAATAAGCGGAAGCTTCCGGTACTTGTGAGCATGCCAGGCATCACAGAGAAGTAGAGAAGTATTTCCCATCATATAAACGTCTGACTTAGGAGAGTAAATATATATTCAAGATGCACAGTGCTGGTCTGAAAATTTTTGTAAAAACATTTCTCAAATATACCAGTCGGTAAATGCCAATTGAAAAGAAATTTTAGTATCTATCTGGCCAGATCTTTTCTGTGTTTTCAGGAGTCCTTCTCTGCCTGGAGACCAACAACTGTTAAGAATAGGGATATTATAAGGTTTGTTTCCATGGTCAAAGACGGACAGATTAGGATAACGTTGTCTAAAGAGCCACATCAGGGGCACCTGAGTGGCTCAGTCAGTTAGGCATCTGACTTCAGCTCCGGTCATAATCTTGCGGTTCGTGGGTTCGAGCCCCACGTTGGACTCTGTACGCCTGCTTTGTATTCTGTGTCTCTGTCCCTTCTCTGTTCACGCTGTCACTCTCTCAAAATAAATAAACATTAAAAAATCGTCACATAATTTATTTCCATATTACCTCATTGGCGGGTTTCATTTTCAGCAGGGTAAGGTTAAAAATCTTCACTGGAACCCGAGTAAAAATGATGCCAATACTTGCTAGCTAGTATACATATTTTAAACTGATGGGACGGAAGCTAATTTACTTGATGATGAAAATAAAGTGCCCAAATATGTACAAGTGGGTAGTTTTCACCTGCTGGGAAGAATATTATTAGTGCTGAAAATCTGGTATCATGTGGAGTCTGCAAGTCTTGTCCTATCCTAAAAGAAAATAAAATCGAGCAGGAGAGAGTTTCAATTATTCACCTAATAAGCAAATAAAGCAGGCACTTAAAATTTAGTGTCCTTGTAAAAATGAGACTTACTTCTGTGTTTAATTCTTCCTACCATCCCCCGAAAATGTATATAACCTTTTAGTGTCCTAAAACAAATGAGATTTTTTTTTTTATTGCGTGCTTTATGATAAGTTGGGTGAATGCAATTGGCCACAGCAAACGTGAAAAACAGGAGGTTCATTAATGAAGATCATCAACAGAATGTTCTGTCATGTGAGGAAAAAGACAGCAATAGCGTACCCTCACCGCAGAGCTCCCAGAAACGAACAGCGATGCAGGGGACGCCGGGTACGGAATGAAAGAGATGCCATTATTCAAGATCCTTCCCAGAAGTGGTCAGTGCATGCATATTTCTCGGAACCCAGGCCTGGTGGAAACCACCGGGTTTCAGATGTTATAGCTGTGTCTACAGGACCACGAAAAGTTGTCCAGTGGCCACACTAAGTGGTGCCAAAAATTAGGCTAGGCTGACTTCAAAGGTGCGTAAGAACTAAGCCGTGTGTTTGAAGTGCAGATGACAATGGATATATTCATTCCACAAAGTAGTCATTTATGCAGAAATGTTACTTTTTCATCTTGCTGCCACCCAGGCACTTCAGAACGTCCGACTGCACAGCACAAAACACGATCCCAGGGCTTCAGAGGTATAGGAGAGATTTTACACAATGGTTATCAAATACTTCCGGGGAAAGTTGTTGCAAATGGGGGAATTAGGACATGCCAAGGCAATAGTTGTAGACGGAAACCAAGGACCTTCCTCTTGATTGTTCTGCGGATGAAACACTTGCTACATACGTGTCTTCACATCTTTCCGAGCTTCATAAAGGACACAGAACAGAAGATCCATTTTGAGAGACGGTGTTCTTTAATATTTGTAAAGTAGAAGCAAAAGATGTAAGTAGATTGAATTTCATTTTATTTTATTTTTTAATTTTATTATTTTTTTTTGAGAGAGTGAGCGGGGGAGGGGCAGAGAAAGAGGGAGAGAATCCCCTCAGCGTAGAGTCTGACACAAGGCTCGATCCCACAACCGTGAGATCATGATGGAAATCCAGAGTCTGGCGCTCAACGGACTGAGCCACCCCGGCGCCCTGGTAGACTGAATTTTCAACACTGAAATTTCCCATGCTGCATGCATGCATGGATAAGGTGGCCAAACTATTCTGCTTTTCCGTCCAAGAGGGGTTTTCGGTGCTTGCCTTGCCTGTCTACACGCAGTCGCCAGCATTTCCAAGGAGGAGCAGGTATCTGACCTTTGAGCCCTGACCTGGACACACGACTGCTGCTCTCAAACACAGGAAGCCCGAGCGAAGAGAGAGTCACTTCCTGGGGTCGCACAGCCCAG
This sequence comes from Cryptoprocta ferox, assembly GCA_028646485.1. Classification (NCBI taxonomy): domain Eukaryota; kingdom Metazoa; phylum Chordata; class Mammalia; order Carnivora; family Eupleridae; genus Cryptoprocta; species Cryptoprocta ferox. The sequence goes on from CM053579.1 coordinate 101,146,955, forward strand.
GCACGGTCCGACGAGGGACAGGCGGGGACAGGAGGGTGAGCTGTGGGGGGGCAGGACTGGTCAGCGCCCGCATGAAGACCGCCTGCTACAGTTTATACATGACTTTACAGACCATTCATCTTAACTTAAAGACTCCCATTTTATTTTGTATGTGTCTGAACTTACACTTTCCCTCGGCATGTCAGGAACTAAAGTTTCTGGATAAAACAAGGCATGGTTTTAAGGTTTGTGGGGAAAAAAAACAAAACAAAGCAAAACATGCTTTATAGGCTCAGCTAAGAGTTCAAACTCTCTGAGAAATGTGTTTGGTCTCGCCAACTCTGAGATGTATTGTGCCAAAGTCAAAATTCCTTTCACTTGACACTCTAGAGGATTTTCAGGAAATTTAAATCACATGGCTATTGTTCATTCCTTCAATCATTTCATCAAATATTTTCCTTTAAAAACTGCATAATGTCCAAAAATTATTCATGTCTGATTTTCACAGAAAAAGGCCCTGTGTGCCAGGAATATATCACATTATACGTACAGAATCTGGGGTTTGGTTTATATTTTCTACCTGCTTGGGAAGTTGGATGTTGGCCCTACATTATTTGTTTACCAAATTCTGCTTCTTTTCAAAGTCCTTTCTAGATATCTAGATGTCTGTTCTTGTTATCTGTAACTTAAGTGAAAAACACCAGCAAAACACAAACATAAGCAGAATACCCAAATTGACCAGAAACATAAATCCCTGTAAAAATAAAATATAAAGAATGAAAAAATGAAATGTATCTGATATCTTTTAGACACTCTGAAGGATCCCCATGGATGTCTACTTTCCTTAAGGACCTAAGTGCTGGACAAGGTTTCCATCACCTATTTCCATCCATACGATGAGGAAGTTTTACTTCTAACTGGGAAATCTCACCACAGAACCCTTGTCAGCCCTCTTTAATAGCTGCTTATAAATTATTTGATTTTATCCCTAACTTGGAAGACCTGTGAAATTCGATTAACAGGCCCCGAGGATCCACAAAGGAGAACATGAGATCCAAGAGGAATATGCCGTAGTTCATGGAGTTGCAACTCCACAAAGTTAGAAGAATCCGCAGCATCGGACTCAAACCCCCTTCGGCAAAGCCTTCCTTAGGAGAGGAATCTAGAACCAGACCTGCATTTAAACCACAGATCTGCTGTTGTAGACTCAGGAATGCTTATTAACATCTTAAAATACTAGCTAACACTTCCTCAGCACTTAACTATATGACACCAACTATCCCATTAACCGTTCCTTCCGGGTGTTGTCACAACAGTGCCATGCGTGGGTGCACTGCCATTATCCCCATTTTACAACACGAAAACTGAGGCACAGAGAGGTTAAGAAACTTGTGTAAGGTTACATAGAGAATAAGATGTGAATACAATATTGTCCCAAAGTTTGTGCCTTCCTTTAAATCCAGGACAGAGTTGTTTGAGGGTTAAAACAGGTACGGAGTTTTGAGAGATACCGTAAAATACGTGGACCTTTTCTTCCTTAGAAGTAATCAGGCCAAACAGACACATGACAAGATGCTCAACATCACTAATCATCAAGGAAACGCAAATCAAAGCCACCGTGAGGTATCACCTCACACACAAAAGCAAGAAGGGTTGGGGAGGATGTGGAGAAAGAGGAACGCTCGTGCACTGCTGGTGGGAAAGCAAACTGGTGCAGCCACTGTGGAGAACGGTACTGAGCTTCCTTGAAAAGTTAAAAATAGAAACACACTACAATCCAGTAATCACACTAGTGGGTATTTACCCAAAGAATATAAGGACACCAATTCAAAGGGATACATAACTCATATGTTCATTGCAGCATTACTTCTAATAGCCAAATTATGGAAATAGCCCGAGTGTCTATCGATAGATGAATGGGTAAAGATGTCGTAAACACACACACACACACACACACACACACACACACTGGAATATTATTCACCCATAAAAAAGAAAGAAATCTTGCCATTTGCAATTTGGATAGAACTAGAGCGTATAATGTTAAGTGAAAGAAGTCAGTCAGAGAAAGACAAATACCATACGATCTCACTCATATGTGGAATTTAAGAAACAAAACAAATGAGCAAAGGGAAATAAGAGAGAGAGAGAGAGAGAGGCAAACCAAGAAACAAACTCTTCACTAGAGAGAACACACGGAGGGTTACCGGCGGGGAGGTGGGGATAAAGGAAATAGGTGATGGGGATTAAGGAGTGCACTTGTGACCAGCACTGGATGATGTAGAGAATTGTTGAATTACTACATTATACACCAGAAATTAACACCGTATGTTAACTGGACTGAAGATACAAAGTTAAAAGGCACACAACACAATAACAAAGAATTAAGCCAACAAAGGTGAATGTTTTGATGTATCTATGTCTATACCGACACTGACATCTATTCTTCCAGTTAAATAGCATCGCGTGTGTTAGAATCGTATATAAATGTAAAAGGGAAAGTCTAATATCCTGTTCTTTTAGGCAGCCTACATTCAGAGTGGTTTGTGAAAGTTGCCTTTTCTTCAAGGGTTTAGACTTGCAAAGCAAATGAATAAATAAGCGCTTTCAAAAAAAGAAAATCAAAGATTAAATAGGTCAATGCATTTGAAGCAGTGAAAGTGAAATCATGCTCTGCCTTTGCCCCACAAACATCCACCAGGAAAGTACCAGAATCCCAGTTCCCTTCCTAGCATGCCTTAGCTTCTTCTCCACGGTGGCAAATAGAAACTGAATATGCAATTTGTAATTCACTGCATTCACCTCTCAGGATGGAGAGGGGCTCCCGACCAAATTCCCTGAGGCACATTTAAAATAAAAGAGCACTTTTGTGGTTTTGGGACCGACCAACCCTATACATCACTCTGCATGCTGAAGGCTTGGTATTTGCAAGAAGTGTTTTTTCTTCCCCCCGAGACAGATTTTTGTCACTCACGTTGCCCCTTTTTACCCAGGAGAGGATGTCGGCTTTGTCGCTCTCTCCATCCCGCATCTCTCTGGCTCACTCCTGGATTCAGAACATCATGTCCTCACCAGGTAACCCAAACTCCTCACAGAGGAGATGCTGAGACATGATGTGAGGTCTGGCCCCGGAAGTGCTTTGTCCACTGAAACGCACGCACCCCACAGAACCAAGTGGTTTGATGCACATCAGAGACAAAGTTCAGAACCGACGGCAGTGACAGCCCCCAGCCATGCCTGGACATGGATGACAAGTCCGCATTACTAAAATGCCAATGGCAGTTTGCTCAAATTATACTTATACCTTCGGTGGCATGGAACCACCATGCAATTTGTACTTCTGAAAGAGCATCTTTTAGGACGGAAAGCAGACGGGAATGTGGTACTTTGGGATCCCCTTCTGGTTCGTGTGAGAACTTCCTCTGTTTGATAGTTGAGCTTTGATTGCATTTTAAGTGGTGAGCCTGTACCCATTTCACAGAATTACATGAGGGATAAAGTGTTGTGGAGATTATTTGGTATTTTACAAATTTTTAATGACACTTTAACTTGAGAGCTAATTGTTCTGTATGCCAATAATGGTAGAGGCTAGAAGTAAACCTGATGGAGGAAGGACACCACACACTGTCCCCACATGGACCTGGTGGAGGAAGGACACTGCCACACTGTCCCCACATGGACCTGAAGGAGGAAGGACACCTCCACACTGTCTCCACATGGACCTAACAGAGGAAGGACACTATCACATTGTCCCCACATAGACCTGAGGAAGGACACCACCACACTGTCCCCACGTGGACCTGAATGAGGAAAGACACCGCCACACTGTCCCTACGTGGACCTGATGGAGGAAGGACACCGCCACACTGTCCCCACGTGGACCTGATGGAGGAAGGACACTATCACACTGTCCCCACGTGGACCAGACTGAGGAAGGACACACCATGTTGTCTCCAAGGCTTAGTATCTGCACGTCTGTGGTGTAGTCATCAAACAGTTAAAAAAAAAATCTGTGTATTCCAGGAAATAATACCACGAAACATATTTCATAAGGAATAATATTCTATGTCCTGAGGCTTTAAAATATAATCCTTTAATTTTTTCCTGGTGTATTTTTCATAACTGGAATGGTTTTATTAATGTTTTTCCCCTGACGAATGGTCCCTATTTTGACGAAATTAAGCAAGGGCAATTCTGGCCTCTGAAGTCATCCTCACGGCCCTTCCTCCTCGCTGCACCAGAAGTAACAGAAATGACATTTAACTGAACACGACTTCTTGAAGGCAAAGCTCCGTTTTAGGAACAAAGAAATTAACTCTTGATGTCCATATGAAGTTCTTGGTTGCGTATTTCAATGTCTGGTGGTCAGTCTCAGTCCAAAAATTTGGTTGAAGTAGGAACAGTGAAAAAAAAGAAAGGTGACGGCCCGCATCACCTGCAGCGGCACGGAAAGATGACAGCAGTGAGCTGAACTCGGGAGAAGCGCTGTCCCTAACTAGGCCACTGCCCTCCCCCAAGCACTGCAGGCCACGCCAGGCAGCGCTCCTGCTCTTTCTGCAAGGACGGCCCGGGGCATCCCGGACAGGGACAGCCGAGACGAAGCCTGCCCTGGGGATCACCTGCTTCCTGTCCCGTGAGCCGCTCCCACGATGCAAGAGACGAAAAGGCAGAGCACACGGCCAATCCACTGTCCAAAGCAGAAACGCAGGCCGACCGGACACCAGCACATTCTCACGGGGAGCCCGAACCGACAGTCATACGACACGATGCTACCAAGGGCACCACTTTAGTTTGGGACCAATGTCAGTGAGGCCTGGGACCACGGACACTGTCAGGGTGGCTCAGATGAGAAGACCATGGGTCTGGGAGCCTTTAAGGAACATTATTTCCAATGCGGTGTTTCTAACAAGTCTTAAAAAGTGTGTTTTTTAAAATTCCATTCTTTTTTTAAAATTTTTAATATTTTATTTATTTTTGAGAGAGAGAGAGAGAGAGAGAGACAGCATGAGCAGGGGAGGGTCAGAGAGAGTAAGACACAGAATCTGAAGACAGGCTCCAGGCTCTGAGCTAGCTGTCAGCACAGAGCCCGACGCGGGGCTCGAACCCACGAACCGTGAGATCATGACCTGAGTCGAAGTCGGACGCTTAACCAACTGAGCCACCCAGGCGCCCCTTAAATTCCATTCTTATGCATGAATGAAATCAAATGGAGTCTGCACTGAAAACGAGGTTTAAACAATAATAAGAGTTACATCAGTTCAATCACACTTTATGTGACATGAAATCTGCCTAATTGCTCAAACCTGAATGATAGGTTTCAGACACTAACAAATACTAATGGGTCCACTGATCAAGCAGAGGGGAACTTTGGCAGAAAATGCGGCCTTTGGTCACAATTTCAAACAAAAGAACACAGTTGTTCTGGTTGTCCCTTGTTGTGTAGGAACAAACAGCGTCCCCCCAAATACTGGCTTACACTACAAACAGCTATTTCTCTCACGATGGTAGGCTGACCAGGGTGATCGAGTTAGCCAGACAGTTCTCCCCAGTGGTGCTGTCCCGCAGGGGCTGGACAAGACCCCCTCGGTGGTCTCTCCTCTCACAGGCTTGGGTGTGGTCTGGGATGGTGTCCCCGAGGGGCTGGGCAAGACCCCCTTGATGGTCTACCCTCTTGCAGGCTTGGGTGTGGTCTGGGATGGTGTCCCTCATGGGCTGGGCAAGACCCCCTCGATGGTCTCTCCTCTCGAAGGCTTGGATGTGGTCTGGGATGGTGTCCCCCAGGGGCTGGGCAAGACCCCTTTGATGGTCTCTCCACTCATAGGCTTGGATGTGGTCTGGGATGGTGTCCCCCAGGGGCTGGGCAAGACCCCCTCAATGGTCTCTCCACTCACAGGCTTGGGTGTGGTCTGGGATGGCTCAAAGCTGGAGGCTGCCACAGCTTGGACTCTTCACCAGCCTTCTCCCTTGCTCTCATCTCTCCACCAGGGTCTCCTCACAGTAGCCTCTGGGAAGCCACACTTCTCACACGGTGACTCAGAGCCCCAAGAACGACCTTCCCAGAGAATCCAGCAGCAAATGCACAGATTTTCTAACCTGGCCTCAGGAGCAAAGCAGTGAAAATTCTGCTGCACTCTAGTTATTGAGCATGCACCACTCAGGCTCAGCAGGAGGGACACAGACCCCATCTCCCACTCCCCACCCTCCAGATTGGGGGGGTCAGAAATTTGCGGACATATTTTAAAACCATCATAGTCTGCTCCTTTAGTGATAATTATTTACATTTCTTATTTGATGTTCTTTTTATATACTATCCTATATAGACTCATCCCAAGTGGTCTTGTCTCTTAGGACATCAAGTTCAAATTCAAGGTCCACTAAATATGGATCAGATGCAGAAAAGTTTCCTTTTGATCTGAAGATCTGTGAAACAGACCAAATCATTATTTCCACATGGCAAGTGGCTTCCAAATGTAAGAGTCTGGAAAGAGATCCAGGCTGATACAGGAGCCCTGAAGGGTCATCCCACGAAGTATGGGAAATTATGGTGCGTGTATGTCTGTGATATATGTGGATATACAGGTATGTATACATCTATGAGATACGTATCTCGATGCATATTGATATTGTGATAAAATGTCAATGTATTTTGACCTGTGTGTATGTATAGTTTTGAGAAAAAATTTTCTAATGATGAAAAATGTTTACTTTGAAAAACAATGAACTGTTTAAAAAATTTTTTTGTTTATTTTTGAGAGAGAGAGAGACAGAGTGTGAGCGGGGGAGGGTCAGAGCAAGAGGGAGACACAGAATCCAAAGCAGGTTCCAGGCTCTGAGCTGTCAGCACAGAGCCTGACGCGGGGCTCGAACCCACAAACCGTGAGATCATGACCTGAGCTGAAGTCGGCCGCTTAACTGACTGAGCCACCCAGGCGCCCCTGAAAAACAATGAATTAACAAGCAGAAGGGTCTACGCAAACCCTGAAGAAGATACGTAGTGAGGAAAAATTATTGTGTCTCTAGGTACAGAGTAATACATGCTTTAAAATAATGAATGAAAAAAATCTGCTTTGCTCATTTGTTTATTTTCCTTTACTGACCCTGTACTGATTATGTCTTACGTTTTCAGTAAATACTGCATTCTGAAGAGCCATGGACAGTTTTACAGGACGCTGTGTATCTCTCGGTGTTTGGCTCCACACGTGTGCTGAATATTGGCCACCTGAACAGACAGAATACATTTCGGTGTGGCTCTTACTGAAGAGGTGGCGACACAGGTGCCCAGTCCTGACATCAGGGCCTGCAGAGCATGGTGGCCCATGTTGCAGCCTGTCACGTGTGGTTTCAGTGGGGTTCTGTGGATGTCTACCCACCTACCGTGGGTGGCTATGAACAAGTGTTTCTCAACGTGGGCCCTGGGCCCTCGCACAGAAAGCATAAGGTGGCTGAAAGAATACTCCGTCTGCAGGAGTGCACCCAACATCTTTTGAGATCGACTGGCAGATGGGAAAGACTTTGAACATAAGTGAGAGCTAATATATACACTAAATAAACAGCCAAAATGATCTTAATAGGAAGCTCGATTTTTGTGAGTGTGATGATTGCCAGCAAAATGCGGAGACTTGGACTACTTCAATGGCCATAAACATAATAAAAATAAATAATTGTTAAAAATGCTCTCCCTCGGCCCATGAATATATGCTATGACTTTATATATTGCGTCTGGATTCAACTTCCAGACCATGACTTCAGTGCCAATATATCATCCTGATTTGCCAACAAAATACCGTTATGTGTTGCTAAAGAGAAAATATGTTCCTGGTGAAAGCAGGGCTCATGGTGTAGATTTGTAATTGTTATTTCAATGGCCAGAAATATGTAAGCTGTCAGGAAAACAGTATTTATTGAGTGTCCACTGGATCACTGGATACAAACATTGAATAGTTATCCATCTGCTCACATTGGAGACAAAACAATAGGCAATTTCAGGACCTTTATTTCTTTTCGAATGTGACCTCATATCTCTAGTATTTTTCTATCAGGCACAAACATCTGTATTTTAAACCTGTCAGTAAATGGTAAATACAAATGAATGAATCTATTCAAGCAGCACAGTATCAGACAGCAGTGACCTGATTCCCTGAACCGAGGCTGGAAGACAAGTTCTGCCAGAAGTCTAAGTTCTAAAAGGTGTTGTCCAGTGTCCCAAATGCCTCTACACGTTTTATACCGGTGGCCTCTCCAGCCTCCAGCCCCAAGTCCTAACTCCAGCCCCTCCACCATCTGTCTTTACCTGAATCTAAATACACTGAGAGGAGGTCGGATGCCGCTGGGACTGGCTGAGGGCTGGAGAACAGCGAAGACACAGGGTCAGTGTTCATCAGAGTGTCTGAGTGACAAGGTTGTGTCTGTGAGGAGCAGGAGAAGCAGCATTGAGGGCAGTCAGAGATCAAAACTGGGATGATCCCTTGAGACAGGTGTGTCTGGGAGGTCCTGGGCCACCAAAGTGAGGTCATCCATGAGGGGCCTGAGCAGGACATGGTGGGGAGGACAGCTGGAAGCCATTTCAGGCCCCAGGAATCTTGCGCAGTGCCATTCTTGTAAAGCTTTAGCATCTGCAAGGCACTTGGCCATACATCATCTGGCTAGATCCTTCTCAAATCTCTGCATAGTAAGGAAGGCCAGAACCAGCCCCCGGGACTAGATGCAAATCACTGGAACCCATAACTTCCCTTCATCTTCTGTCCAAGCTTCCCCTGCCTCACCACCACTCAGTGCTCAACACGTGATACTGGGAAAACGGTGTGCACTGATCACTGCCTCTTCCTCCGCCACTACATAGTAGGTGCTGTAAACCTACTTCTTCCAAGAACAGTTCCTCCAGTAAGCTACGAACGCAAAGCGGCCGAACTAAGCCTCCAGCTTCCAATCTGAGCTTCCTTTTAGAAGTGAATGATTGGGGCCTACGATCTATCTACTTGCCTTCAGAACCAGGAGACGATGAACAGAAGCACCAGGAAGGAACTTGAGCAGAGAGCACTCAGTCAACGGAACTGGTGCTAAGGGTCCGATTTCTGTGGCCAATCGTGTTGGTCAGAGACACAACTAGACCCGTAGCCACCCTATTATCTGTTTTGTTTTTCCTTGTTTACTTACCTGCTCCATTCACACCGAGGCTACCTTAAAGCTGTTATAGTCTCTTTATTTTTCTATTTTTTAAATACAATTTATTGTCAACTTAGCTAACATACAGTGTATACAGTGCACTCTTGGCTTCGGGAGTAGATTCCCATGATTCATTGCTTACATACCACACCCAGTGCTCATCCCAACAAGTGCCCTCCTCAGTGCCCATCACCCATTTCTCCCCTCTCCCCTGTACGTTTGTTCACTGTATTTAAAAGTCTCTTATGGTTTGTCTCCCTCCCTCCCTGTTTGAAACTATTTTTTCCCCTTCTCTTCCCCCCACGGTCTTCTGTTAAGTTTCTCGAGATCCACGTATGAGTGAAAACACATGGTATCTGCCTGTCTCTGACTGACTTATTTCACTTAGCATAATACCCTCCAGTTCCATCCACCTTGTTGCAAATGGCAAGATTTCATTCTTTTTCATTGTGTAGTACTCGACACCCGAAAAAGAAATAATCCAGTGAAGAAATGGTCAGAAGAGATGAATAGATACTTTTCCAAAGAAGACATCCAGATGGGTAACAGACACATGAAAAGATGTTCAACATCGCTCGTTATCAGGGAAATACAAATCGAGATACCACCTCACACTGGTCAGTGTGGCTAAAATTCCCAAGTCAGGAAACAACAGATGTTGGTGAGGATGTGGAGAAAGGGAAACCCTCTTGCACTGCTGGTGGGAACGCAAACTGGTGCAACCGCTCTGCAAAACAGTGCCGAGGTTCCTTAAAAAGTTAAAAATAGAATTGCCCTACGACCCAGCAAGAACACTACTAGAAATTTATCCAAAGGACACGGGAGTACTGATTCATAGGGGCACATGCACCCCAATGTTTACAGCAGCACTATCAACAACAGCCAAATTATGGAAAGATTCCAAATGTTATACTCTCTTTAAACTTTCCATCACTAAGTCTGTCCTCAGACTCAGCAGATAAAGAGAATTAGCAAGTACTGAGTTCTCCCTAAATGCAAAGAGCCTTTGTAAATGCTTTTCATATATTTACGTATTCAACTGTTATTCTAACGATAGGAATTACTAGAATTTTTCCATTTTATGGCTCCAGAAAGGGAGGTGGAGAGAGGTTAAGTCCTCTGTGTGAGGATGAACGGATCTGAAGGGGTGGAGTTGGGAAACAAAGCACCTAGAACCTTCCTGAAGTCCTATTCCAAGTACCTCGGACCCTGGGACACATGGTTTGAACTGCTTGGGTCCACTTATATGTGGAATTCTTCAGTAAGTACATCACAGTGCTGTGAATGTATTTTCTCTTCCTTATGATTTTCTAAACAACATGTTTTCCCTCTAGCTTACTTTACTGTAAGAATATAGTATATAATACATAGAACATAGAAACTATTTGTTAATCAACTGTTTATCTTATTGGAAAGCCTTTGGGAAACAGTAGGCTATTAGTATAGAGTTGCATTTTGGGGGAGCCCTAAGTTATATGTGGATTTTCAACTATGTGGAAGGTCAATGCTCCAACCCTCACACCATTCAAGGGTCAACTGTAATTCTAGTAAGTAATTCCTAATTTCCATCTTGCTTCAATGGACAAGATATCTGACTCCTATGTAAGGCTAATTCTTCCACCATGGCTTGGGATCCTATCCCATCAACCCCCTCCCCCCCATTAGGGACTCAGTGGCTTTTCCTGTGTCTTCAATCTCACCCTGCCTCTGGTCTCCTTCTGTGAGTATCCACATAGAAAGTATTTTCATAACAACTCAACAGAAAACTTCCCTCATCCCTGCCTTTTCTTAGATTCACGAGACAATGTCTGTCCCCTCTTTAAATTTCTCACAAGACTTGTTCACATCCTCCATTTCTCCTTCTTCATATTACATTAACTTCTTCGCCCACTCCAATGCCCATGCCACCATTACATCAGTACATCTCTTCCTCCTAAGGTCCTCACTGACCTTCTCAGTGAGGTCGCCATGAACGTCTGCTTGGCCCTTTTGCGCTTGATCTCCCTGTGGTATGTGACCCTGCTGCCTCTCTGTCTTCCCTTTGCCTTCTATGACTTCACAATGTCTTGATTTTGTGTCACTGGCTGTTGCTTCAGTCTGTTTTGTGGGATCCTTTCTGCGTTTCCTTTCAACACTAGAGCACAGCAGGATATGTTCTCGTACCTGTGTCCTCCACTCCTACGGTTCTGCCTCAGAGGTTCTCAACTTTGGCGTTCCCTGATGGACCTTTTGGGCTGGATCATCTCAGGCACTGTAGCATGTTTAGGAGGACACCTGGTGTCTACCCATGAGATGCTGGTGGCTCCCCTTCTTCTGACTTAGACTTCCTTCTTAAGACTTAGGATATGTCCAGGCATTGCTACGTGTCCCCTGGGCATACAATCCCAGGCATAAAATTCCATAAAATGTGCCTGGTTAAGCGTCACCATTTCTCCATCCCTTTAATTAGTACTGATGTTAAAATCCACAACTAAACATTTTCACATTTACTCCCACCCCATACCTTTGTCCTGAGCACCAGATTCTTCAATCCTGTTTGATAATTGCACTGGTATGTCCCCAAAGCATAGGAATGTAAGCTCACCATCCCCCACACTGAACTCGCTTCTCCCTGGAAGCTGTCTGAGCTCCTCTGTGATTCCTGATGTCAGCAGATGGCACCTCTCAAGCCGGGATGTCAGGGCGTCATTCACGCCATGTCTAATCCAGCACCAAGCCTCTCCGATTCTCCTTATTACGCAGCCTGTTCCCTCCCTCCCCACTGCCTCTACCGTCCCTGCAGCCTCCATGCCCTCTCTGGCACTGAGGATCACAGCTTCCTGAAGCATAAACTGGATTCCAACCAGCTTTAAACATCCATTAGTCCAAGGGCAACCAGGGGGACTGTGTTAAAGTTAGGGGCACCTTAGTGGCTCAGTCCATTAAGCATCCGACTTTGGCTCAGGCCATGATCTCACGGTTCATGGGTTTGAGCCCCCCATGACTGTATGCTGACAGCTCAGAGCCTGGCGCCTGCTTTGGATTCTGTGTGTGTCTCTCTCTCTGCCCTTCCCCTGCTCATGCTCTGTCTCTCTACCTAAAAATTAAACAAACATTAAAAAAATTCTTTTAAAGAGTGCAAGCCAGCCCACGCCTTTCAGATACCTCACATCTTAACACTTTTCAGTGTCCTTTTGATAAAGTTCACACTCTGGAGCTCTATGACGCAGCCCTGCTCCATCCGGCCCCTAACTGTTTACGTCATCCTGACCCCTTCCCTAACACCTCACCATCTGGCCCTTGATCTACTCAAAGTGGCAAAACTGCACTGTGTCTGCGTCCCCTCTGAGACCTGGCACTGGAACTTCTTTCTCTCCGTATGCCCTCCTCCTCCTCTTGTCTCTCTATTCCGTTGTCCTGCCCAATGTACTCCTCCACAATCGCCAAGAGCCAGCGAAAGGCCTCCTTGCCAGCCATCTGCTGATGACCAGCACTCCCCAGCCACACTCTCCTGCTATCAACTGCTCACGTACTGGTTCCCTCCCCAGCAAGTCAGGTCCACGCGAACACGCAAGCCACTTCGTGACCCTTCGACTCTTAGATTCCACTGTGAATATTGTACAGGCACGTCATCAGTCCATAAATTTAATGAACACATGCGTAAAAGATACGAGAATGGTTCATCTGGTTAATAATGTGTTTTATCATCCAAGAACAAATGTATTGCACTCTGATTCACTATGTTGCAATTTAAAACTCTGGAACAGAATTTTATTGCTATATTATTCCTAGCATCTCCCTTCCTCCTTATTAGGGACACAGAATGAAAGGGACTGGCAGGGCGCGGAGGGGGGGGGGCACAGAACTAGTGTGTCTAGAGAGCCACTTCCATGTCCAGCTCTTCACGCACCATCTCAGTGCTCACGGCGACATCAGAGGCAGGCATCAGCTTAGATGCCGGGGCACCCGAGGCTCAGGGATGATGATTACCACTTTGCAGCTTATAAGAACACATATTTATTATCACAGTTTCCATGGGTCAGGAGTTCGAGGACACAAAGTGTCATCCAGAAATCCACAGGTGCTACCCCAGTTCAGGATGACAGATTTTACAGAGCCTGTGCAAAAGGGGTTAGGAATTCCACCTGTCACGTTAAAGACATCTGAAAGACATGAGGTTTACTGTCAAAAAAGCTACGTACGAATCCCAAATCCGTAGGTGGGTTATTCTATCACCTGTGACTCCTTAGTGATGGTAAATCGTGGTCATTTGCCACGGAGTAATAACTAATAAACTGTGTGCTTATATGAAAACACATGTGGCACCGGCAGAAGACAGCAAGAAATTCCTTTTTTGCCCTAGTTCCCAACATCCCTGACACTTCAGAAAGCAATGTTAATCATCCGCACTGAAAAACAAAAAATCCCGAATCTGGTCTGCTAAGAAACCTCCTTTTGCCAGGAATACTGTCTGTCTCTATAAAAGTTATATAGTAATACTAGATCCAATAGCAATTCTCTGTACCTAAGTACTTTCCCAGCTTTTGGAAGCACTTTACACACGGCCAGTGCTGTGCACCGAAAGAGCTGAGTGAAAACGCAGCTGCACAACGCAGCGCCTGGTCAGGCAGCCCCGCGCAGAGAGGGGCTCCGCTCAGGTGGCTTCCCGGCACAGATTTATGGGGCCGAGCTGGCGTGACGTCAGACACCGAGTCACAGCGAAGCACGCTGGGCACCTCTTGCTACGGTTAAGCTGAGTCGCAGGTGGGTCTGGACTCACACTGGTCTCTCTCCTGGAAGGTTGAGAGGTCAGGTCCCAACTGAAGTGCTGCCTGGCCAACGGAAGCTCAAAGTTTCAGAAGGTAAAAAACCAGCCTTCCTTCTAGACTAGGGTTTCCCACCCTTGGCCCTGCTGACATTTAGGGCAGGACAGTTCTTTGTTTTGGAGTCTGTCCTGGGCGTTTTAGGACATTTAGCAGTATCTCTGGTCTCTACCCACTTGATGCCAGTACTATGCCCTTTCCTTGCAAGCAAAAAGGTCTCTATACATTGTCCACCTGGGTGGGGTGCTGAGTCCCCCCGAGATTAGGACCTCTGCTTGAAGCAGACAGATGAATTGTATTCTCGGTGCCTAAGTACAACATAATAATCTAGCATGTATGGGATCACACAAACTAAAAAAGTTGAGGACGTGAGATCTGTTGGTGCGATTCCAAAAGATAAGAGTTTCCAACATCTACTACACCTCAAGGTCCTTTTAAATTATTTATACAACTTGGGGTGCCTGGGTGGCTCAGTCGATTGAATACGAGTCTTGGTTTTGGCTTAGGTCATGATCTCACGGTTTGTGTGTTTGAGCCCCGTGTTGGGCTCTGGTCTGACGGTACAAAGCCTGCTTGGGATTCTCTCTCTCTCTCCTTCTCTCTCTGCCTCTTTCTCCAAATAAATCAATAAGCATAAAAAAAGTAAACTCCTTACATAACTTTTAATCAATGGAGCCACAAAATACGCACACCGATTATGGCCACACCATTTCCCTTCTTCATGTGTTCACATTTTAAAAGGGCAACTCAACTGTGGATTTTATAGGGAAGAACGGAGCCTGAGAATGGACAGACTACTCAAAATACACATTTCCCTGGGGCATCCTTCAGGGGAATTCCATTTTATTTTTAACATGGGTGAACTAATTACTTTAAAGAATAGCATACTGTGCTCCTTGTAAAGAGGATTATTCTTTTGAATCACATAATCAGCTACTAACTGGGCAGCTTGAGTTCAGGTTTCTCTATGCTCGGTTTCCATACGAAGCCTGCACCTTGATAAAGATGGATTGTTATGAGATTAGTCTTGGTCCCTGGCACATCAGGATCATGTTTTATTACGTTCATTGTCTGCAGAACCATGAAAACTTTTACACTTCCTGTGCTTGCTTAAGGAGAGTTTATCGTTAATTTTTAACTATCCCTGTGAACATCTTTTATTTTATTAATATTTTATAGAAAAAGCAACATTGAAGGGAGGCTGTTTTTAATGACTTGTTTCAGATAAAATTACTATTATCTCAAATTGCCACTAAAATTTTTTTTTAATCTTTACTTTTGAGAGAGAAAGAGAGACAGACAGACAGACAGAGTGGGAGTAGGGGAGGAACAGAGAGAGAAGGAGACACAGAATCCGAAGCAGGCTCCACACTTTGAGCTGTCAGCACAGAGCCCGATGCAGAGCTCAAACTCACGGACCACAAAATCATGACCTGAGCCGAAGTCACATGCTTAACCGACTGAACCACCCAGGAGTCCCTCAAACTGCCATTTTTGAATGGAATAAGTGTTCTGATCCTTGATGGACATATTCTTAAAATGGGTACGTTTCTTCTTAATTTTATTTCCACATCATTAAATGTAAACCCCAAGTATGTTAAGGTCTACTAAAATATTCAATTATGCTTGAAAGTCTATTTAAAACAGGGAATCTATGGAGACACTTGAGTGGCTTAGTTGATTGAGCTTCTGACTTTTGATTTTGGCTCAGGTCATGATCTCGAGGTTCGTGAGTTCGAGCCCTGCATTGGGGCTTATGCTGACAGTGCAGAGCCTGCTTAGGATTCTCTCTGTCCCCCCCCCTCCATCTCTGTCCCTATCCCATCTGCGCTCTCTCTCAAAATAAATAAACTTAACATCCAGTCAACACCCTTTTATTTCAAATACAAGAGCTTATTCATTGACCAAGCATGTAAATCTAGATCTAGAGCTCTCTGAATTCAGCACAAATGGCACTAGATTCCATAGTGTAGACCACTTCCCATTTAATAACTCACCTTAGCAATTTGGCTGTTGAGCAAGTCCCAGCCCCCTGCACTCAGAGGGGCAAGGAATGTGCGGTCTACATGACACGTACAACCATGCAGACTTTAGATCAGTGTCTGCCAAGCACACACACATGTAAGCCAACAGGCGGGACATCTGCCCAACACACTGTTCCTGGAGCCGGGGGGAAGGAGCACCCCTTCGAGGCACTCAGAGCAGTCCTCGGCTTCAAAGACGCACCTCCAGCCAGCCACTGTGACCACCTTGGTAGGATTCCACCAGGAAGCACAAGTCACAGAGACAACTGGTCTTCTGAGCCAAGCATTGAGCTGAGGGCCGGAGAATGCTGCGGGGGCCAGGTCCTCATGCAGCCCGGGACAGCGGGGCCTGCACAGGCTTGCCTAACCAACACCCTTCCTGCCGAATCATCCTCTTTTCTGGTATCGCCAATGTTATGTAACAAACTGACTGCTGTGATTTCAAATGATTTTAGGTAACAACACTGAAGTGATAAGTAACCATGCCTGGACTGTAGATTCCTGATGGGGGGCCTTCTAGATTCCTGATCGGGGGCCTTCTGTTGCAAACCATCCTTGCTCTGTGAATGGCCGATAAAAGTCCTTCAGATGATAATTAACTCTCCCTGGGTATATGGTGATTGTAAATTCTTTTTATAAAAAATTACAGACCATGGCACCTGCCTGAAGGGCTCAGTCAGTTAATTTCGGCTCAGGTCATGATCTCACCATTTGTGAGATCGAGCCCCGCGTCAGGCTCTTCGCTGACAGCACAGAGCCTCCTTGGGATCCTCTCTCCCTCTCTTGCTCCCTCTCCCCTGCTCATGCACGTGTTCTCTCTCTCAAAATAAATAAAAAATACCTATAGAAGGACAAGCAATATAAGATTTCCACTTTCTGTAATATAGACACAGCTTTATGACTCAAGTGGGAATTCTCTATTTCTACAAATGGGTGATTGAAAACTAGGAATCAGAAATTAAAATGTGTTAAACACTTGGAACACACTATTACTGCCCTATTTAAATTTATTTTACAGACCTTCCCATCCAAGCGAATTCTGCTATTCCCACAGCTATACTGGCTGGAGTAACGGAATGTTGGAAATCATGTAAATGCCATGATTAAATATTAGGACGTATTTGTAAAACGTGTGACTTTCAGCTATAAAATAGGATGAATCCCTAAGTACAAAGACAAAAAGAAGATGGACAAAATATTTCAGGTGAAAATAAGCTGAAAACGGCCCATATTTTAGAAGGCAGGCAGAAGAGACGAAGAAATACAGTACGAGGAAGTCATTACTTTTCATTTTCTACCTTTTTACTTTTTTGAACTTTTCCACAATGTGTTACAGTATTTCTAGCTTTGTTTTTAATCTGTAACATTAATTACAGACGCTGTTTTTTCTTCTGTGTTAACAGTTTTAGGAGATTAAGAAAAAGCAAAATGGGAAGTTTTACTCAAGATGTGTAGATTTTGTTAAATGCAGGTATTACAAGAATTAAACATAATGTTTAAATATTGAACCCAAGACTAATGGTTGTATTAAGGAAAAAAAAGAGGAGAGAGAAAAAAAGACATTCATGTGAACTGAGTGAAAAATCATTCACAGAGTAGTTGAGACACCGTCCAAAGCAGATGGAATTCTGGGGGAAATTTTTAGCTAACACATGGAAACATCTAAGAGAAAAAATTTTTTTTCTATAGATCTTTGAGAAAAGGGACAAAGAGCACTTTTCTAATAGGACAAAAATTGACGGGCAGAGTTTTATCAACAGACTCCAACTTCACCAGTGTGAGATACAGCCTTTAAGTTGCCAAAATCCGTCTTTGGCTGCTTTGAAATAAACCACCCACACATCCATACCCATTCACCAAAAACCATTATGAGTACAATCAGCTATTAAGCAAAAGGGGTTGAACAAACCAAGGGCACAAGAAGAAAGCAGGTCTCCAACACACACGAGGCTGGAATTCAGCAACACCGAGAACTGCAGACCTGCTCGCCCCAAGACTCTTTCAGACCCACAGTTCTCAGGCTCAGGAACCCAGGTGTACTGATCGGCTGTTCAAACAAGTAGAATTATAATAGCTTAAAGAAGCGGTAGCTGCTAGAAAATAGAAGCAAAACTAGGTCACGGGGCAGTTTTAACTAAAATGATGTGCTAATAATTTGCTCCCGCGTGGCCCCTGGCTGTGTGTGAACTGATGAAGAACGAGGCATACAGACGTCCTGGCCTCAGTTTCACCTGTGTCCTGTCTGTTCTTGTCCAATTTCTAAACCGTTGGCAAGTTAGGTAACATTTCTGTGCTCTCAGCAGAGGACCTGACAATGCCTCCAGAGTAAACACAGTCACGAAGGTTATCTATCCACGAAGGACCCTTAACGTAGAGCAGATGTGCTTAAATCTCTCTCGCTCTGGCTAATACCTCGAGGAACCCTAAAGCTCTCTTTAATAAGGAACATCAACTACTTCAATAGGCAATTGGGATTTTCCCTCCTGTTTATTGAGACACATAAATCACCTTGAAAGGAACAGTGCTCTGGTTACCTTTTTATTTTTAATATGTTGGCTGAGATAAACCATGGCCATCACAATGGACATCTGTCCACTTCTGGGCAAGATGGAAGGTTGGTAAGTTAGAAAGGTTTCTACATTTTGAGATTTCAGGGCGCTACCAATGTCAAACTGTGTTCCCCCTGCAGACTGATGCCCGTGGTGGTGGTCCTGGGTGGACCCTGGATGTTAGGTGCCTGATTTTTCTCATGGTCCCAATTTCCCTGTGACCTTTTACTTCTTTTCCTCACACATTTCAGAAAATGCAGACAGCAGAATTACTGAAGAACAGTTTAAGCCATAAAATTTTTTAAATTGAATTTAGCTTTCAACAAGTACAAATATGGACACCGTGGGAACAGGAGTAAACATTTTCTTAAATCACTGATTCTCAAGATGTGTTCCTTTGACAAGCATCGGCATCACCTAGGGACTTTTCAAAAACGGAAATTCCTGTGCCCTGCCCAAAGCTACTGACCCAGGAAGTCTATGGGCACAGCGCGGTTCTGTTCCATTCACAAACCCTCCGCCTGACTGTGTGGTGTGCTGAAGATTAAGAACCATGATTGTAGGGGCGCCGGGGGACTCAGTGGGGGTTAAGCGTCCGACTTCGACTCAGGTCATGATCCTGCGGCTCGTGGATTAGAGCCCCACGTCAGGCTCTGTGCTGACAGCTCAGAGCCTGAAGCCTGCTTCGGATTCTGTGTCTCCCTCTCTCTCCGTGTTCCTCCCCGACCTGTTCTCTCTCTCTCTGTCTGTCTCTCTTAAAAATTAAAAAAAAAAAAAAAGAACTGTAATAGAGGTGAAACAGGAGTGTCAAGTTGTTAAGAAAGGACCCTCCCCTGCAATACAGTATTTGCAGTGATATACAGTGCTATTTCTGTATTTGTATTTTGTAGTTAAAACTCATTTTCTGTAAAAGAGATAATACTTTTCTAAATATAATTGTTGATTAATATTCACTTAGAAGTAGTCATATGCTAGTGGTTATCTAATAATATGAATATATGACAGACTATACAACTTTGTCTTTCTTGAAAGCGTCTCTGAAGAACTCACAAAATGGGTGAAAAACTAAAATGAGTTGCCCTGCCTCAGGGAAATAATGAGTGATGCCACATAATGGGGGTCCACAGGGTCTGTGCCAGCTGGATGCTGGCTTATTTCATTTAAGCCTCACAAAAAGCCCATCATAGGGCTACTCATATTATTTCCATTCGACCAGGCGGACTGGGCTTCCGAGCGGTGAAATACCTCCCCCGATGGCACACAGTTGCGAGGCGCATTTCCCAGCACAGGCCACAGTGCCCAGGCTTTCCCCTCTGCAGCGCCCCGCTCACCAGCATAACTACACCCTTGCTCTTCCTGGCTAAAGGTGACCACTCTTCTTTCCTCCCCCCTACCTGTTTTGTTCCGCAATAAGTCGCTTCTACTGTCTGTATTCTGCATTCGGGGCATGAAGACGAAGGCCTGTGGCCAGAATCACAAGGGAGCCTTATGGCGGGACACCAGTGTGAACAG
Source organism: Cryptoprocta ferox (assembly GCA_028646485.1). Lineage (NCBI taxonomy): Eukaryota > Metazoa > Chordata > Mammalia > Carnivora > Eupleridae > Cryptoprocta > Cryptoprocta ferox. The sequence goes on from CM053579.1 coordinate 101,166,983, forward strand.
AGGTCCTCGTCAACCAGGGCAGAGGACCTGGGGGGTGAGGATGGCAGTAGGTCCTCCTTCTGTCCTGTCTGGGGCAACACATCCGTGCCCACTTTGCTCAGGTGATGCTCTTCTGAGCTCGCTCCGGCTGGGAAGGGGGCTTTTCCCCATCTTCCGGAGTCCCCAGTGCTCCAAGAGGCCCTGCTCTGACTCGATTTGCTTTCAGCCCCTCGCACATGTACCTCTACTTTGTTCTGCACCTATCAAGTCTTCCCACGTCACTGCAAGGGGCGCCACATCACGTCAATTCCACACAAGGTTCAAAGGTCTACTGTGACCGCGGGGTGCTGATGGTGCCACTCTAAAGCCCCGTCCATGAGGGCAGCCATTAGGATGAAAATCAGAATCTCACTAGACACACAAAAATGGCTATAGATCCATGACGTCAAATGTCAGTACACAGAAAAATGGGCTAAACAATTTTATCCACAGGATACTGAACTTTCTGGATTCTGACTCTAGCATTAAAAAAAAATAAAAGACAAGGATCCTCCTCCTGTATTATTCCTTCTGGAATCACTGATGGTCACTGTGCTAATGAAACCTCACCGGAGCTGCTGGAAACACTGTCTTGAGGTTTATAACACCTGTCAGCTTCATACTGAGGATGCTGTTAAACACCCCATATGAACAGGGCAGCTGAGGCTGTGAAATCTTAAGTAAAGAAAACAACAACACAAAACAAAAATCTTCACCTTAAAAAAAAAAAGGAATGTTGGCTTATTTTACCAATACTTTTTTTTAGCATTTTGGATATGTCGAATTATTTTACAATTTCATATTTTCAGTTGGTATTTCACCCAATTTGTTCTGGCTCATTGCCCCAATCCTTGAAGCATTATGCATGCTTTGCTGACACTCCTAGGACAGTTCTCAGTGGAGATGACTGACCAACAGCAGAGTGACACTGAAGGTGAGCCCAGTACCTGGGACTAAAGCTCTGTTTCAAAACAAATTAACATCTGGCTCCAACAGGGGTAGCAAGTTCACTTCCTTGTCTGAATGACTTAACATGTATTGCATGGTCTCGTGGGGGAGTGGTCACCGAATTCCAGGCAAATGGGCCAATGAGAGTGCACACTTTTTATCTTTACTCATTCTATTTTCCGATTTCTATAAGTCAGTTGGCTTGCATCCAAGCCCAATATGCTAACTTTGTTTGCTATGTTCTTCTCAAAACGCAAAGGCAAGACGCGGTTACGTTTCCATGGGCGTGAAGGAAGTAACACTTGCTCAGACTGCACTCCTAAGCCAGGTCCTCTTCTGTTATTTGAGTCAGGTCAAAATTCCTGAGGGATATGGGAACACAAGTCATGATATTGCTTTTCAGTGTCAGTTTCTTCCACCTTCATGTGTCTTCAGTGCCAGTGAGCAACAGCTAATGATTTGGTCTTCACTTGATCAAAATACTCTCCTCTCAAAAAATCACTGTCACTGAAACAGATAAATGCCTACAGTCTCCAGAATTCTGCTCTGAGTAGAAGTGGATTGTAATGGTTTACAAGGCTTCCTTACTGTAAGAATGTACAGTAGACCCTGAACAATACAACACGTGTTTGAACTGCCTGGGTCCACTTGGATGTGGAATTTTTTTTTTTTTGATGAATAGAGTACAGTACTATGAATATATTTTCTCTTCGTCATGATTTTCTTAATTACATTTCCTTTTCTCTGGCGCATTTTGCTATAAGAATACAGTATACGGTACATGCGGCTTACAAGATACGTGTTAATAGACTACTTATGTTGTTGGTAAGGCTTCCAGCCAACAGTAAGCTATTAGTGATTAAGTTTGGGGGGAATCAAAAGTTAGACACCAATTTTAGACTGTGGGGGGGGGAGGGTCTGCGTTCCTCACCCCACATTGTTTAAGAGTCAACTGTAATCTTGCATAAGGTACAAAGGATGAATAAATGCAAAGTTTTACTGAGTTTAACCTGTGTTTGATGGGAAAATGGCCCCATTGTTTGTAAATACATAGGGATGGGTCAGTTTCTCAAGCACCATGAGAGGCAGGAAGAAAAGGAAAGAGTTCAAGGAAACGGATAATACTTTCTCAGAGGAAAGAAGTTATTCCCTAGCTGGGAAGAATTTCCCTTCCTGAACATGGATTTAGATTGCATTAACTTTGAGAATTGTTATCGATCTTTGAAAGGGGTGTGTGTGTGTGTACACATTTGTGTGCGCTTGATCTTTCATTTTCTAATAATTATCCTCTTGAAGACCAAGACAATTGCGGAGAAAAATCCTCCCCTCCCAGTGACACAGAGACCTTCAAGCAACTTAACCATGGAGCATCTCGGTGCTTACTGGAGCTGTCCAGTCCAGTCCCATGGCCACTACCCACAATGGCAACTTATAATCAAATTCATTCGAATGGAACAGAATGAGAAGTTCAAGTCCTGTCACACTAGCCACATTCCAAGTGCTCAGTGTCCAAGTAAGGCTAGTGGCTACCATACTGGACAACACAAGATTATAAAGCATTGCCATCATCGTGAGAATTCCATTGGACAGTGTGGTCCTGGACTCGCCTCAGGAGGGGGATGCCGTGCCCCTTCGGCTAACACCGGCATAACCCAGTAACTCAAGGCTTGCACAAGGCAGTGTTCTGAGGGAATGAACACTATGGATTAGGACTAAAAGGAACAGGGGCAACGTGAAGGTAGGAACAAGCCTGGCAAGTAGGGGTGGGGTGTTGATGCTGAGTTGAGGTTGGATCTGTGTAGGAGCACTGAAGCGTCTCTCTCCCATCTATCTGTGTCATCTCTCATCTCTACCTTCTTTATCTCTCTTATCATTTCTTTCTCTGTCTCACTAGTTGCTACCTTTTGTTTTCACATGAACTCTTCCACTTTGTCTCTCTGTCCCCTGATTTAAAGAAAAAACAGTCTCTGGGATTACCGAACATGGTTAGAATGGGAATGTATCAAACGGTGACGCCATGTAGGTTTTTTTTCTCCTTTGGACAACAATACTTAGCATCCGATTGTGGGGAAGGTTTTACTGATCTTTTTTGTCATTAAAAGTAGCTCTAGGTACTCCTGAGCCTTCTCTTAGTCTCTTACAAAACTCTGTAGGGAAACTGAGGAAGTGGGATGTTAGCACCGTGTGCTACGGAGGTAAATCAGCAGGGATGATGATCACAGAGCCAAGAAGGCACAGTGGTATATGAGCCGCACAAGATATGTTTAAAATACTACCTTTGGAGAAGGGGTTGGGAATGCAATCTTCTATTGTAATAAAGTTGTAAATTTTACTTCCAAACAAATGTATTGGCTCAGCCTTTTCTTCTTCAGTTTCATCTTGCAAAAGTAGAATTACGTGCACTAACTTTAAATTTTCTTATTTATATCCCATTTTTTGGGAAAACTTTTAGTGAGAGTTACTCTTGGAATAAGATCCTCACTTTACCTTGTTTCTCTTTATTCTTATTCTAAGGAATTTAGAAATATAAACAATATTTCTAAAATTTTTATTGGAGGATACAACTTTCTTGGTAGAGAAGAGTTTTACCAGATATTTTCATGATAAATTATTAGTTGTGAATGGAGACTGAATTCCTCAGTGAAGATGAAGGAACACGAATGATCAGAGTTATGTTATTGATCTTGATTTCAGGATGATGTGAATCATACTAAATTTCTGTTCTTGTTTGTTTTAGTGTATCAGCTGCCCAGCAGGGGAAGCCTTAGACTGGTTCGTTTCTTCCATCTCGGACGTTAGCTCTAAGTCCCAGAAAGGACTTTCCTCTCTGTGGCTGGTGGACACCCAGTCTCTGCTATTGGCCCTTCTGTTTTTCTAACTGGGAAGGTGAATCCTGGAGGGGTCTCACTCCACCAGCCTGGGAGGTATGGCCCAAGAATGGACTCCTTTCTCCTCTTTCTCAGAAAGCTCTCAAGGTAAGGGAGGACAGGTAAGTGGACAGGGGACAGGACAGGATGAGGTGGTTTGGGGCTGGAGTATCACAAGTCGGGGAGGTGTTCACAGAACGAGAAGGTTTCTATTTTAACCCAAGATCACACTGCAGGATGCTCCTGCTGGTTTTATGAAATATCATCTTTCAAATGATATGTAAATGAGTTTGCGACAGTGCCAGTGGAGGTGACCATCTCACCTTTCATAGCCCACTGTGCTCTTAGACATTTTAACTTCAAATATGTGAAAGTCAGCAATCATTTTTGGTATTACTTCAGTTTCCTTTTTGATAGTTAAATTTAAGAAAAATGCATTTACTCATTTTTACATAAAAAGCATGATCCTTAGAAGATACGTCTTTTTAAAAAAATTTTTTTAGGTTTATTTCTATTTGAGAGAGAGAGTGTGCAAGCAGGGCAGGGGCAGAGAGGGAGACACAGAATCCGAAGCTGGCCCCAGGCTCTGAGCTGTCAGCACAGAGCCTGATGCGGGGCTCGAACTCATGAATTGTGAACATCACGACCTGACCCGAAGTCAGCCAGTCAACTGACTGAGCCAACCAGGTGCCCCGCTTAGAAGATATTTCTATCTGTATCTCTGTCCAGCTGCATACCCTCATATCCACCTGGTGAATGAAGTCTGGAATCATGCCCTGTAAATGTTACCACGGACTGCGTCTGAGGTGAATTTTGGGTGCGTCATTGCAACGTCTTATTTCCCTAGTACTTTCATATTCAGAGAATTGTATAATTTTTATATAAACAATATACCTATATAATGTAAGATATTTTTCTTGACCTTTTAAAAAATCATGCATCTTTACATAGAGGGTATCTTTGCATTTACATCTTGGTCTACATTTTTCTTATCGTGTAACAGGGCCTGATGCCTAGATATGGAACCCCAAAGGCAAACACAGAATATGTTCAAGGCACTTGTGATGTGCCTTCCTCACTACACTCTTGTTTTGTTTCCCTTGAGAGCTACTGATCTAAACCTCTCTCCTAAAATAATAATGCTGCTTGAACCAGAGGATGAAACGTGCAAAATATAACCTTTCTTCATTTTTTGCTTTTCTAGGGATGAGGTGATGATGCTATGTGACAACTAAGATCTGGAAAAACAGGTGAGGGGGCTAAAGCATAATTTTCAGTACTGTTTCCTGAGTGGAGATCTGTCTGTGAAATACGGTCCTGTGTCTCTAACACTATTCCTTTACCACCTTCCCAAAGACTGCTTCTGCCTAAACCATGTATGAAAACATGTGGAGGCCACACGGTTTTAAACATTATCATTTAAAGTATAAACATACTAGACTAACAAATTACATAGCAAAAATCTCTTCATATATCATAATATCAAAAGTCCTATATTCAAACAGTGTGGAGCCTCTGCCCAAAGCCCAGCAGTGTTTAATGTAAAAACTTACCACAAAACACTGAGGTAATAATTTTTATTGAATAAATACCTAATAAGTAGATAAGTAATAAATACCTAAATAATAAATAGCTAATAAAAAGAGACTTACAAAGAGTAAGAGACCTACAAAGAGTTTTTAAAGTAAATCAAGTAAATGTTTGTAATAAGAATAAACACCACTATTATCTTTTTTTCTAAATTTATTTATTTTGAGAGAGAGAGCAAGCAGGGGAGGGGCAGAGAGAGAGGGAGAGAGAGAATCCCAAGCAGGAGGCACACTGTCAGCCCAGAGCCCAACACGGGGCTCGAACACACGAACCATGAGATCATGACCTGAGCTGAAACCAAGAGTCGGATGCTTAACCGACTGAGCCACCCACGGGCCCTAAATACCACTATTTTCAAATAAGTGTCATTTGAACCCCACATTTTACGCTTGCCTTTTTTTATATGGGTAGGACTGTATCAAATAAACATACCTAAAAGGATCAAACTCCAATGACATATTTTGCTAAGTGACAAACTAGTTATGTAAAATGAGATGATTTTTTGCACTCTGATAGTTCTGCCTCTAAATGCGGAGTTTTAGAAAGCAGAATGGGACCTCTAACTACAAAGAAGAAACTGATCCTTGTCAGGGCAGGTGGGGGGCAAAATGGGTGAAGGTGGGTGGGAGGTGCAGGCTTCCAGTCACGGAATGAATAAGCCACGAGAATACACAGCACAGTGCAGGGAACACGGTGAACAGCACTGTAATAGCTCATGTGGGGACAGATGACAGGGAGACCTGTGGTGAGCACAGCGTTACCATACAGGGTTGTCAAATCACCGCGGCGCATACCTGGTGACCCGTGACACTGTGTGTCAACTATACGCAAAATAAAAAATAAATAAATGTAGAGTTACGATAATGTCCAATATACCTTACTAAAAATTAAAATACCGTAAATGGTCTTCGATATTATTGGCATTTGCACACAGTAAAGCCCAGAGGGCCCAAAGAGTGGGCTTAGTTCGGCATCAGAGAGCAAAGTGGCTATGAAATCGGAGACTTTAGTGCAGGAGTAGTTTCCGCCACCACAAAACTTCAGTCCCGATATCCAGACTCGGTGTCTGATATTTACATCAGCTCGAAATCCAGTTAAGATTTACGTGAACAGCTTCCAAAGTATGCGGCTGTTTTTTTAAATCCACAACCCTTACCAGCTACGTACTTGACTCAGTGCAATCTCAAACTGGGGGCAAAGGGGGGGCCTGGGGGCTGAGCATCTCAGCAAAATCCAACTGAGTCACCACAGCAGTTTCTTAGTGTTTTTCCTTCATCTTAGCCTTGTTGAAAAACCCAAGTCCCTTAAGACTGACGCCACGGACGCCAAGGGGGACGGGTGGCCATGCAAAGCCCTGAGCGGTTCCTACAATGTCAGTGCTCTTGGAGTACAATTTGAACCTCAACTGAACGGCCCAAATTTCAACCATCCTCGAGGAAAAACAGGAACTCTCTACCACAGCCAGAGAGAGATTCCCTGAATTCCGAATGGAAACAGAGTATTTCTCCATTTCTTGAAGTTGTACTGGGCCCAAGCCTGTAGCATACAAAATAACGATTGAATGTTATTTCTGGACTGACAGACTAGTTAGTTTTAAAGCTCCTACCATAAAAAAAAGAAAGAAAGAAATGACTCTCCTATTAAAAGACACAAAATCAAATTGTCTTTTGGCTCACATTTTTCTTCGCATTATTTTACTGAAGTTCGTATTAAGTCTTTCTTGAAACAAAATTTTCTGCCGCTGGGGTTCCAAAAGAAAATGTGAGTTTGCTCTCACTGACCCTGCTGCCTTGGCGTCCAGGAGAGGACACGTTACCGTGACTGAAGCCAGGAAGGAACTGGGCCCTTGACTTCTGACACTGATGTGAACAAAGCAGCAGACCAGGCTTGGCTATTTCTTCTTGAAAACAGGACACGACTCAGTTCTACTCAATCTGCATTTTCGCCTTCAGTACCTTGAAGTTGGAGTATAAAACACTCTACGATGGCCATCCACATAGACTGCGGACCACAGCACGTGCTGACGGGGATACAGGGGAACTGGACCCTCAGCCGTTGCTGCTGGGAAGGAAAGACTGTGCGGCACTTTGGACAAGACTCTGGCAGTTTCTTACAAAGTTAAATACAGCGTGCGCCCCAGCAGTTCGACTCCTAAGTATCCACCCAAGACAAATGGAAGCACTGGTCCATTTCTTGTACATAAGTGTTCACAGCAGCATTACTTCAAAAGCCAAACAAATGGAAACCACCGGAATGCCCAGCAACTTGAGAGTGGATGAACAGTACTGGGCACACACACTCAGCAAAATACCACCACACTCTGGCTCCCACGGGAGAAGGGGAAACATGCAGTTGGTTGAACAGGGGAAGTTCAACGTAACGGGGTCTGAACTATGATGAATGAGTAAGTCTAAGACACAAGGAGACTCTCTGTGGTGCCCCTGGCCTCACGGAGGAGTGCCCAAGCAAAGGCAAACCAGGAAAGGGCTCAGAATTTCTGTGAGGGAGTGTGGTTCTGTGACCAGAGTGTGATCAGGGCAGAGTTGGTCTGCGGCCGCTGGGCAAACAGCAGGCCACTCCCTCCAATGCAGGTGAGGGAGCAGGCGACCGAAACCAGCCAGCGAGGCCACAGGGGAGCTCACACAGGCTGGGGAAGGCTTCTCGCCAGGCCCAGGTGGCCAAGGCTGATCAGGGTCATAGTCCCATGATGGGCTCAGACTCTGCTCACACCCCCTCCTCTAACCTCCCCCAGGCACCTGCATGGGGAAATGCAGGAACTCCTTCCCTCGCCGCGTCCCTCCGGCGCCCCCTACTGAGAAAACGGACCCCGGTGCTCGGTGCTCACGTGAAGTGGAGAGCCTGTTGGGAGGGCGCCAGAGCTGATGGCAGATGTATACTGAGCCGTGCCCACAGGCTGAGAGGTGACACGTTAGTGACTGTAAAAATCCTATCCAGCAGTGAAAGAATGCGGTGCTGGTCCTTCCTAAAATATGGGTGCAATGCAAAAACGGGGAGTGAAAGAAGGCTGTCACCAAAAACCACGCGGTGTATGATCCTCTGCACATAAGACATCCAGAACAGGCCAGCGCAACGAGACAGCAGGCAGAGGACCGGTTGCCAGGGGCTGGAAGGAGGGAGAATGGAGCTAAGAGCTACAGGGTTTCTTTTTGGGTGAAGAAAATATACAGTTAGAGTATAAGAAAGGTTGCACAGCTCTGGAAAATACTGAAACGCTTTAAAGAGGTGGGTTTTATGGCGTGGAAATGTATCTCCGTGGAGCCGTCAAAGAAATACTACGATACAACTAGGGAAAAAAACTCGGACGAGAGTTCTGTTAACCATGTTGTGTTGTTTGTAACCCAAAGGAGGGAGGGCTGCTGGCAATGTGGGGAGACGTTTCAGTTACTGAGGGGAATCCGGTGTGACCCAGTCCTGGGAAATTAGGATGATGTCAGGAATCACGATGACTGGAAATTCGCTTCCATGACTGCAATGTGGATACATCCGATTGTAATCCTGGTCATTCTTTTTTCTTTCTTTGCTATTATCACTTTTTAATAGGGAGATATTTATATGATACAAACTTTGAGACTCAACATGTGAATTCCCATTAAGGCACTTTGATTTGTGTGAGTTTTTCCCCCTGTAAGCTAATAATTCACACTGCAGGTTGGGTGTCCTCAAGGTCTAGTTTGCTGGGAGCGTGTTCGTGGCGTGCGTGACGGGGCTCGGCGGGCTGAGAGGTGGCGGTGATGGGGACCGTATCTTGCCTCAAATGTCCCTTTTAATGCTTCCTTGTGAGTTCAGTCTCTGCATTGTGTACAACTGACGGATAGAAGCGAAGCTTCATATTTACTGATAACTATAAGGCATCGCTTCTGGGTAAAGGGAGGTTAGTTCTAACTCATAATGAAAGCTGACCCACGCAAGGGGCGGCTAGGGACGCCATACTGCAACAAACGCAGATCCAATCAGACTCACAGTCCTGGTTGTGTGCGCTCTAAATTCTGCAACAGTGTGGCCTGATTCCCTGGGAAGGAAGACAAGGACAGACAGACTGTAAGTCACACCTGCTGTATCTTGTTGGATTCCCCTGTTTAATTACTGATCTCGAACCTCTGTTTTGCCACACAGGACTGGTTGAGGTCCACCTAATTCTCATGGACCCTCTTCATTTTGCAGAAGCAACGTATCAGAGCTGGCCAAGCTGCCTACAATCACTGGAAGTCATTCTCTTTGGTCTTTTAATAAATGCAGAGATAATGGGCTGTTGATTTTGTGAATAAGGAGCAGAAAATGAATGGAGGTGAGACCCCAAAGGACCCCAAAGCTGTTTACCTATTCAAGAAGACCGAGGAGAGCTAGTGTGGTGCCGGCTTGATGGGGCTGCCTGCTCCCAGTGTCCCCAGGGGAGGTGGATGTTGTGGGGGTGACCAGGTCTGTCCTAGACCAGAGCCCCACAATGTCCACAGATGCTCTACCTCCCCTGGGCTGCAGCAGGGATACTGTTTCCACCCTCTCTTCTGTCCCCAGAGCCAACAAGAGATCCTGTTCACTGAAGTTCACCAGAAGAAGAAAAACAATGAACAAGTTTGATCCCTATCTCTCCATTCATCATTTGAGCAACAACACGAAGGCTTTTCTTTCAGGCCATTAGATTGATATCGAAATGTGAACATGGGATCCTCATCTATTTTTTTAAATGTTTATTTATTTTTTAAGAGAGAGAGACAAAGCGTGAGCAGGGGAAGGGCGGAGAGAGAAGGAGACACTGAATCCGAAGCAGGCTCCATGCTCTGAGCTGTCAGCACAGAGCCTGATGCGGGGCTCAAACTTACAAACCCTGACATCATGTCCTGAGCCAAAGTTGGATGCTTAACCAACTGAACCACCCATGCGCCCCTCCGAAATCCTGTCTAGAGCACCAAGATTTAGGCACAGAGTAAGGAAAACTGAGATTTGAGAAAGACTTAAAGAAAAAAAAAAAAAGCTGGCCATATGCAAAGAAGATGATATGAGAATTTACCTAGAAATTCAGAAATACCGGGCACAACTGTTCTGACCTCTGCAGAAAGTAAAGACCCTGTTGGCCTGACGGGGCTTATCCACACCAGAGGATTACTCCCTATAGATTAAGGAGATCCCCAGTGTGGACAGAGAAGGGACAAGACTGTAACAGCTGCTACTCTGGCACCGGAGAACTGAGATCAGGAAGGTACCGAGCGCTTGCACTTCCTTCTTTCCAAGTCTATCCACAGGCACTAAGCCCCGTTCTCTCATACTCTCGGCCTCCCGATAAACACTTCGCGTGCAGGTGGTACAGGGTGCGTTGGGTTACTGTCCTCTCCGCTCCACAGACATACTTATTATGTCACAAGGGCCTTCGCACATCTGATTCCTATGCCCAGTGAAAGAGTCAGGGCGGAAGCTTCATGAACTGGCAAAGCGGTGGGAAAGATATTGTGAAGCAGATGGGCCTCTTAAAAAGACTAATTATAAATAGAATCTGAAAAATGCAAATATGTCATCTCACTTGACCATAGTAATAGCATCAGATTTAATATTTTCAGTCCGGACCATCTGGGCTTGATTCTCATCTTTTGAAATTCTATGGGAGCTATTTCGGTTCTCCTTGGAGAAGCTTCGAGCGGTTGAGTTACAAGCAAGATGAAAATGTAGTCCTATTGCTAAAATAGAAAGATCTCTCTCTGTCCCTCTCTCTTCCCCACCTCCCCCCTCACTCTTAGTTTGAGGAAAGTTGTTTGGGGAAGAATCTGGGACCTAAGGATACATGTAAGAGATGAAGAACATTTCACATGCCACCAGCTACCAATTGGGAGCTCAGACAAATGGGAATCATTCATGTATAATAAGGCAGCCTGTTTCCTCTGTATCAGAGGAAACCCAATTTCCCACACTGTGAACATTTCCATGCTGCTCCTTCCTGCCTCTTTGGATAACTTTACTCTCCTTCCCAAGAACGTTCTGGAGGAGGACACATGTTCTATGGTGATGGACTCAGAGTGAAAGAAAACAGTCTCTCTCCTCTCTCTGCTTCTGTGTCAATACCTCCCTCCTCATTCTCAAACTCTGTGGAAGCTGCTAGCATAGGCTGTGAGTCACTGATTTGACAAACACGTTTTCTTTTAAAACTGGCAACACTGCTTTTTAACATCAACATAAGACTGCTGAAGAAAAAGAATATCCATAATCTTTCTACCCTAACACATCCCTTCCTTAAAGTAAAAAAGAAAAAAGTCCATCTTGTCTTTGGCCAGATGGGTACATATTTTTAAAAATAATTCGATTATAGTGTAACATGTAGTACAAACTGATTGGTTACTTTGTTTTAAGGAATTCTTTTTACTTGATTTGCCCTCTTGCAGAACTGGAATTTTTATTCAAGTAATTTTGTAAGATCCCATAAATCCAGTAATATTCACTTAATACTCCCTAGGAAGATGCATTAACTCAAACATCAGGAAAGAACAGAATTTTGAAATCTGTCCTTTAAAGAAAGAGACAGTTTTAACGTTAGAGTAAACATTTCCATGTTAATATAAAAGTCTCAAGTGATGCTTTCGTTATTGAAGATACATTCTACTTGAAGCTATTTCCTTGCCACAGAGAGTGTGCACATTTTCAATTATGTTTTCTATCCTTCTGCAAATTGATGACGCTACTTCTGTCTGCAGAAATTCAAGGCAGCCACTGGCACAACATGACTGCGTTACAAGCGGGTGGCAGATCTTCCGAGCTACAAATAATTGGATTAGCCCCAGCCACGAGCCATGCAGGTGGCCCTGGCTGCCGATCCACAGCCGTGCAGGTTGTCAGTATGCCTGTCCTTTCATGGTGAGCACACCACGGGCTGGCGTTCGGCACATCTGCCCACACGCCTCAATACAGGCAAAGGGATGGTGGGCGCGTGTCCCCGTTGCCCCACCATTATCTCCAACCTGCTTCATGTCTTGCTCAAAGTGCCGATGTTTCTTTGGGCAACTAACTCCTTCCCCAATCTTAACAACGAGGTCTGGGCGGCCTGAGTCCCTTACTGAATTGCAGGAGGAGCTCTTGAGTGCCTTCCAGCACCAAGAAGAGATCCCGCGATGCCACGCACAGCGGCCAGTCCCAGAGTGGTCGGGCTGCCCACTTCCGGACACTGAGGCAGAAGGGGTACCAAATCGCAGCCCCCGCCATGAGCTGTAAGAGATGCTCGCCCCCCCTCACCCCCCACCTTCACGGCTGCTGTGAGGACGTGAAGCCCTGGTGGATGTGGAGATCCTCAGCTGTCACAGTGCCCAGTGTGCTGAACTGAGCTGCCCCCAGCGAGCACCTCTGGTTAAGTTGGCACTGAAGGAGGCTGAGCAGTGACACACAGATGTCCCTGCCAGCGTGGTTTACCTCAGCTTCTTGATCAGGTGTGGCCTGGTGATAGATCACTGGGGTTTTTCCCCTGTAAGCTGTCTTCATCATTCAGTGTTAGTTCGCACTAGTCTCAACATGCCTACTGGACTCGTGCTCTGCGGCTCGTCTGAGTGACGTGTGCGCGGAGTGTCACACTGGATTTCAGACTCAGTAAACCAAATACTTCCATACTGACTCTGGGTTGAGATGACAATATTGTACATATATGGGGCAACGGATGCTGTTCAAACCACTTTCACCTATTTCTTCTAGAAAATGTAAAATTACGTAAGTGGCTTGCATGTAGCGTGACCCTCAATATACTGGACGGCACTGGTGTAACCCATGTTGAATTTTCTCTGTGATAAGTTAATAGGAAGATTCCTACCGGGCACCATAACTGATTTCTAAAAACTCAGGTGGATCACAGCACACCAGACGTCCATAGTTTGAAGGCTGCATCTAACACAGAGGTGCTGTGAACATCAGCATCTTCCTTAGCAAAGTCCGGAGTCATGTTATGCTGCATGTGGTTTTTATTTGAAGCACTGGCTGGGGTTTTCTTTCTGGCCTATGTGAGGCCTTAGAAATGACAAGGGCTTCATCGTCACTCAAAAGTATAACATTTCTCTTATTCCCAAAGCCACTGCCATGACCTAAAAGTTGGCTGAAATTCTTTCCCATCCGGTCACAAGACAGTACGGCCAGCCGCCAAGAAAGCCCTCAGTGATCTCTACCCCTGAGGTTCGTGTCCTTGTGACATCCCCTCCCACGCCAAACAGAGCTACTTGTGTAACCAAGACTGGGAAATGTCAGCATGTGACTGCTGAGCCTCGGTTATGAAGACACTTGGGTTCCCGTCTGCATTCTCTTGGATAAAGTGGGAGGAAGTCAGCTGCCATGCTGTGAGGACCCTCACGCAGCCCTGTGGGGAGGCCTAAGTAATGAGAGGCCAAGGCCCCCGGCCATCCACTATGGAAGCTGACCCTCCAGTCCCCACAGCCATCAGAGACTAGAGCCCCAACTGACAACTCAAATTCCGGATCCCGAGAGACCTCGGGCCTGAACTGCACAGCCAAGCCACTCGCAAATTCCAGATTCATGGTCTGTGAATGCTTATTTGCATAAACATTTATATATATTCATATAAACATGTTTATTGCCTTAAATATCAAGTGTTAATATCATTGGTAACACTGCAGTAGACACCTACTACAGCTCAGTTTTTACAGTTTATTTATTTTGAGAGAAAGAGCAAGAGAGCATGAGTATGAGTGGGGGAGGGGAAGAGAGAGAGGGAGAGAGAGAATCCCAAACAGGCTCCACGCTGTCACAAGCACAGAGGCCTATGTGGGGCTCAATCTCACGATCTTGAACCATGACCTGAGCTAAAATCAAGAGTCGGATGCTTAGTTGACTGAGCCACCCAGGCACCCCAACTATAGCCCATTTTTTAATCAAGTAAGACATTCCACTAACTACTTTTATTTTTCAAGAACTCTCAAAGTTCTGTGTCCCTTTCCTAAATCACCTCCTCCTGTTCCCTGCTTCTCCACTGAAATTTCTGTTATTTTAGTTATGTGGTTACATTTAGTGTGCTTGGGATATGCTATCCCTTCTTCTCCGACTTGGGAGTAGTTTGGGCTGAGAAGTGACCGTGTCTGTCCTGAAGGGCTGGATGCCTCTTTGTCATGTTTCATATTACTTGAACTACAGACAAATTATCTTAGGCTTAAAAGATCTCTTAGTGGTAAATTAGTCCAGTGCGTCCTCCAGACACTTGAAAATCTACATTATTTCTTCCAGGGGTCACTCACCCTGTGTTTGCATATGGCGCTAGTGGCTCTCCAGTGCTCAGAGAAGCCCTGTTCCTCTGTGCACAGCTCAGGGCATGGGTGTTCACCAGACGTGCTCAGAGCATGTTGAAATACACACATGGGCTACAGGGGTCCATGAGCCCCCTTGGTGGTATATTCTTGCTGTGAGATTGTGTTCATGTGAGTTTTTAGTGGAGATTTATTACAGCTTTACTACTCCATGAGATTGGCAAGTATTTGAAGAACAAATCTATGAGAAGTGATTGTACATAATGAGTTAAAGTCATCTTCTGCCACGTTTACCCAGGAGTGCTAGAGCTTCTTTAGAGATACACGTGATAATCATTAAATAAGAATCCAGGTGGCCTTAGCCAGCTTTCGTGTTCTACTTCTCTCTTCCTCTTAGAATCTTCACATCTATCTGCACGTCTGAAAGTCCTGGGGTCTGGCACTACTGTAGACCTCAGACTCAAGGGATTCAAGTAGCCTCTGTCTACCACCCTGAGGTCTCCATCAGGTTGGTTTGGGCTACATTGGCCACCATGTTGAGCCTTCACCTCACCACTGCCTTTTACTCCACATAGGATAACTGACCAATTAGTCATGAGTGCTTCTCTTACAATATCCCTGACACCACAGTCTTCTTAACACCTGTTCAACTTGCTCTGATCAGTCCGCATCCGTGGCCCCATGGTCCCATGGGCCAGCCTGTGATTCCATCTCAACAAGTGAACCCTACTTCCTGCTGATGTGTTTGGCTGGCCTACCATAACTAATCAGTTCTTTCGGTTTCTCAAGGTGACCTCCCACCTCCCATTGAATACAAGGCCATCTTGACCGTGAAAGACTGGACTGGATTGCCTTCCCTGATCCTTAAAGTCATTCATTTTACTGCAAATTCTGGACCTTCCCACCATCACTGCAGTTAAACTGGCCATGCCACACAGAATCATCACCAGGGACAATACAATCTTTGTCAACAGGCCAATTCGTCAACCAATTGAATATAATTATTATATATGAAGTAGAACAAATCATTTATATCTAATCCTTGCATCAATTGCAAAAAGGATTTTGTATGATTTTTGAGATCTCTTAACCTCTAAATGTCTAGATTATTCCCCAATTTTTCTACCAATCCTTTTCCCCCATTATTCTCCTTATTCAATCCTGTTCATACTCCACTTTTTTATAAAACACACTACATCACTGAGTCAATTATTTTTAAAATGCTAAGTAGGCTATATTTTATATCAATACAACCCCTTTGCTGTGGTACATTTGTTTGCTAATTCCTGACTATAATGTTCTATTTATCTCCATAATGCATGTGTGCTTACCACGTGCTCTTAGTTATAACTCAAATAAAAATAACCTACATTCATTTTATGTCAGATTTGTATGAAGTTTGCATACTCTAACTGCAGCCAAAATGAGATACAAATAATTATATTAAATTTGACAGATAAGCCAGGCAGTATTTAAATGTATACTGCAGACAGTATTTTATTTACAGTATGCTAAGTAAGATTAAAATAGTCCCGGATCTTAACAGTACACTAGATTAATTATAGTCCTGAGTTCAAAAGGATTATCATTATTGATCCTTCCATGGCCATCTTTCATGTTATTTACTTTTCGTTTTATTAATCCAAAGAACGTCTACATCTGGTTATTTTCACCAGGCATTATTTAGGTTAAAGGTGAGATGCAGGGTGAAAGTAGATAAAGACAGCGGAAGAAAGCCAATAAACACAAATGCACCAAGGAGCAGACAAGTAAAAGTTAACATAATGATTAGTGTCAAAACCCCCCGAAAATATGAAAGCTCGTTCTATAAACTTCAAAATGTGGCAAAAATTAAGAGAGAACTGCCTAGTGAACCCATGTGTCAAAAGGCATCTGATATTACTACCTTCACTTCTCAAAAGTTATCAAAAATATAATTGAGCTTAAAAATGAAAAGTATCAGCATACCTGGGTGGCTCAGTTAGTTTAGCATCTTGATTTTGGCTCAGGTCATGATCCCAGGATCACAGGATCATGCGTGAAGCCTGCTTGGGATTCTCTTTCTCCCTCTGCCCCTCTTTCAGTTCATGCTCTCTCTCTGTCTCTAAAAGATAAAAAAAATTTTTTTAATTAAAAAAATTAAAAGTATATATAGAATTAGCAGATCCATTGAGTTCTTGCCAAAATTCGTGAAAATACATGCACATTCTCCATGAAGCTTTTAAAAATTGCAGTATAAAGGAATATAAAGTGCCTCCAATATCCAGTGAAGTAAACTAGTTTATGACAGCATGGAATAAAGCTGACCCTCATTGTAAACCAGCAAGAGAAAGTACCAAAAGACAAAGAGTAAATGTATTCAGGACTCTGATGGGACAATTTTATACAACCACAGTATGTGTGAATGGAACAGAGACGTACTAGCGTGGACAAGACAGGATTAGGTCTGTTTCATTCACCAGGATGCACTCATGTTTTCTTTTTTTTTAATTTTTTAATGTTTATTTATTTTTGATAGAGAGTGAGCGAGCGAGAGCGAGCATCAGTGGGGGAGGGGCAGAGAGAGAGGGAGACACGGAATCTGAAGCAGCTCCAGGCTCTGAGCTGTCAGCACAGAGCCCGACGCGGCGCCCAAACCCTGGAACCGTGAGATCATGACCTGAGCTGAAGTCGGATGCTTAACCGACTGAGCCCCCCTGGTGCCCCATTCATGTGTTTTCTTTACAGACCTATTTATTAAGCATCTGTTATGTATCAGGGACTTTGTTCGAGCTAAAACAGAGAAAAAAGACACAGTGGCTGGGAGGCAGGCAATAGACAAATCATCACCCTATTCATTTCTACTTGCAATTATGACAAGTGCTGTGAAGAAATAAATCACACCACGGTGGGTAGCTATGGCCACGCTAAGGAAGCATGGTTTGAGTCTGAGCTTACTCGTTACACAGGGTGGATGCAATACTTTATCCCAGAGGCCGAGAGCCATGCTCTTGCAGGAAGCAGCAGTTCAGCGCAAGTACCCACGAGCAGATGAGGGGTCAGTCTAAAAGGGAAGGCTACTGCAATGTGATCCCAGAGGCCAGACGAGGCCCAGGTTCCTGAAAGTCTGGCAGGACAGGAGATGCTGCCGAAATGTACCCCAGGAACACCAGAATGTCACACATGACTTGCTTACCACTGCAGTGACCAGGTGTGGTCTTGTGTTTCTAACGTTTCTCTTCTAGGAAATGTTGAGCTTGATGTCCCTTGGAGATTCACAAGTGAACCCAGCTGGGTGTGTGGGTGTGGAGCATAAAGAAGAGTGTGGACTAAACAGATAGTCATTTGGGCCTGAAGGGAGTCTGGTTCCCAAATGATGTGGTTCTAAGAGCGCCTGTGATTCACTCTCGGGGGTTGATATTTAAAGGTCATAATAAGTTCTCAATAAAATACTTGTTGAATGCTTGACTGGCTTTCTCAGAGATGAAAATCTATTCTTGGCCAACTTAATATACATGATTTCTCACAAAGTTTTTGAGTGTGAATAAGATCTGGGGAGATCTGAATAATGACCCCCCAAGAGATCATGTATTAATCCCTGGAGCCTCCACATGTTACATGATATGACAGAGACTTTGCAGATGTGATGAAGGGTCTTGAGGTGAGGAGACTGTCCCGGGCTATCCTGGCGGGCCCTACTGGCCACTACAGGCGTCCTCATAAGAGAGAGGCAGAGGACACTGGACACACATCCAGAAAAGCAGCAACATGATATGACAGTGATGGAATGACAAGGCTCCAGACTAAGGAACACCAGCGACCATGAGAATACAGAAGATGCAACATAGATTTTTCGCTAGGGCATCTGGAGGGAGCGTAGCCTTGTCGACATCTTGATTTCTGTCCAAAGATACTCATTTTGAACTTGTGATCTCCAGTAGTGTCAGACGGTAAATGTGTCTTGTTTTATGCCACAAAGTTTGTCGTGGTTTGGTAAGAGCAGCCACTGGACACTGAAACAAGGCTGTTAAACGTACAGTGAGCACAGGTCCGTAGGAGGGACCCGAAACATACCGCTTCTTGACTTTGCTACAGAGAAAAATACGAACTGGGGGTTGTCATCTGCAGTGGTGTCTGTGTGGGTACTGATGGCTCTCAGGAGGGATGGAGAGAGCTCCGGTTGGCAAGGACAAGTGGCCTCCGGGGCAGCTTAGCCATGGGCATCAGAATCAGTAGGAAGAGTACTGTCCTTGGAGAGTACTGGGGGCTACTTGGGAAGTACCAGTCACACAGAGGAGGGACTTGTAACATCTTCAACAGGAGGAGACCTCGCCAGCGCTGCCTCCAGTAGGGGGATCACCGTGCTTGGAAGCGCTCAGAAAGCAAGACGAGCTATCAAACACACAGGAGCACTTTCCTCAGGATTTCCAGACCACTGGGTAATACGTGAGAGGAACTGGGTTTCCTACAGAGTGGAAGGGGACAGAACCAGAGCAG
This sequence comes from Cryptoprocta ferox, assembly GCA_028646485.1. NCBI lineage: Eukaryota > Metazoa > Chordata > Mammalia > Carnivora > Eupleridae > Cryptoprocta > Cryptoprocta ferox. The sequence goes on from CM053579.1 coordinate 101,186,115, forward strand.
GAGGATTTTGTAACGGTTCCTGCGATCCTAAATGCATTTACAGTAGTTTGGTTCTTGTATCTGTTAGGTACTGCCCTGCTAATGCTGCAGAACAAGCACCCACCAACCCCAGAGGCGTACGATGGTGTTTATCACTCGTGAGTCTGATGTCAGCGGGGGCGGGGGTGCCGGTCACAGAGGCGGTTCAGTCGATGACGGCTGGGCTCACGTACAGCTCAGCTCACGGGCTGGTCTTGGTTGGGGCAGAAGGAGCGACGGGGTTGAGTTCCGGGTGCGTCTCATCCTTCAGCAGCTAGCTGGGACATATTCTCCAGCCATCGCCATCGGCAGACGGGCGAGAGAGAGGTCCAGCCCAGTCACACAAGCACGTCCCAGGTTTCCATGTGCATCCCGTCCGATAAACAAACACCCTGAGCACAGCAAGTGAGCACCATGCAGTGACATGACAAAGCCAGGGACGGGGAGTGGGGGGTGGGGGTGGGGGAGGGGAAGACACCGGACAGAACAATGCAATCTACTATGCGTGGCTTGAATAGTAAATAATTACTCCGGAGCGGATGACCAGTCGCCTTCAGTTTAATACGTTTCATTTACAGCCACACAGGAGAGTTTCCATTTCTTTAATCCCCGTTCATCTCGACTGTCCCTCTTCTCAAGTCTACATTTACTGTGCTCACCAGAGAAACAAACGTATGTTAGTGCTGTGTCAAGTTTTGCCATCAAACAATTTCATGTGCCACCTCGGAAGCCAGCAAACATTTCCGGGGCTCATTTACGCTCCATGTCTTACTGGCACAAATATCCCTGAAGAAAGTGTCATTCTTCTAGGAACGCAAAGCCACACATTAACTGCCCTGAGGGTGCTTCCCTCTGTTCTCACGGAAGCCGCCCATCCATTAATGCTCCTCTTTAAAAGCCACCCTGAGGGTCTTCCAAGTTGGTTAAATAAGCCACGCTCTGATTTCTTGTGGCTCAGTGTTCTCTTCCCCACCTGTCTGTGCCATTTACACACTTCACATATGCACTTCTTGGCCTCCTAATGTAAATGTTCAAGATTTACTGAACGTCCTGTCTGGGACGGGTACTAAGTTGAGTGCGGTGTCCGGATAGGGTCACCAGATAAAATACAAGATGCGGAGTTAGACGTGAAGGTCAGAGAAAGTGACAAATAGTTTTTAAGTAATCAGCATGATCCAAGTGTCATCTGGGGTATACTTCCTCTAAAATAAAACCAACTGTGGGGCGCCTGGGTGGCTCTGTTGGTTGAACATTTGACTCTTGATTTAGGCTCAAGTCATGATCCCAGGGTCATGGGATCGAGCGCTGCGTCAGGCTCTGCGCTGAGCGCGGAGCCTGCTTGAGATTCTCTGCCTCTGCCCCTCTCCCCGGCTTGCATTCTCCCTAAAAATAAAAAAAAACCAATAATAATAAAAATAAACTAAACTCAACTCATTGTTTCTCTGACCTTCAAATTTAACTAAGTCCTGTCCTTTCTATTTGCTATTTGTTGCATCTGGAACAAGAAACAGACACAACTGCTGCCTTCCCAGACAGACTGTCTACTGGACCAGCCAGGCACATCCAAAGATAATTACAGGATTTTTTTTTAACTGGAGTTAAAAAGTAGGCACTTTTACCTGAGGAATCTGAGGACAGTTAATAGGGACACATATCCATGTTGTGAGTGTCAGAGAAGCCTTCCTCTTCTGAGTACGCAGGTGCTAAGCCAGCAGGGGCCCCCAGCAGACCTGCCTCTGACCACCTGTGTAACTAGGCAGGGCGATGAGGGTGCAGGGCTGTGTCAGTGTGTGCCACCTCGTGGATCTGCCCCACCAGCCTGCCTTCATGGTGTGCAGGTGTGCGGAGGACGCACCCGGGGGTCTGCCGTGTGGTGGGCCGTGCTAGAGCCTTCACGAAAGATACGGAGCCATGAGGCTCCTTGTGAGAAGTTAGGCTCCCCAACATCCCCCATCCCGGCCTGCGTGTGCACACGCGCACACACGCAGTTCCTCTCAGCCAAGCAAAATGGAAGGGAGGGCTGGTCTGGGGAAGCTCAGGAAAGTTGATTGCAAAACAATTAAAATCACAAAGGCCGGCTGCAGGCCCGGGGGGAGCGGAGCACTGACCCTCCTACTGAGAGGAGAGATGCTGTTAAAATGCCAGTCCCGATGCAGAGGGTTGGGACAGTAGGGGCTCTCGGTCCTGAGGAGCTCCCAGGGGCACAGATGCTGCTGTGGGGACCACACTTTGAGTAGCGAGTCCCCAATCGAAGGCTTGTGCTCAGAAGTTTGCACACCAGCCTTGTGCACATCTAAAGGTATACTGACGGCGGCGCCTGGGGAGCTCAGTCTGTTAAGCACCCGACTTCCTCTCCGGTCATGATCTTGCAGTTTGTGGGCTCGAGCCCCATGTCGGGCTCTGTGCTGACAGCTCGGATCCCGGAGCCTGCTTCAGATTCTGTGTCTCCCTCTCTCTCTCTCCGCTCCTCCCCAGCTCATGCTCTGTCTCTCTCTGCCTCTCAAAAATAAATAAACATTCAAAAAAAATTTTTTAAAGGCACATGGACAGAAGCAGCTGGGTGGAATGGTGACCTGAACCCTCATGGGAAGCAGCCTGAAGCGCCCTGACAGAGGACATGCTGGGAGCATGCTGGGCACCCCCCTCTGAGCTCGCGGAGCTGTGAGATGCTGGCCTGCTGACCTCCGCCTTGGTCCCCACGCACAGTCTGCATGGTGGCGGGGATGCCCGCAGTCCTGCACGGGGGCCTGGGTCTGTCGTGCAGAAAGGCAGGCCTACTTCGCTGACGACATACTTGTCTGGTACCTTCCCTGCGGCGGTGGGTGCAGGACATGGGGGAGGGCGGAGCTCAGCCCCAAGGCACGTCAAGCAGAGGACACAGGAGAAGAATGCTTAGCAAGCGACAGTGTGAACCCGATGATCCCCGAGGTGGAGAGATGAGCCGAATGCCTGCACACAGGGTTCCCCCGGGTATTGGGACATCTGCTGTGGACAGAGGACACACACGTGAACCTGAGAACCGTACAACCAAACGGGCCTTGGGGAGCACGCACACAGACATCTCAGGTCCCTGAGGGAGCACCTGAGTTCCAGGTAAGTCACACGGTCCCTCAGTCGTACAAGTCGGGGTCCCCGCCGGGGGCCGGGGCCTGGTTTCTGAGTGATCAGGCCAAACTCCCCACAAAAGCACAGCCGAGGGTCAGGCTGGAGCCTGGCCCCCGTTAAATGAGCTCCCCAGCTAGCACTGTGCCCCCCAGTCCTCAGGCCTCGGCGCGTCCCGCCCTCGTGTTTACGTTCCAGTACGCGTATCCACCGCAGACGTGTTTCCTACGAGATTTCCAGCGCTTCTTTCTCTCTGCCAACCTGAATGACCGCACACCTCGGAGTTCACCAGCAGCTTCACCATCTCCCAAGTTGGGGCTTAGACGCCAAGGGTACAGAGCAACCAAGTGCAGGCTGGATGGCCCCGGGGACGATCTGGGTTCGCAGAAAGATAAAGTGCCACTTCACAGCCCTGTCTGATCTTGTGTGAGCAAGCTGCCGGGCTCCGATGTGCCCGGGCGGGCCGCGCCTTCCGACCATGCGCCAGGGCTGAGAAACCCCACTTCTCCTGGGGCGTCGCTGCAGCACGGACGCCCCCTCCAGGAGGCTCAGGATTTCCCCCACGGGCGTCCGCCTGGGGACTAACGCGGAGGGCTGTAAGACCTGCATCGTCCAGGCGACGGGAAACTCAGTACCCTGATTCTCTGCGCATCACACAGTTTGGCTCCAGTGCTTGGCAGGGACGCAAGGGACACGCAGGGAGCTGGGTGAAACGTACAGCTCTCACGATTCCAAGTGTTCAAACGCCAAAGATAGTTTAAAAAAACAACTCTGACACGCACCAGCGTAATCTCACGCATGAAGAAGAGCATGACACCGAACGTGAGGATATGAGCCCGAAGGATTGGGAAGGACGGCCTCGAGAGCGGCGAGAAAATGCGACAGGAACGTATCTTCCGGTGACATATTTCTAATTCCCTGGGGGCCTTAATTCACGGTGGATTTCAACATCCCACGATTTTTACGACTGCAGCAAACAAGAGCAGGTCAAACCAAACAAGCTATTATTCGTGCAAAGGAAACAGAAGAGGTGAGAAAAAACCTGCCTTCAAAAGAATCACGCGTGTGTGTTTTACGCACACACACCCACATTGCTCACCACAAACTACCTTTGTGTTAACAAACACACCTTAGCTTGTCCAGATGTTGGACCACTACTTCCGGGTCTGTTTTGGTAAGTCCGACATGAATCACCAATTTCTGTGCAAGACGTACAGAAGGATTACAAAAATACTAGTTTCCTTCTCTACTCTGGACTTACGCTCGAAGCAAGACTCGTTCTGGTGTACAATTTCATGAATGAAAGGAAAATTGAAAATCGGTAGCTCACCTCTCTTGGGAAACTTACAAAAACAAGTAAGACACAAGAGGAAAACCAATGAAGCAACTGTGTTTGTTGCAATCAAATACTTCTAAGGATGTGTCTGCACAGACACAGCAAAATGAAAGTATGAGTCGCGAATAAATAAGTCGGAGCAAATGAATAATTTAATGCACTGAAGCTCGCCGCCTTCCCCCCCTACCCCCACCACACCAGGCTTGCCTTTGCTTGAATAAAAAATGTTAAAATAATTCTCTCACCATAGGACCCACGCATGTGCTCATGTATACACTATAAACGTTTACGTGGAATGCTCTCCCTCTAACTCTTAACGTGGCTCCCTCCTTCTTGCCCCTCAACTATTGGTTGAAAAGTCATTTTGTACTTACCTACTTGTTTCCATAATCACTTTTTGACTCGCAATGAGCCACAAGCACAAGGAGGGTACAGAATGCATCTTGGGGCCACCAGAGCCTGATGCCGTGCAAACAGTGGACACTTGGAACACATCAGTTGTAAGTGATGGTTTCCTCAGATCTCTCCTTACCTCCACGGCTCCACTGGACACAATGAACCCGCTTATTCAGTCTGAGGCAGGGAAGGTACGAAGACCTTTGAAGAAATCTTTTTCTCTGCTTAGGGTCTGATTCATGGTGCTGTGGGGGACCTGGTGCTGTGGGAGGGGGGACCTGGTGCAGTGGGAGGAGGGACTTGGTGCTGTG
>CM053579.1:101191777-101218086 GCA_028646485.1 Cryptoprocta ferox
CCCCCCCCCCCCCCCCCCCCCCCCGGCACAGGTCTGCCGGGATATATTTCCTCCCCATTGCTGACATGACAAAACTGATGCCCGGGGGCTGAGCCCCTGTCTCACCTTTCACAGGCCAGGTTGCAAACCTAGTTTTTATTTTTTAATTTTTTTAAATGTTTATTTATTTTTAAGACACAGAGAGGCAGAGCATGAACAGGGGAGGGGCAGAGAGAGAGGGAGACACAGAATCAGAAGCAGCTCCAGGCTCCGAGCTGTCAGCACAGAGCCCGACGCGGGGCTCGAACCCATGGACCGTGAGATTGTGACCTGAGCTGAAGTCGGCTGCTTAACTGACTGAGCCACCCAGGCGCCCCGAAAACCTAGTTTTCAAGAATTCCAACCCACGGATACTTCTCCCCACCAACAAGGGTCCTGCCACCGTGTATTGCCTAAGATGTTCTGCATTTGGATTGATGTCATGCTCGTAAAAAAGACTTTGCTCAACAATACACATCAATCCATCAAAAACCAAAAAGGAAGGAAGGAAGGAAGGAAGGAAGGAAGGAAGGAAGGAAGAGAAAGAAAGAAAGAAAGAAAGAAAGAAAGGCAAAGAAAAATACAAATCGAGCCATATTAGCTTTGTTTACTCCATGAACTCATTAGATTCAGAAGGCTCCAGGCTCCCGGGCCGAGCTAATCGAATGGAATCAAATTGAAAGGACCTCTAAATGAGAGTCACCCATCAACTTGACAATGCCTGGACACGGCATTTTAATTAAGGAATGGCGCCTTACCAGCCAAGGGGCTGCGAGTGGTGACACAGTGGTCCTGGCCCCACGCTTCCGGTGCTGAGTGTTCCTGTCAGACACAGAAGCATGGAACCCACGGCTGTATTTGTGTTCCTTTCCCGGACCTGCTGGAACAAATTACCACAAAGCGGGGGGCTTAGAAGAGATTTTCTTGTCGCACGGCTCTGGAAGCGGACGCGGAACCCAGCTGTCCCCAGCTCTCGGGGAAGGCTCTAGGGGAGGATCCTTCCTTAGCCCCTTCTGGACTCTTCTGGTTGCTGGCAGACCTTGACGTTCCCTAGCTTGTGGATACGTCCCTCTGGCTGTCTGTCCCGCTTGTCATAGGGCATTCTCTGGGTGTCCGCATTTCCCTCTGCTTATAAGGGCAGCAGCCCCTGGGTTTGGGACCCAATGTAAACCACCGTGACCTCGTCTGAACTTGACTGCATCAGTAGAGATCTTTTTTCCAAGTAAGACCACAAGCGTGGGGCAGGTAGACAGGAGTTTTGGGGTGATACTCAATCCTGTACCACGCTGTATTATGTTTTAAAGCACTAAACATAAATTTAGTTGCTTTATATTGGCCTTCTAATTACCCTGCCACTTTCTACCAGTGTGAACAACAGACGTGCACCATTGCCCATCAAAAATCCCTTCAGATGCCTTCAAAGAAGGCAGAGATCCTGTTGGCTGGAGGCGGGGGGGGGACCTGGAGTGTGCGGTCTCCCCACACGTGGAAGGCTGAGTGCCCAGTCAGGAGAGGCTACGTATTCTCACATCCCAGCACGTTGTTATCTGTCCCCTGCTTCCCCTCCTCGCTGTGGCTGCCTTAGTCCCAACTGGGCTTCCTTTCGCTCCAGAGCATTTCCCGAAGCTCCTGGCTACCTGCCAAATTGACCTTTCTTGTCATCACAAGACAAAATTAAGTCTATGGTAGATTCTGTGTTATGGGATTGAAAATATTCCTCCCTGCATTTGGATGGGACTTTCCGTTAAATATTTCGTATCCATACAGAATAAATCTAATGTACATTTTATGCATGTCCACATTTAATATACATTTATACATTATAAATTCATAGCAAATAAGACTAGAGACCTTACAAATACTGTTTTTGTATTTTTAGTCTATGTGTTTAAACTCCCTATAGCTAGGAGAAAAAAAAAACTTCCTATAGGTAGAGAAAAATCTGTTTGAAATTAGAAATTTTCCATAGAGTCACATTTCCAGGGTAGCAACTCTTTTTTGAACTGATATACCCTGTGGGGAATACAGGTTAATGGTTTAACCATTAAAGAGTGTACATCACACACCAGCAAGTTTGAAACTATACGCAATCAACCAACCAAATATAACAGCCACAACTTTATGAGGTAGACAGGATGGATGGGATTTCTTATTAGAAGAGAATTTTTTCCCCTTTAAACAGAAGCTCAAAAAAAAAATCATTCCTCCTTCTATCTGTGAATTACTTAGCTGATTATGACTCTGCCTGAAGCATCAGTTATATACATATGAGTGGGAAAAGAGGAAAAGTTTCAAGTTCATCAGTCGGTCTTTGGAAATAATCAGATGTGGAAAAATCTGGAAATGTTGCAGAAGTCTTTCTAAATGAGGTTAGCATAAAGCAAAGGATTCAACAGAAAAGCTTCATGTGTTGGTGCATTCTCCTCAACAACCAGAATTACAAGAAAGCTAAAATATTTTATTGATTTAGTAAATATTCTTTCAATGGAAAAGGCAATGGGGGGGGGTGGGCTGAGAGAAGGCAAATATCTGAATTAAGAATTTTTATCATTTTTAAAGCAAAGCAAATCAAAACAAAAGCCATTAGCTAAACTTTCAACCCTAATGTGTTATGAGGCTAAAAGGATATCATTCATGAGACCAAGAGGAGATGTAGAGAATAATCCCACCATGAATTCCACATTTCATCAGCCCCAGATGAGCAAACACAAACAAAAACAGGGAGAAATATTTTCTTTTGTGAAATGATGTCTTAAAATTATAGTGATTCAATAGAGAGAATTCTGTTCCCTTACTGTGTTCTCATGAGAGCAGAAACCCATCCTGTCTCCAAAACTTCCTTCCTAACATGACTCAAACCGAACACACGGTTGGCTACCCAGTGGCCAGGAGGAGATGTGGGGGCCACTCAGGAAGACGTTTCAGAGAAGATGAGGTTTCTTTTCCCTTTGAAATGACCAACAAGAATAATGTGGTAGAAATCCGAGGGAAGATTTCGCCCGACTCCCACATTCATCAAAAGTTTATGTAGGGAAAAACCCCACTTTCAGCAGGTCTCAGTGAAGAACAGAATTAAATTCCACCTTTTAAAAAGTCATCCTTCTTATGCATAAAGGTATTTAGACCATCTCTATAAAAATACACTGCTTGATTTACAGGGAAATTAGTATGGGATACTTGAATCAAATAACTAAGCTGTACACATATAAAATGTTCTGCAACCATTTAAAATGGAAAAGCCCCAAACCTTCTAGGCAGAAACAGATGTATGGTCAGCAGACATGACAGCACGGGAGGGTGACGATTAAAAACGCGCTGTCACGCCAGTCTCTTCCGCAAATGGTGCTGGGAAAACAGGACAGCGACATGCAGAAAAATGAACCTAGATCACTTTCTTACACCATACACAAAAACAAATTCAAAATGGATGAAAGACCTAAATGTGAGACAGGAAACCATCAAAATCCTAGAGGTGAAAATAGGCAGCAATCTCTTTGACCTCGGCCGCAGCAACTTTCTACTTGACACGTCTCTGGAGGCAAGAGAAATAAAAGCAAAAATGGGCCACTGGACCTCATCAAGAAAAAAGCTTTTGCACAGTGAAGTTAACAATCAACAAAACTAAAAGTCAATTGACAGAATGGGAGAAGATATTTGCAAATAATAGATTGGATAAAGGGATAGTATCCAAAATCTAGAAAGAACTTATCAAACTCAAAACCCAAAAAAACAAATAATCCAGTGAAGAAATGGACAAAAAAACATAAAACATAAACTTATAGATACTTTTCCAAAGAAGACATCTAATTGGCTAACAGACACATGAAAAGATGCTCAACGTCACTCATCATCAGGGACATACAAATCAAAACCACAATGAGATACCACCTCACACCAGTCTGAATGGCTAAAATTAACAATTCAGGAAATAACAGATGATAGCGAAGACACTGAGAAAGGGGAACACTCTCGCACTGTTGGTGGGAATGCAAACCACTCTGGAAAACAGTGTGGAGGTTCCTCAAAAAGTTAAAAATAGAACTACCCTACGACCCAGCAAATGCACCACTAAGTATTTACCCAAAAGATACAAAAGTACAGATTCGAAGGAATACATGTACCCCAATGTTTACAGTACTGCTATCAACAAATACCACATTATGGAAAGAGCCCAAATGTCCACTGACTGATGAATGTATAAGGAAGATGTGGTACACATATACAATGGAGTATGACTCAGCAATATCAAAAAGAGTGAAATCTTGCCATCTGCAACAATGTGGATGGAACTAGTGTATTGTGCTAATAAGCGAAATAGAGAAAGACAAATATCAATGCTTTCATTCATATGTGGAATTTGAGAAACACAAACAGATGAACATAGGGGAAGGGAGACAAAAATAAGACAGAAACTGAGAGAGAGACAAACCATAAGAGACTCTTAAATACAAAGAACAAACTGAGGGCTGCCGGAGAGGATTTGGGCGGGGGGGATGGGCTAAATGGGTGATGGGCATTAAGGAGGGCAATGGTTGGGATGAGCACTGGGCGTTATACGCAAGCGATGAATCACTAAATTCTACTCCAGAAACCATTATTACAATATACGTTTACTAAGTTGGATTTAAATTAAATAGCAATGCACTGTAATGCAATGTTTTCATTTTCGGCGCCCCTACTGAATCTGGGGAAGCCCTTACTATTACACGGTAACTAAGGGTTTTGGCTGCGGGAAAGAGATTCCCTGCTTCCAAATTCCAATTCTGCATGTTTGGCGGAGCAATTTGACGTAAACACCTAGGCAGGCCTCAGTTTCCTTATTGGTACCGCTGCGAAAACAGAAACCAGTATTCCCCTGATAGTGTTGTTAGGATAGGCACAGAGCAGGTACTTAATGAAAACTGTTCCTTCTAGGATCTTTCCAAAATGCTAATATCTTTTGTTCTTATTTAAAGGTGAAACGTTTGCATACGTATTTCTGACAATTTTCTGTGAATACTATTTAAATAAAAATTCTCCAGGAAAAAATATGTTATCTTTCCCTAAACATTCCCCTATCATAAAATTATAATAATTTTCCTGATCTTTGGGAAGTGGTTTCAATCACACTCTTGAGGGATAAACAAAATTTCCTCAACGGCAAGTTTGCAATACAAAGGATCCCATCCAGTCCTATCCCCAGGTAGGCTATCCATATTCAGGAAGTCACCACACAAAGGAGGTTTGTCTGCGGCACCATATCCTGTGGTTACATGGCTACAGAGTGGGACCTGTGGTTTTCGAGGTGAATTCCAGCTTGAAAATGTCTCCTGGCCGCAACTCTCCCTAATCCGCCAGTCTTTACTCGCAAATTTGACTGCCTTCAGCCCGTCGTATCTAAGGTTCTTACTCCGTCTCTTTTTTCTGCCACTAGATACAACGGTATCACATAAACGATGAGGTTAGATTTCAAGCAATCGGTCAGTCAGTCAACTGGTACCGAGGGCCTGCTTTTCAGCCAGTGTTGAGAGGACACGATCCGTGGACCACAACCGCTGCTGCCAGCAATCTCAGTGGCCCCGTCTCTTCTGAAATTGGACGCCACGTCCTCACGCTCCTTGTCTAAGTCCTTACACTCGGACCACCCTACAAAGTCTCCAGTCAAGCGAGTGGATCTCTGCTCCCCACGACCTCCACCCCCTGCGATTACCCCACATCACGTCCCTTCCTGCCTGCGCTCTCTTTTCACTCAAGCGCTGCCATGTTTTGAGCAGAATCCTCCTGACGCCTGACCACACATCCAGAATCAACCCCCTTGTTTCTTGAAAGACCATGTGGTCTGGTGGAGCTGCCTTTTTCTTTAAGTTTATTTATTTATTTTGAGAGAGAGAGAGACAGAGAGACAGACAGACAGATAGACAGACATAGAGAACCAATGGGGGAGGGGCAGAGAGGGGGACAGAGGAACCCAAGCGGGCTCTGTGCTGACATTAGTAAGCCCGATGTGGGGCTTAAACTCACGAACTGTGAGATCATGACCTGAGCCGAAGTTGGACGCTTAACCCACGGAGCCTCCCACGCGCCCCTCTGGGGAAGCTTTCTGAACCTCTCAGGCCCATGGTGCCCTTCCTAATCTCCAGCGGGCTATCTTTCCATGACCTCTCCGGGAACCGATCGCATCACACGTCGTTAACATAGGCCAGTTTACGAGGTATGCCAACAATGGGTTGCCAGGTGTGCCTCTCCATGACCCTGGCCCAGGGCTGGATCGAACGACATGTCTTCAAAATCTCGTGTGGTTGAACACATCATGAGTGTGCACTGAGCGGCTAGGAGTTCCTGATCTGGTTGTGATTTCGGCTGAATTTCTGTAACTGGGTATGATCAGGAGGAGATGTGGGAAAGGTACACCTTCTCAGTCCACAGATCTTGACTGACGTTTCACACAAAAATTGTAGACTGTGTTCTTGTTCATTTCAGGAGAATAGAAGGCAGTGTAAATGTATATATGAAAATTGATTCTTGATTGAGGCATTGAAAATTCAACTATTAAAAATCTTTTTCAGGCCAGGTTATGTTTCAGAATTGTGTGGAATTAAACATACAAAGCCTGGGTCACACAAAGGACATTATGAAATCAAACTCCAGGGGCTCTTACGAGTCTGTAAATGTTCCAGCTTTTGAGTCTAAGGAGTGTCCAGGTTTTATAAAAAGTTATTTAAAACACAAGGGTTTGAGGCACATGTTATGGTCAGATGAAAACTACCAAATGCAAGATATCACTGATAAATTTAATAGTTGAATTCAACAGCTATGACTGTTTGAAGCTCAGAAATCAACATAATTGATTTATGATGGAGAAAAAGATTCACGGTGGAGGGGCTGTTGGGTTGTGCTCAACGTTAGATGTTGTAAGGAGCCTAAGGGTGAAAACACAGCCAGGATATGGGCAGATGTTGTTATTTCTTGTCAGCAAAACGATCAGATTTTCTGGGCCAGCCTTCAAGGAACCCTGATTAAAGACTTCTTCGAGACAAACTGAAGTCGGCTTGCTGGGACACTGGGCATCTAACGACCAGGTTAAGAACTTATGTTAGGGTGGAGCTCCTGGGTGGCTCAGTTGGTTATGCCTCCGACTTCGGCTCAGGTCATGATCTCACAGCTTGTGTGTTCGAGCCCTGTGTTGGGCTCTGTGCTGACGGCTCAGAGCCTGGAGCCTGCTTTGGATTCTGTGTCTCCCTCTCTCTCTGCCCCTTCCCCTGCTCTTGTTGTCTCCCATAAATGAATAAATGTTAAATAAAATTACAAAAAAGAATTTATGTTAGAATCTTTAAATTTCATAATAAATTATAATAAATTATCACCACCTATCTTCCTGGTACTGAGAGGAGATGAATGATGCCCCTTGAAAACACAGGGCAAATGGACAGTGGTTTGAGTTCCTGGTTGTGCCAGTCCAGGGCTGAGCACTCTACCCATAATACTGGTGTCTCCCCACAGTCCTACCAGCGAGGAATCAGTCCATTTCACAGAAAGGAGTGGAAAACAGCTGCGTTTTCACTGGGCATCAGACATCTTATACCTGGATGGCTTCCAAGATCACTTTATCGACAGGCAGACTTACCAGTGAAGTATAACATAATGCAGAAAACCGCAAACAATTTCTCAATGAATCTGGTCTGTTTGCAAAGAATTCTGACACAGTGGACGTAAGCGGCTCAAAGAACTGCAAAGTTACCAGCACCCTGAAGCCACTACTGGGCCTCTTTGTTCATTCCTCTAACACAGTTCACATTAGGCTGACTGTTTCAACCAAATTATGGAGGGAGATGGTGCTGGTTATTCATGCGAGATTATTTAAACTTTATTTGTGAAACAGGGTGGACCACTACACAGATACTGTGGGTATGATTTTGGTTTCATCTTTTTCCCACAGAAAAGCCTTTGAAAATCTGTAATTTATCAACAGGCTTTGACTCTGATTGCATTCTGTCTTAGTTTGGGTTTCCCCAAAGGAGACCTTAAGTCCAGGACGTAAGGGCAGACAGTTTATTTGGAAAGGCATCCCAAGAAGCAGTGCTGGGGAAGGGACAAGGTTCGACTCAGAAGAACAGCTAGAAAATGTTCCTACCAGTGGTATATACAGCTTCTTCCAACGGAACACTCTCCCAAGAGCATTCAGAATTGCCCCACTGGGGGTTATGTACCCTCCGGGGGTTGTTTCAGGTGAGTTACCTCCTCTGTGCTTGCTATTCATGACTGCCTGGAGTAGATCGGACTCCAGTGACACCAGGGAGAAGCCCTTCTACACAGCAGAGAAGTAATCCATGACTGAGCAGAGTATCAGCCTTCCAGAACCCAAGCAAAGAGGGAACACCTACAGCAAGAGTAAGAACCAATGGAAGTCAACCTTGTACTGTGTTTTTAACTATCATTGACAATAGAATCTTTGGCCTGGCCTCCATAAAAGTGCGTGCCATTAAGCCCCACTCAGATCCAGGAAAACATCTATCTCTTCTGATGACACAGTAGGTGTCCTCAAAGCCAGCACTCTGAATTCACGGTTTCTCTCCTCACCATGGTTCCCAGAACCCCCAAGTTAGCTTTGCAGCTGCCCTCCCATAACTTCCATGTCCTTGACATTTCTTTTGTAATTACTGCTCATCTCCACATTGATGTGGACGTTTTATCTACACTTTGGAGATTTCGTATACCAACAAGGGTCTTATATATTGCCTCGCATACATTTTGAAAAGAGACCTGGATTAGGAATAATACATGAAAGGGCAATAGGAAAAGAATTATTCATTAGGTATTTTATGGGATTCAAGAGAGTTGAGTCAAATTAGAAAACACTTGTGTCGCATCTGTACTTTGTTCAAGACATAATGCATTATGTTTATCTAAAATCCCACATGTCTTCACTGTTCAAATGAGGAACTCAGGGTTCAGGGGATCAAAACTACCTGCCTGAAGTCTGTCGCTTGGTGAACGAGAGAGCTAACACACGAGAACAAGTCTTTCTGGCTCCGTCCACTTCATGGTAACACCTAAAAATACTAAGACAGTGAGTGGTATCAGATAATGCCTAATAGTGGAGACATGTAAAATATGTATGTAATAACACATTACATACTGTTATTTGTGCTTTCCTTTAACTCTCGAATTATTCGTAAAATCACAGAGATAGTGGAGAATGAAGGATTCAATCTAGGATCAACATTTTATCTGCTCTAGAAATATTTCTAGAGCTCATATATAATTGTAAGATGGCATACCAACCAGTTTGTTGTATTATAAACAGCTTTTTTAAATTAAATTTTTTTTGTTTTATTTTATGTTTATTTACTTTTGAGAGACAGAGAGACAGAGCATGAGTGGGGGAAGGGCAGAAAGAAAGGGAGACACAGAATCTGAAGCAGGCTCCAGGCTCAGAGCTGTCAGTGCAGAGCCCGATGCAGGGCTCGAACCCATGAACCGTGAGATCCTGACCTGAGCCAAAGTCAGACACTTAAGTGACTGAGCCACCCAGGCGGCCCATATTAACAGGTTTTAAAGTTGGTAGACTCTCTGTACTTACTGCATATAAACATTTAGAAGGAACTGCAAATGAATTAGAATACCAATCATTTAATCTCATATTATTATTTAGAAAAGCGGATTCATGACGGTGGAGTGAGGAGAAACAACCCCTATGAAACCTCTGCTTCCCACTGACCTGCACCATTTATTTGCAATAAAGCTCAAGCCAGAGGGCCTTCTTTCTCAAAATTGATCATTCCTAAATCCAATTATGTCGCAGCCTGGGCTTAACAAGGGGTATGAGTAGGTTTATATCTCCAAAACCAATTTTATGGGAGCTACCAAGTCACAGTTTTCATATAAGAGATTTCCTAATTTTGGCTCATATGGAGGTTACTATGTAAATAGTTGCCTCTGTGACAAGTTGGTCAGTTCCAAGGGACTTTTATGTCTCAGGTGCTCAGGGCACTTATGCTGACAAGTATTTATTGTGGACTTAGAGAAACTTTATGTGAGAACACAGGCACAAAGATACGTACCAAAATCAGGGGTGATTTCAAATGTTGAATAAGTAATAGAAAGTCACACAGTGATCATAACGGAACAGACTTGATTAGGATGGTGCCTATTACAGAGCACAACTACACCCATACTAGTATTCAGGAGACAGAGCACTAGAATTAAATACATCTACAAACTCATCTCACCCCAGATTTCACAAAATTCAAAGAGGCAGATGAGTTCAAATTAGTAACTCAAGACTTCAATAGAAAGCGTGGACTATAGATGTCTTCCTGTTTTCAAACTGGATTGACATGGGTCAAATGTGTTAATTTGCCCCAGTATAGTCGTATCTAAAAATAACAGTGGGAGAAATGTACACACCATTGATAAAACTCAGCTTGCTCGGGAACTGACGCAGCCTAACGTGCTTCAGGTCCTCAGTTACTTCCAAACAGCTGCCGAGGATTTAAAAGTCATCAAAGGCACTTATTAGTAATAAGGTCAGGGTCAAACTTGATGGATTAGCATACCTGTGTGTTTTCATTTTACGATCATTTCTGTGGTTGAGGGAGAAGCGACAGATGCCGAAAAATGGTAGTGAGTTCAGCACTGACTCACGGATGGAACGGAAAACAACCTCACACACAAGTCCAGAACATAAAGTTGCTCACGGAAAAAAACTGCTGTCTTACATTTGAGTGGAGACAGAGAAAAACACTATGACGTTACTTTTCACACTAGCTATCATCAGTGTTTGATTTGTCACACTCAGTCCCATGGCTAGATGTGGGCAGTACGTGGGACTTACCCATTAACAGGAGTCGTGGAATAAACTGGTAAGTTACATAGCGAAGTAAGCTCTTCACACACATATAAGGAGATGCAGTAGTGTTGCACTTGCGTGAAGAAGCGAATACCAACAGTTATTTTTAATAGGTGGGGTTGGGCTGGACGGAGAGGGCAGGCATGAGATTGAGACCCTCCATAAACCTTTTTTTCTTTAACTAATTTGTTTTCCTTCCTGTCCTGGGCTTGGCTTACACATTGTCCCCTACATCCAGGAGGTGCTTCAGGGATCTAACTGTCCTCTAGGGAAGTCCTACGACCGTGTTTTGGCTACATCATTTTCCCAATTATAAGGCCTATTATAACGTGTTCTTAGAGCTCTGTACTTTTTCTTCCTCTCAGTTGTCTTCAGTGCAATTGTGTGTGTGTGTATGTGTGTGCGCGCGTGCACGCGCGCACACACACACACACACACACACTTACTGGATGCTCCTCCTCCAACACGAGGCTGTGAGTTCCTGAGAACAGGGCTCTTGGTCTCTACTTTCTACCCGCTGACTCTTGACTGCCGGGCACAGTGTTTGTGCCCAAAACTTCCAACCTCTCTCTCTCTAACCTACTGAGTAAGCGGCAGTATGCCTACATCAACCAAGATGAACACATTGTCATTTATTGTCTATATGTGCTTTTTTCCACCCATTTAATTTGAAAACTAGAGATTGCATTGAGATCTACAGGAGAAACTCTTCAGAAACTATACTCATCACTGTCCTTTTCTGTAGAAAAATTATCAAAATAGTTCTGCATCTGTACCTTGTTATATAGAAAATTATCTGTTCTTACAAAGTTTTCAGATTTACTCCACAGAGTAAAATAATTCCTTCTATAACATGTTTAATTTTCCCTATTGTTTCTTTAATTTTATTTCAAAGTTTGGATTTGTGCTATCAACAACTTTTAAATTATACTATTCATTTTACTCATTTTCCCAAAGAGCCAACACTTGGGTTTGTTTATTATTTGTCTGTTTTCTTTTCTAAGTTTGTTTATTTTTGAGAGACAGCATGAGCATGAGCTAGGGAGGGGCACAGAGAGGTGGTGAGAGAGAGTCCAAAGCAGGTTCCACGCTGTTAGCATGGAGCCCAACTTGGGTCTCGAACTCATGACCTGACATCATGATCTGAGCTGAAGTCAGATGCTTAACTGACTGAGCCACCGGGTGCCCCCTTGACATTCTTTTTAAAGGCAGGTTAAAATAACGATGAACCTCTTCTCTTAAGAAGACAGGAGTCACATTGGCTTTTGCTCTTGATAATAACTGGCCAAGATTTCAGAAAGAAGTCATTTTTAAGAGGTATCTTCAAGTTCTTAGGAATAAACTTCATGTTTAAGGAGAAAAAAACTTTCAAAGTTTTAAGTTGCTCATCACTATATCAAGATGGGCATAACGGACTTTGGAAGGGAACATTCTTACTTTCTACCCAAGACAATTTAAAACATCCTACATTAAGAAATTCAGTACAAAAATTCATTGTCTTTGACAGAACTCATTCTTCTATCTTGATGACTTAGCAACTGCTTTTGCTTTGTCAGTGTCAAAGTGTTTTACCATCAAATTATTCTGCCTAAATTCCTCTTTTAAATTAAAATTCCCTAAACACAAAATTCATTTAGCGTATCATTATGCTTTGTTGAACCCACTGTATTTTTTTTTTTGAGGCAGGTAAAAAAAAAACAGAAGAAGTGAATCTGAAGGAGCATGCATTTTTAAGTACGCACAGAAGTGTTCATATAAGTATGCATTTAATCTCACATATTTTGAGATCTTCCATTCTTACAGAAAACTTTTTTGATAAGTTTCATCTTAACCACTAAGAAAATTAACATTTCAGATACTCTTCTGACTTGTGGGTTAAAAATCTTTAATAAGATCTTTGAGTTGAATATGCGTTTTAAAATGTTTACTGAAAGAGAAGTAGCTTTTATGTTATGAAAACAGCAAGCAGCCCGCTGCTAACATTAATCCATGGCATACCCAGGGGAGGCTGCTTGATTTCCCTGGAATCATCTTTCTTTACAAGTTAAGAGTTTTGGGCAGTAGTTTCTGAGGTCTCCAAATGGGTTGGGGAAGGGGAACAGATGATGACACCCTATAATATGCCTATTTGGCATAAGGATTATCTTGAGAACCACACACAGGAGAAGCTCTGAAAACCCAGCAGAAGTTGTCCTTTTGTAAAAGAAATTCACATGCATCAGGGGGCTCTCCATTGGTAAGGGTGTGGTAGCAGGAACACAAGAATGACTCTAACTTTCTGGAAACTGCTATCAGCAGAGAAGACACACAGTATCCACAGACAATAAGTAGCAAGTGGGGGGAGATACTGTTTCACAGATATCTAAAGTTAAAAAAACATTTTCCATTAGTACCATTTACCATGTGTATTATGATAATGGGTATTAACATCAAAATGGCAAGTGTATGATGTATCATGTACATGGCATGTATCATTCCAAAACTGGGCTAGCATTCAATGTGAAGTTATAGTTAAAATTTTAGTTTATTTAAATTAATTAATTTATTTATTAATTTATTTTGAGAGAGATAGAGAGTAAGCAGGGAAGGGAAGAAAGAGAAGGGGACAGAATCCCATGCAGGCTCCATGCCATCAGCGCAGAGCCCGATGCGGGGCTCGGACCCATGACCTGTGGGATCATGTACTTAGCCAAAGTCATGAGTCAGATACTTAACCAAGTGAGCCACCCAGGTGTCCCTATCGTTAAAATTTTAATAGCTAGAATTCAAAACGTTATGTGTTTCCAATATGCAGTCATGGAAAAATGGGGGAAACAGACAACATAGTTAAAAAATCATCTATTTTATTCTTCTCTAAGTTATTGATTATAAGAGGTCAAGCAAGAGTCTGTGGACATATCCCCAAGTCCAGAGATGGGAAGGGACTCAGACCCCTCAGAAATTTTTAAAATTTATTTGCTGGAATGATTCCCTAGTGTATAAAGAAAGATAAAAAGCTTTTGCACAGTGAAGGCAACAACAAAAGTAAAAGGCAACTGACAGAATGGGAGAAGATATTTGCAAATGACATATCAGATAAAGGGTTAGTATCCAAAATCTATAAAGAACTTATAAAACTCAACCCCCCCCCAAAAAAAACCAAATAATCCAGTGAAGAAGTGTACAGAAGACATGAATAGACACTATTCCAAAGAAGACATCCAGATGGCTAAGAGACACATGACAAGATGCTCAACATCACTCATCATCAGGGAAATAAAAATCAAAACCACACTGAGAGAGCACCTCACACCTGTCTGAATGGCTAACATTAACAGCTCAGGCAACCACAGTTGTTGGTGGGGATGTAGAGAAAGGGGAACCCTTCTGCACTGTTGGTGGCAATGCAAACTGGTGCAGCCCCTCTGGAAACAGTGTGGAGGTTCCTCAAAAAATTAAAAATACAACTACCCTACAACCCAGCAATAGCGCGACAGGATACAAAAATGCTGATTCGAAGGGGCACATGTACCCCAATGTTTATGGCAGCCCTATCAACAATAGTCAAATTATGGAAAGAGAACAAATGCCCAAAAAAGCCCATCAAATGACGAATGGATAGAGAAGATGTGGTACATATATACACAATGGAATATTACTTGCAGTGAAAAAGAATGAAATCTTGCCATTTGCAGCCATGTGGATGGAACTGGAGGGTATCATGCTAAGTGAGATAAGTCAGTCAGAGAAAGACAGATATATGATTTTACTCCTATGTGGAATTTGAGAAACTCAACAGATGAATGTAGGAGAAAGGAAGGAAAAATGAGATAAAAAACAGAGGGAGGCAAGCCATAAGAGACTCTTAAATACAGAGAACAAACTGAGGGTGGCTGGAGGAGAGGGGAGTGGGGGGATGGGCTACATGGGTGAGGGGCCTTAAGGAGGGCACTTGTTGGGATGAGCACTGGGCATTATATGGAAGTGACCAATCGCTGGGTTCTACTCCTGACACCAATTCTACACTGTCTGCTAAGTAATTTGAACTGAAATTCTAAAAAAAATTTTTTTTCTTGAATGTGAATACAATGATTTTCTTCTTCAAGACAAAAGTCAAGATGTGTGGTTGGGGGTATGTCTTGGGTGTGCTTGTGTTCCAGAATAGGCTCGGGTCTCCCTGGATCCTAAGAAGAAACGAAAAAGCAAGATCAACTGTCAGACCGGAAAAAGAAAGTGTATGACTGTAGGGAAAAGAGTCATTACACAAAATTTAAAGAAATTCCAAAGAAAAGAAGTTTTACCTTGTCAAAAAACAACTTTCCCCCTTGTAGACTTTTTAATCATCCTTGGGGTTTGGCACAGAGGATCAAAATACTGACGCGTTTTAAGGTTTGTTCCTGTAGGTTATTAAAAAAATGTTGTCTTTCATGAAATGTGTTTTTGTAACCAAGACACATTAATAACTTAAGATCAATTCCAGGCTTTGGTTCATTTAAAAAATTAATTGAAAAGAAATGGGTCTCAAAAGAGATTTCTCTGTGAGCTGTAAGTCTCAGAACCGGTAGACTGTGTAACTTGGAGTTTAACAGCTTCACTCTTACACGCACGTTGTCAGTGACTTTTAACTTGCTGAAAGCGTAGCCATCTCTAAGTGTCTATAGCATTTATTCTGCATACACTGAAGAACTACAAAAGATAATATTTGATTGGTAACCTTAAACCGTGACTGACTGAGGGTGTAAAACATGCTATACTTCTGAGAAAAGGAAACGATGGGGATTGCAACACTGAAATGGCAGCTTATGCATTAAGTTGGAAAATGTGTAATTAAAATTTTTTTTAATGTTTATTTATTTTTGAGAGAGAGAAAGAGCACAAGCAGGGGAGGGGCAGAGAGCGAGGAAGACACAGAATCAGAAGCAGGCTCCAGGCTCCAAGCTGTCAGCACAGACCCGGAAATGGCGCTCGAACCTATGAACTGTGAGGTCATGACCTGAGCTAAAGTCAGACATTTAACTGACTAAGTCACCCAGGTGCCTCTACACAGCATTTCAGCACCGCACTTTTTTAAAGTTTATTTATTTATTTTGAGAGAGAGAAAGAGAGGAAGAGAGAGACAGAGAGAGAATCCCAAGCAGGCTCCGCACTGTCAGCGCAGAGCCCAACGCAAGACTCAAACTCACAAACCATGAGATCATGACCTGAGCCAAAACCAAGAGTTGGACACTTAACCGACTGAGCGACCCAGGCGCCCCGTTTTAAACAGCAACGTCACTGGAATGAGGCACACAACAATTCCAAATCACGGCACTAAATAGACCATGGAAAGGACACATGAAAACTGAAACTAGAAGGCAGAGTGTCCCCTGGTTCAACCTCAGCTGGGAAGATGGCAGGGACTCTGATTTTTCACCACTCACTTGAGGTCGCCTGTCAAGTAAGTTACTTGTACCGCAATCCTTGCCTTGGGTTTCTGCTGTTGAGAAAACCCAAACTATGTCAGTGTTACCTCGATGTCCCACGACAAATGTAGACAAGGCTGTCTCCGAGGGCAGAGACATTGTGACTGTCCCTGAGGGCAGACGCTGTGACTATCTTCTTCCTCATGGTTGTGTCCCTTCTGCCTCATCCAAAGTCTGGCTGGCAGCAGGTCTCAAGAATTATTTTTGAATTAATCACTTGCAAAAAGTCAGAATGACTGGTGTTCCCTCTCTTTCCCTAATCGTCCCTTTCTGTTTGTGTAAACCAAGTTACATCAGCTTAGAACTTAGCAGAGCGGGGAGCACCCAGAACCCTGTTGACTATCTGGTTGAAGTTCTAAACAGAGCAGAAACACAGTTTGAAAACCGAAGCGCCTCTGATTTATAATAATGAGACTCTCATCAGAGAGACAAGCATTTGAGGGTCTTAAGGAGTCAGGGTCAAGAAAAGCAAAGCCTCTTTTTTTTTTTTTAATAGCAAGAGTAGAGTTCATGGACAGATTGTTGACAGCATCAGAAGTGTACTTCCTACCAAAAGAAGTAAGAGTTTGACCTTCACGGGATAAAGTAATCGCGCTACAATACGCGGTACTTGGGTACTTGGTACCACAAATGCATTCCTTCGCAGCCCTGTGGGGTCACTGCCCTGACTTCCTTCTCTCTGACTGCTCTTGCTCGTGCGTGTGCAGCAGTTTTTTTCTCCTCCGCCGGCCGTTACAAGTTGAGGTCCCCACAGCTCCTCTCATCGTCCTGCTCACAATTTATAGATATGCGCACACATCTTTCCTCCTTCCCCAACATGCTTGCCTTCTAAATCTATTTAGAACTTCATTCTCATTTCCAGATCCATATTTCAATCTACCAACAAGGTATCTCTACAGGCCAGCCAAGAGACGTCTCACATTCCTTATGTCCCACATCTGATGGCCTGACTGCCAGTCCCTGCATCACACATCCCTGCTGTTTTCCCTACTTGGGTCAAACCAAGGGGAGGAGACATTACTTTAGTCTTCTGATAACCTCTGGCCTTAATCATGAACTTGCAAGTCATTCTACCACATTCATGACGCTCCGAATCTCAAGAGTCACCAAGTCCTATTACTCAGATCTAAACATGTACATACGCATGTATTTTCAGATTTTGCACTGGATGTCCCTCTCCGTCCTCTGGTGCCCATGCACACAGGGCACTTGTAGTTGTGTCCTGTCCGCTGTCCAGCCTAGCCAGGCCTTCCGCCTCTTTCTCTAGTGCATCCTCCATACTGTCCATGAAATAGCCATTCTGGTATTCAGATATGACTGCTACTGGTGTACAATTCTTCAGTGGTTGCTGACATCCAACAAAGATCAAGTGCACATGGACTTTTATGGCATAGCCTATGTTTCACGAACTGGCCTATCAAAGTACTTCTCTAGCTTGCTGTATGCCTGCATGTTTTGTGCCATAGACACACATAGTTATCGCTAAGTCTAGCGCTAGAGAAATTCCCATGGGTAATGTAGCTATGTCTCCTGCCACCTTAAAACCCATTTCCCTGGCCAACTATTTATATTTAAGGCTTGGCTCAAAACCATTAAATGTTTTTTAATGTTTGTTTGTTTTTGAGAGATAGGGCACACACGAACGGGTGAGGGGCAAAGAGAGCGAGACAGAGAATCCCAAGCAGGCTCCGCACTGCCAGCAGAGCCTGATACGGGGCTCAAACCCATGAACCGTGAGATCATGACCCGAGCCGAAGTTGGACGCTCAACTGACTGAGCCACCCAGGAGCCCCTCAAAACCATTTCTTGAGTAAATTTCTCTATGACTATGTATCCCTGTGTGTTTTCTCTTCACCTTAGCCATACGTGCATGGAGCAATTAACATTTTGGTTTTGTTTTCATATGAGTCACCCGTAAGACTGCGTTATGTGAAGGAAGGACCTGTCACTCTCCATATTACTTTAGTTTTGTGTGTGCCAAGCACAATGCCTACTATTTTCTGAGAGAATAAAAAGGGACGCTGCATTGACACATTATCTGGGTTTTCTCCTCTCATGCTGAACTAATATCAGATCCAAAAAAAGGAACAGCAAAGTCTGTCTTACTGGTAATGGGTGTATCTTTAATCACTGAAGTTATTTTTGTCCATTAAAGCTAGCACTCTATTCACACCTCCTCAGGTCAAAACACTAAATGCAATCAACAAGCAGTGTGGAAGATTTACTGTAGCCTCTGCAGGTCCCCAGATTCCAAACATGAAACTGGGAACTCCTGTTTAATCTGCATCCAGACTTAGCAAGTGGGTCACGGTGCTAAAGTCATCAATGATGAAGACCCAGGAGTTCCAATGGAGCTGGTTTTCCAAAACATCATCAATAATGAGAATGGGCTACACTCTTTCCTGAGAGTTGCAGGTAAAAGGGATTGAGAGAGGTTCGAATGCATTCCTTGCTTCTCAGCTCCTGTGTGGAAAGGAAATCACAGACACACACTGTTTGCTCATCTTCTCAGATGTCTCCCGGTGATGAGGTCATGGCCTCCAGATGACGCTCTACTCAGCGTTGGGGAACAAAGAATGCCAGGGAAGCAACCGGTAGTTCGAAATGAGAAACCACAGTGTCTATGTGAAGTGTGCCATCCTCACCAAATTCCGATTCCTGGCATGTTTTCTTTGGCTTCACCTGGTTTTCCCCAACACAGGGGAAGGAGTGGGGCCTAATTAACCGTAACAAATGCATCAACAAATTTAGCTGTGATGACTTTAATAGGTGAGGATAATCAAGCCTGGACACAGAACTTGGTTTCCAAGTCTGGAATTTCTGATGAGAAGTCCCTCTCATCACTGGCCAACGCATACTCATTTTTCATGACTCTCAAGTTTACAAGGAAAATTGCTTCTCAATGCCTTTTTCTGCCCAGACTAACAGCGGAGAAATCATCACAGCATCCGCATGGGAAAAAGAGTCCAGTTAATAAGGTACAGAGTAATTATCCAGCTATGAGAAGCACTGAGCTGTCTGGCTGGGGTGGGGAGGAAACTGAAGGTGAACTAATTAGTAATTTTTTCAATGTAAGTTTTTAGGGTTGGCAAAATTCCACAGAACAATGACTTTGGTCGCCGAAATAATTCTAACAATTTAAGCATATGCACAAGGTGGTGGGGGGGTATTTTTGTTTACTTTTGCTTTAACCACCTTCTGAGAAAAACATATTAACTAATAGTTCAAAACACATCGCTTCCCTTGAATCTCCGGTGCAGAAGACTAGATCAATTATATCGCACATGCTCTGATCATGATATGCTCCCTTTCGCCCATATCCCCTTCCTGTCCCATCGGCAACTATGTATCATGTGCCCTATGAGTTATTTGCTCATCTGCTTTTATGAAATATTCTTTTTGTGTTTCATGTTTACGTAAATAATATTGATCTATATCCCTTTATATGTGCGTATTCTCACGCCAAACTGTGCTTTTACATTCTATCCATGCTGCTATGTTATTTACTTCTCTACTGGGGAGTAACCAAGTACCACAAATTTAGAGGCTTAAAACGATAATCCCAACCTCTCTGTTCCATGCGCCCAGCCACAGGGTCGTAGCTTCTTTCTGAAATTGGAGCCTCGAGGTTACTATTCTGCATCTTCAGCGCTGCCCTTAATTCCACCACCACAAGGAACCAGATTCGACCGACAACCTCCGGGAGCTGAGAAGCAGGTCCTGCCCTAGCCATACTTCCAGAGAAGACAGGAGCCCCAGCTGACACCTCGACTGAAGCCATGTGAGACGCTAGCAGAGAACTCAGCTAAGTCGCGCCCACACTCTTGGCCCCATGGGAACCGCAAGACAGCAAATGTGTTCTATGCTGTTCTGTTTGTTACACAGCGATAGATAACTCATGCAGTCCCCAATAATGGCTCCAGCGTCCTCACAAAGTCCGCCCTCTGCTCCCGAAAAAACCTGGTGGATCAAAAACAAAGAGGCACACAGCTTCCCCCGTGCTTTGCTGCTCCCTGAAACCCCAAGTTCCGTGCTATGGATGCAGAATGCTCTTGGGCTTGATATCAACCTTTACTGCCCTGGGCTCACAAAGTCCAACTGTTCTGATTCAAATCCTTGATCCAAACCAGTGACCCTGAGCAACTTACTGCCGTTGTTTACAAGTGATTATTATAGAACCCATCCCATGTTTATACAGAGAAGATGAAATGAGGTCATTCATGAACATATTCAAGGCATCATCACCCAGAACTTACCAAGTACTCACAAAACATTAACCATAGAATTACTGCTGCTGAGTGAAATTTAATGAAAGATTTGGATGCTACAGAGAATCCTAAGTTCCCAGTGGATGGATGGAAAAGGTAAAATGAATGATTAATACCAATTGGCAGAGATCCCTGAAGGAAAATGAAGGAACATATCAAGCCATTCCATGGCTTTGGACACAAAGGGTGCCTGGACTTTGTGTCCTCTTCACTTCCTGACATCAGATCTATTTGAATATTCAGTCTCCTCATGTTTAACATTAGGTATTTACAGCATGAAGCCTCATCAGCCAGAAAGAACGCTCTCCTGCTATTGAAGGAAAGGCGCCATTGATACGGGACACAAATTTCACTTTGAACCCTGCCAGCCACTTGTGTTACTCCAGCAGAGGACATTTACCATGTTGCAAAAGCTTAAAACTGAAAACGCATAACCTGTAAGCAGGAATATGGCTGACTGAAATTCCACCGTGAACCATATTTTAGTCACATAAAAGGGGGCTGCATAGGTCACCCTTCTGAGCAGAATCACTGCGGACAGGAATGACCATCTTTTCTCTTTCTCAAATCCTGGAGGCAAGAACTATCTTTCCTCTTTTCCTTTCAGATTCTTTCTGCCAAAAGTAGCCACGTCTCATTAGCCTGATGTCTGGGTCTGACTAGCTCACCCTGAGTTTGCAATAAACACGCGTTTTCATGTGATCCCCATTCTCTACTCTCTCCAGGGATCGTGCCGAAGGCCTTCTTCCTCCAAGAAAACCACAATGCAGTCTGGTTTGATAGGCACTTTCGGACAGGATAATAAACGTGCGACGCAACAAGACTGACCTTGTCACAACGTAGGATGACGGCAGAAACTTACGAAGGTGGTTTTCCGTTTTGGAATGGATGAGGAACAGCACGGGAGGGAGGAGAGCCCTTCCCCGTGGCGCCGCACACTACGAAGCCTGGAAGCGTGGACAGACTCGAGGGCAAACGGAGAAGGGTATTCTTCTGCAGAGAAGTAACGTACCACGTAGGGGACACGTAACTCCGATATGGGCCCCAGCGGGTTTTCTACATAAAGGTTTGCGGGGACACAGGCACACCTGTTTTACTGTCTTGTTTTTACATATCACCTATCTCCGGGCGCTTACGTGCTTGGACAGCAGGGTTGGGTGGCTGAGGGAGAGACGGTACAGCTCACGAAGCTCAAGCCATTTACCGGGTGACCCTTTACCCGACAAGCGTAGTGAGGCCTGCACGGCGGGGCGAGCACATGGCTTTCGGAAGCCGTGGGAGGTCCCAGGGCCGGCGAGGAAGTGCGCCTTGTACGTCACTCCTGCAGACTGGGCTCCAATACACAGAGCCAGACCCAGTCCCCGGCAGGAGCGGCGCTCTCCAGACGACGGCTACTTTTCCATCCCTTATGCGGATAGTTAAAAAAAAAAAAAAAAAAGCAAATCGTGTTTCTGTACCTTTCATAGTGGGTGTTATTGCAGAGAAAAAGAAACATAGCAAGAGATGCCACTGGTCAGTGTGCTTCTGTGGCAAACAAGTACATATTTTCTACAGAATATTCTCTAAATGGAGGCCCAGCTGAGAATTTCCCAGTGAGTATTTTGTTTAATATATTATTAAACTATCAGGATAATTAACCATTAAACCATCAGGATAGATATATGTTACAGTTCCTGATGATTTTTTGGAGAAAAAGTTATTTCAAACGGCATCCCAAATGTAGGTAATGATTTAATGGGAGTGTCAAGTTGGATAAATGACTATTTATATCTTTAGGTGAACCAGATCCTAAGAATGGGCTCATGGTCAGACTATCTTATGCATTTAAACATTATGTTTAAACATAAACATGCGTTTAAACAGCATTAAGCATTGACATTAAATAATAAAGTACAATTTAAGTAGAATAAAGGTGACCGTGTTGTTGGGACAAGGAAACGGTGAATAGTAAAAATTGTGTAATCACCATAAAATAAAAGGGAAAGAAAGAAATCCTGCTAACTGTGTGTGAGGTGTCGGATATGACTTTTATATTCTTCACTGTGGAGCCACAGAAGCTGGAGGGAGTCACCGGTCCCTTTAAAAACAGCTCTGTGCAAAATCATTCGATGGCACGGCTACTCTAACGCACCCGGGCTCTTTGTTGTTCCCCCGAGGGACTGTGTCTCAGCGCGGACACCCAGAAGGCGACCCTGTCCCTGGCACACCTCCTGCCCGCATCATCAAGCGGCCTCTCGCTGCTGGACTGAATGCCGCTGTCCGTCCCTAACCGGTGCGTGTCCAGCCCCACCTCCCGTGTCGCACGCTGCATCTGGTCCCACCTGCACACCTTTGGTAACACGCATTTGCACGACCCTCATGCTTGTGGCGAATGAAAGGGACACTTCTCCGGCACCTCCATTCAAGCGCTCCAAGAACTCTACGAAGAAGCGCCAGGGCCGAGGACACAGGGCTGATTCAGAGGCTCTGGCCGCTGAACACCAGAGGTCTAGAGCTCCCTTTCCAATGAGACGCCGGGCTGAGGCTGCTGGCTGGGGAGTCGGGGAGTCAATGTGAGGCATTCTGTCAAGCTTGGCACTAGCTTTGCCCCGGGAAGGAGCCAACATGACCCCCCCGGGCAGGAGACGCCATCTCTGTCCCACTGGACGAACTCCAGTTGGACAAAACAAATGTCCTTCTATTAAATATCCATTTGGATGATAGAGTTGCAACAAAGAGGTGGCTATGAGAGTGAGGACAGACTTATCGATCAGGAACCCCACTTCTCATGTGAACGATCTCAGTGTTTGCTCTTACCAGAACGTGTTTGAATGAGCACACCGGGGATGAAGACATTAATCTTGGCTTCGGTCTTGCATATGTAAAATTGCTCCGGGAATGAATAGGCTGGGCTGTTTGTGCGCCAGGCCCTTCAGGCGGGATGAAGACACAGAGCATCATTGTTGGCTGCAGGGAGGAGGCGCCTGGCTTGCGAAACTTTCCAAAGACGAGGGGAAGAGCCATGCGCGGATGCATGAATACCTGAAAAATAGCAAAATGGAAAAGACTCAGCGGCAGTTTATGTCCATTCAATTTTCCGCGAAGGACCAAGAGTCGTGCAAGAGTCTTTTCCTTCAAACGGAAATGGACCTGTTTCAACAGTCCCTCTGAAGAAGCCTTCTCAAATCAGCAGAGAGTCTGCTGATGGGAACCATTCGCAATTTGGAGGCAACACCCTTTGCCAGAAACACTGAAGGCATAAAAAAAAAAAAAATAGCAGTAAAACAGACACACACACACCCCAACCTCTCATTAGAAGATGGAAAACTTCAACGAAACATCCTGTCAACAACTGAGCCTGGTGGGTTGCTAATTAGAACAACGTAAAGCAGGTTCTGTCTCACCCAATGTTTACATTTAAGACTATGTTGGAACTACAGGGATTTGATGCTGCAAAATACGCTCTCAGACAGGTCTGTTGGCCATTGGGCATGGCCTCTCTCATGCCCAATGTGACGCAAATCTGGTTTGATTTATGAGAACTCTGAAGAGACCATATTCAGGGCCCGCCAAGCGGCCTCTCGGTTGTACGTCGCACAGAACTTGTGGCTCTGTGGCGACCTCGCTCATGCTCCCGGGAGGCATTCTCGGGTGCTGAGGGGGGTGACAGCAATTTGGCTGGTCTGTCTATGCTCCCTTTCTCTTTTCTTTTCCATCAGAAAAAGGAGAATCACTTCTTACTTGCAAGTAAAATGTCTTTTTCTCTAAAGAAAATGTCTGTATCCCTTTTGCCCGTTCGTAACAATTATATCTCCTTAAAATTACACTTTTTTGCGGCCTTTCTTTACTTCCAGAAATAGCAAACACATAGAGGTTAAGATGAAGTAAATGATCAAGACAAAGAAACACATGCAAACCATCTTCCTAGGATTCATTTTGTTCTAGAAGAACTTCTCAGTGAGATTCAGCGGCTCCTTTGGGAATATGGGTCTCCATTAGGAAAGGTCTACTTTTCTACACTCCGAAAAAGCTTCCTAATTCAAGAACTGATTCTCTGGGATGAAGTTTCTTGGGAGATTTTGACAGGAATAAGCTTAGGAAACACAGTTCAGATGGTATTAGCTGTTGTTGCAACCAAGAGCCCAAGAAGCAAATGAGAGAGTCATTTCTCCACCTGGACAATGGGAAGGATAATGCAAATGTATGATAATTATGCAAATAGTGTACAGGGACTCGGCCACAGCCACACTACACTGCCATTTTGTAAATCAGAACAAAAGAATGTTGTGTTTCTTGGATGTTGGACGCCTCGCCGCATTCACACCGAAGAACTCCCATCTCAGAGAACCATTTCACACTGCAAGAAGAAGAGTTCTCTTTTAGAGAACGTATGTATGACAGGAGCCCTGTGCAAAGAGATATCTGTATGTAGCTACAGTCTTGAACTCATCTCTCCTTTACTCTTGCAGCAGGGAGATCTGAGCAATGAACCTCAGTCAACCCATTATGTTCTCTGAAGCCTTTCAAGTCATCAAAAAAATAAGCTTCTTTCTTTCAAAATAAACAAGTAATCCTATGCAGAGAAGAAAATTGCACCCTGCTGCACATCAACAAACTCAATAATTAGAGTCAGATTAAGAAACAAAACAAAACACCTAAGGATAGAAGGGGGGGGGGCGGAAAGAAACCAAATGGTACATCAGGGACCAGAGGACCACAAAGAAAGATCGAGATTCCATTCCGTGATGGGGTTTGGGGATGGCTGAGGAAAGCCCTCTCCAAATCTCTCTCTGATCATACGCCTAGAATTTCATGCTTGGGTGTCCCTGCATTGGGACTGGCGTCTTCCACTGCACCGTTCTCTCGGAGGTAGTTCTGCCACTGGTGGAACACAGCGTCTTCTAGAAGAAGCAATGCAGAAAATGTGAATATCCTCCATGTAGAAGTTTAAAGGCTGTTATGCAAACCAGATTCCTGGTGGCTCTGAGGGGCTGGGTCCCGTTCAGGAGACCTTTGGTACCAGGAGAACTGAGGCTGGGGACGCCCAGAGGCAGCCACCGTCAAAGAGACCATGGGGTAGTCGAGAGGAGCCGGCCTCTTGAAGACATGCAGGCCCCAAGGAGAACGTACGGAACCAGAGTTCCAAGATCAGACACAAAGCTTATGACTTTCTTTGTGCCTTGGAGAGATGTTTCCACTTCTACATCCTGGCTACTTTGGCATAGAATCCTAATTTATTTTGCAGGACAAACAGAACATCTTTATTTCCATTGAAAAAGACTCACCTAATAGGTTAGATTCAAAAAAAAGAATTTATTAGCTGGGGCATAGTTGAATTTCATTACACTAATTTAGGATTTATTAGCTTTATGAACCCCAATGCTTTGAGGTGGCATAATCAAGGCTTTTAAACACTGGATTTTAAAACTCACAGTGAAGTCAGCTGGCCCAAAAAGTTAAATGAGAATGAAAAAATATTTTCGTTAATGCACAGTTCAATGCCTTCACCCAAAGCTGGACATGAAAACCAGGCCTGGGCAAAATGCCCAGGTCAGTGCAGCAGGAAGCTGAATGGGGCTGAGGGCACAGTCAGCACTCCCACATTCACAAGAAGGACACAGTCTTCCATTACTGACAATAAAGACAGCAGACCCTGTGACAGCCTCCCAGGCATCCACCTCTAACCCATAAAAAAGAGGAAACTGGAAATTCAAGGGAATGTGGTTACAACAGTGAATGTTTGTTTATAATGGGTTGTCATCCTAATACACAGCT
>CM053579.1:101218186-101276727 GCA_028646485.1 Cryptoprocta ferox
AGAGACTGCCCGAGTGGAGTTGGTGAGAAGAACGTGTTTTTCCTTGCGTTACATGGACACTGAGAAAAGGCACGAGGAGCCTGTTGGGGGGACACTTGGGAAGAGGGCTTGAAAGGTCGGTGGGAGGTGAGCCTTGCTTGTACCAGGCGGCTGTTCAGGGCTGAGGACCCCATGGGTCCCTGCAAGAACTCCCACTGGCAAGGCTGGAGAGGACCAGCATCCCACACTCAAACACCTGACACAAAGTCCACTCGGACCCCCAGCCAGCAGGAGCAAAGACAACCCTGAAAGAGCACGCCTGGTTCAGTGAGCCAGCATCTCCCCCTTCTTTAAATTCTTTTCTTCCCTGCCCTAAATCTGTAAGAGGTGAAGGCAGACGGAAGGAGGCAGAGGGAAAAGTCAAACTTACACCCTTCTCTTCTGCACGTCCCTGAACTATAGACTGGGCTAAGAATAAAAGTCTAGTGTTGGTACCAAATCTGAAACTGGATAAGACTTTTTTCATGCCAGAAAATGAGGCTTGATTATAACAAGGAGAGTTTTTCTCATAATTGGAAATGTCTGGAAAGCAATAGGATAGGGTCAAGGGGGTGCATGTGTGTGTTTTTTTTTAGTTTATTTATTTTTCAGAGACAGAGTGAGGAGGGGACAGACAGAAAGAGGGAGAGAAAGAATCCCACGCAGGCTCTGCACTGTCAGCGCAGAGCCTGATGCGGGGGCTCGATCTCACGAACCATGAGATCATGACCTGAGCCAAAATCAAGAGTTGGATGCTTAACCGACTGAACTACCCAGGCCTCCCTGGTCAAGATATGTCTGGGCGGGGGGGGGGGGGGGGCACCTGGGTGGCTCAATCGGTTGAGCATCCAGCTTCAGCTCAGGTCATGATCATGCAGTTCGTGGGTTCGAGCCCCGCGTCAGGCTCTGTGCTGACAGCTCTGAGCCTAGAGCCTGTCTTCGGATTCTGTGTCTCCCTCTCTCTCTGACCCTCCCCTGCTCACGATGTCTCTCTCTCTTTCTCTCAAAAGTGAATAAGACATTAAAAAAATTTTTTAACAAAGATATGTCTAAGGGTACAGACAAGGACCCTGAGATGTAACATGCTGAAGGAAATATTAAAGGAAAAAGCTTTTTGCTCTGTGTTGCTCACTTAGTTCAGAATTGTACAATTCACTCCTTCTCTTTTTATCCTAGCCATGGACACATTTCTTCTCTCTGGTGTCTCCATGAGGCTGACTTGCCCAAGCAGCTGGCTGTCTCACTGCACCTTACCTTCTATGCAATCAAGAACCTTTTTGTTTTTTCATTATCGCTCTCCAAGAGGACTTTTGAAACATTTTTTCCTAATCAACGCCCCATGAGATTTTGGTACAGATACTATGTCTGTTTATGTGTTGTATTGTATCTTGCTTTATGCATGCATAGGGCAAGACTGAGAATGCCTGCCTCATAATTCACTGACTCGCATTACAGAAGTGAGTCTGGAGTCAGTGGTTTTCCCTTTCGTATATGAAGGAGCCATAGGGTTGCACAGAGTGGTCCCCATGAACACCCACAGGGGTGAGGGTCAAGACCAAGAGCAGGTGCCATTTTCTGCACCACAGAGAAGGGGAACCCCCCCCCCCATACAGTACTCCATGTGACTACGACCGAGGGGCCCTTCCAAGTGAAATTGAGCAGCTGTTTTTACATGTCTGTCCATTAGGGTTTTATACAATATACCAGTTTATAAAAATGCTTCAGGGTTTAAGATAAAAGTAAAAAAAATCCTGGTCTCAGTGAGCTAGAATGTCCCCTATGCTTTCGGATTCTGGCTCTATGGTTAATAAGGCCATAACGCATATTGGGATTTTAACAGAGAGACAAGTATGTAGTCAGGAAGACTCGAAAATGTTTGCGGGATGCCATCAGACAAAGAAAACACATTTTTTATGGAGACTGTTCTGTCGGGCCCTCAAATCACTCCCATACTGCAGTTTGTTGATAAGCCCTATTCCATTAGTCCATGGGGGGTCCTGCCAGTGACGCA
This sequence comes from Cryptoprocta ferox, assembly GCA_028646485.1. Taxonomy (NCBI): domain Eukaryota; kingdom Metazoa; phylum Chordata; class Mammalia; order Carnivora; family Eupleridae; genus Cryptoprocta; species Cryptoprocta ferox. The sequence goes on from CM053579.1 coordinate 101,220,216, forward strand.
TAGTTACGGCCTTTTTTTTTTTTTTTTTAAAGAAAAAATGAATCCTATAGCATAGCATGTAACTTTTATGGACTGCATTCCGTCTCCTTCAGTGCAATATAAGGTGGCTCATTTAAGTTAAAATACGAGAGATCTCTGAAATCTCATCATGATATGTTTGGGCTTTATTTCATGGTGAGAATACTTTCATACAAGAGGTCAGGACCATGTCAACTTGTATGGCTCTTCCACTTTGGGTCACTTGCAGCGTGATCAGCCAACCAATTACCCCGTCCCTGGGACACAAAACCAACAGAACTGTACACAGAGGTACACAGGAGGAGTCCAACCCACTGCTTGCCATGCTGTGAAAAGCTATCAAATAAGCCAGGAAAAATTCACTTAGTAACAAAGGAAATATTATGGACTGAGGGGACAGTGACCAACTGGGTTTAAGGGCGCCTCCCACAAGGTCAGGTGACTTCTGAGCCGGATTTTATAGGGTCTTGCCAAGGAGAGAATGGAGTAAGATTCCAGATACAAGAACCAACTGGATAAACACGTCTCAGGAGTCTTCCAGTGTTTGGGATTTCCATCTCGTTCTTGGCTTCCTCGGGTGAAGGTGACAGGAGACAAGGCACGGAGAAGGGGGATGGGGGAGTCCTGCTGCAGACACGAGACTGAGACAGGTTCTTCCCAGTTTTCCAGACCTCTCGCAGAATGCCAACATGGTTGACGTTTATCCCGCACGTGACAGCAAGTCCCGAAAAGGCTTAAGCAGAGGGGACAGGGGCTGTTCTATCTTAGGCTGGCAAGTCCGGAGTTGTACAAAAGGCAGAACACAGGGAGAGCAGAGAAGTCACGCAGTGTGAGTGTATCAAGGTGAGGTTTGGCCGCTCTTCGATCCAGGAGGCAGTACTGTGTGGAGGCTCATGCCACTGAACTGAGTCTACCAAGATTTCCATAGAGCATAATACGATTCAGTTTTGCTTATAATAAAGTCATTTGAAATTATGTAGTTATGAGCAACACAATACAGTATAAAACCTCAGTTTGTGAACGTAATTCATTCCGGAAACATGCTTGCAATCCAAAGCACTTGGCTAGCAAAGTGAATTTCAGGAACCATTGGGCGTTTTGTGATCATGTGACATTCGGCGTCACGTACCACTAGTATTGCAAGACGTCGGTGTTTATCAAGTTAACATTTATTAGAGATGTTTACTAGTCTAGCAGAACACCCACAGACCACATTACTCACAATCCAAGGTTTTACTGTATTTGGTTTTAAGTGCTTCTTTGTGCATAGGCATATGCATATAGTTACAGGTGTCGACCAACAGATCAGAGACAGAGAAAAAAAACTATGCGTCTATACCTATATTTTAAAAACTGATTTTATGCTATTTTAATTAGTGATTTGTCTTAGAAACTTTGAACTCTGAATTAATTTATGGAATGTAAACCCCAAACAAGAGTGAAATATTAAATGCACAATAACTTCCGGCAGGACCCTAAAGATATTTCAAAATTACAGAATTACGATGACAAAAAACCCTAGCAACCTACATATCTAAGGCCAGACAACTATCAAGCGTATTCTCTACTGAGTCCAGCACCCGACTGAAGCTTCGTGAATACCATGATACAATTAACTAATGAACAGCAAGCTTCTCTGGTTTTTATGAGTGAGACAGAGGGGGGGGGGGATTTTGCTCTACACCTGGCTTGCCCTTGTTAGCCAACGCACAGTCCTCTCACCTCTTTTTTTTACTTAAAATTTTTTTAATTTTTAATGTTTATTATTGAGAGAGAGCGCAAGCAGGGGGTGGGGGCAGAGAGAGAGGGAGACACAGAATCCAAAGCAGGCTCCAGGCTCTGAGCTGTCAGCACAGAGCCCGATGCGGGGCGTGAACTCATGAATTGTGAGATCATGACCTGAGCCGAAGTCGGATGTTTAACCGAATGAGGTACCCAGGAGCCCCTCCCCTCTTTTGATTTTAATAAACCTAGTGTCTGGATGAGTGCTGCACACCCACGTTAGTCACCCGTAGACACTGTCTGGGACAGTAGACACTGTGTTGGGTGGGACACATCTTAGCATATCCGCAAATCTAATCCCAACTTGAGCATTATACTGAGCACTTGCGAGACCTCTGTCGATAACAACGCACTTACATTTTCACAGACAAGATCGTGCTTACACATAAACCCACGTGTGCATTTTGACGGCGTGTGCATGACGGTGGGTGGAGAAGGGAGGAGCCTCCACGGTAAGAAGTTGTATAAACTCCATTACCTACATGACTGATCAAATACCACCCATCTCTCCCCTTTAGAACGGTTCCCTCTTTACAAAAAAAGAGGTGTTTGTTTCTTTGTGACATCCAGCAAACTAAAATTTGTGATTCTTCCAACGGAAAGAAATAATTTTGAGCTGTTAAGATCAAATTAATTTTTGAAGTGGTTCTTCCTTAAGAACCTTTGATCCAGGAGAACACACCCAAGTGTCCTGAAAAGGAGACTGATAGATAACTTAGTAAAAAGAGTGAGTTTGTCCTGCATGGGAAGGGTCACGGCAGGGTCACCTGAAATAGAGAACGTACCTAGTGTCCACACATATGGAAAAAGGTGAGACTCATGACTTGGGAATCAGGCGTTGCACTGTATACATTATCAAGTGAATAACTTACACATAAACGCAAAAGCTCATTTATGTTTAAACTCTGACAGCCTCCAGCATTTTCCCTTCTTAGTGCTTGTCTACACTGACTGAGAGAGGGGATTACAAGACGTGGCCCAGAGCTGCTTATGACCTTCCAGTAGCCACTCTAGAGAACATATTTCAAAGATATGCATCTAGGGACGCCTGCGTGGCTCAGTATGTTAAGTGTCTGACTCTTGATTTGGCGTGGGTCATGATCTCACGGTTGTTGTGAGATCAAGCCCCACGTTGGGCTCCGTGCTGACCGTGGAGCCTGCTTGGGATTCTCTCTCTCTCTCCCCTCCCTGTCTCTGCCCACCCCCTGTTCATGCACTCTCACTCGCTCTCTCTCTCAAAATAAACAAACACGCTTAAAAACAAAACCAAAGATACCCCATCTAGGCCGAACGCATGGTTTGAAGAAATAGCTTGTTGGGTGGAACAAGGTCCAAATCTGAAGTCTTTTCCACACATCTCTTTCACAGGAGGTTGTTGGCTAGTGTCTCTGTGCATGACTTCATGCTCCACAGACCCGTGTGCGATCACTGTTAAGTGGAAGGGACAAGGCTCTAGAGACGATTAAGGTGGGAATGTGCGCTCCTCATACGGACCTGGATGCTATTCTTTGATGAGCTTAAAGACATAACATTTAATGTAAAGAGATGCCAGGGATGATCTAATTTGAGTTGGACCTGGCTGATATCCCATGTGTCTATTACACGTAATACATAGCTCATGGTTTGAAGAAAAATCAAATTTAAAAAGTTATCTTGTGTCTATCAGTTTGTGGAAAACCAGGCAGCCAGGAAGGCCATAGCACTATTGTTATGAAAATAATAGAGGGTTTTGTGTGGGTGAGGGAATCCAGAAGAGTGAGTCGGCGGCTCACGAAGGCCAGGGAGCAGCGTTCCAGAGTGAGGGTGCGGGGGGCGGGGAGGGTACCGTTTCCCCTTCTGCTTTACTTGTGCCTGGTTCTCTAAACAACAGGTACGGTTGGCACATCTATAATCAAACGTCTATCTTAAAGACGTTCTGCCATTTACCTTCTGCTCCCGAAGGTACATTCTCTAATTACAATTAGCCTGTCACCTCTCTTTCAATAGAGACAAATCTGGGGTCTTAGTTGGGGCTGTTCTAACGAAAGCCATAGGCTGGCGGCTTACAAACAGCGGGCGCTTACTTCACTCCGTTCTGGAGGCTGCAAGTCTGAGGTGAGGAAGCCACCGTGCTCGTGTCTGGGTGGGGGACCATGTTCTCCCTGTGTCCTCACAAGGCGGAAGGGACCAGAGCTCTCTGGCGTCCCTTTTGGAACGGCACTGATCTCATTCACGGGGGCTTCTCCTTCATGACCCGATCACCTCCCAAAGGCCCCAGTCCCAAATGCCACCATACTGGGGGTTAGGGTTCAACATATGAATTAGGGGGAGGGTGGCATAAACATTCAGTCCATAACAGCTGGTCTCTAACAAACTTTACCAGAAGAATCACTGATGAGAAATCATCTGCTTTTCACTCATTCAGATAAAATCGCCTTTAATACAAACAGCCGTTTAAAATGACTCTTTGGGGGCACCCGGGTGGCTCCGTCGGTTAAGCATCGACTCTTGGTTTTGGCTCAGGTCATGATTTCACACTTCGTGAGTTCGAGCCCCATATCGGGCTCTGCACTGGCAGTGTGGAGCCTGCTCGGGATTCAACTCTCTCCCTCTCTCTCTGCCCCTGCCCCACTCACGCGCTGTCTCTAAAAATATTTTTTAAAAAAATAAAGTGACTTTTGAGAAGTTTGTGCCTTTATCATGTTTCATGGTAGATGACAGATAAGACAGATAGGTAAGATGACAGATTACAGAACAGACTGTATGGAGAGAGAGAGAGACAGAGAGGGACACAGAGAGAGAGGGAGAGAGGGAGGAGGAGAAGAGAGGGAGGGAGGGAAAACGGAAGGATACTGTGGACATCAGAGTGTCCCGTGGTGGTAGCCTGCTTGCTTTCTGGACGAGCAAGCATGCCCAGGTCTCCCGGGGGTCCTACAAAGCGCAAGTGGGGAAGGTGCCCGGTAGCATGCCTGGCGTGGGCACTGTGCCCCTGAAGGGAGGTGCCGTGTGGGGAGAGCGAAAGAAACCTGCAAGGAACTGCTGGGCACAGAAGCAGCTGCACTCCCAGGGAAGCTCAGGGGGTGTGCGGCTGCCCGAAGGAAGGGCTGCACACAGAAGATGTGGCCACGGACTTTTCTGGGTTTCTAGACATATTTTTCCTGTATTGTATTAGTTTTAGATACACAGTATCTGTAGACAGTAGCGGTGGCGTAAAGGTTGCAGGCTGCATGTTGAAGATCATTTCTTAATTTTTTTAATTAAAAAAATACTTTTAAACATTTATTCATTTTTTGAGAGACAGAGTATGAGTGGGGGAGGGGCAGAGAGAGAGAGAGACACACACACACGGAATCCGAAGCAGGCTCCAGGCTCTGAGCCGACAGCACGGAGCCCAATGCGGGGCCCCGAACTCAACAGACCACAAGATCATGACCTGAGCTGCAGTTGGACACTTAAGCGACCAAGGCGCCTCATAGATGATTTCTTTTCTAAAATACTTTTTAGTAGGCTCCTTGCCCAACATGGGGCTCGAACTCATGACCCTGCGATCAGGAGGCACATGACCTGCCGCCTGACCCAGCCAGGTGCTCCGTTATGTCATTTTTAAGACAATGAAAGGAAGCCTAAAAATCACGAGTCTGTTTTTCAAATTTAGTATTCTAACAGAAATACAAACATACAGTGTTTATTCTAGGATCTACCAACAATCAAGACGGACACAACTTTGGCACTGCCAGAAAATAGGAAGATTACTATTCTCCCAAAGTTCAACATGTATTAGGTGGTAAGCAAAATAAGTCAGCCAGGGAAAGACAAATGCCATATGATTTCACTTACATGTGGAATTTAAGAAACAAAACAAATGAACAAAGGGAAAAAGAGACAAACCAAGAAACAGACGTTTAACTACAGAGATGAGCCTATACCTGTGATGAGCTCTGAGTAACGTATAGAACTGCTGATTCGCTGTACTGGGCATCTAAAGCTAATATAATACTGTATGTTCACCACACTGGACTTAAAACCAAATCAGAAATAAAGTAAAATATACTGCAAACAAAAACATTATTCGGTTTTTTTTCAGTTTTTACTACGGTTCTGTCTCCAAAGGATGCCAGGTACTATATATTAGCAAAGAGATCATGAAACATGTGTAGAAAGGACAGGATTAACGAGAAAGAGTAACGGTATTATTCCATCTGTATTTTCAGAAGACTGTCATGATATATAATGAACTTGTATATTTATATGCATTTATCATAAAATCTGAACATCTGTTCTTCACTGAAATTCAGAAACAAAATTACACTGTTGCTGTTGGAAGCTCTTGCCTGTAAATCGTCAAGAAATTGAGAGATATCCAATTGTCTTGTAAGAGACAATTAAATAATTCTGCCTTGTAGCAAAGAAATACATAAAATGACTTTAGTTTGGGGATTCTACAACTATTATTGAAAGTTATTTTCAGGGCCCACATAACCACTGCATTTTCTGCTTGTAATAAATAGGTTATGAAATTAATACCTTAATTATGGTTTCTGGGTCATTCCATCAATCAACAGAGGGTTGGCATTTAGTTTGACATTTCCTTAAGTGGGCTGGCTGGCCCTGTGGGGCCCTGTTGAAATGCCTCAGTGAACTGAGTTCCCTCAGGTGCTAATTTCAGGGACAGGACTGTTTCTGTGGTTCAGTAACATGCAAAGGTGTTCTACACACACAGTCCACTGGCACACACCTCCTTCCTACATGCGATCTAGTGGGGTTTGTTTTTTAATAGTAGCAGATGAGCCTATAGTCGGGCGTCTTGAGTGTCAGTGTCTAAAATTTCACTCTTTGTTTAAACTCCTGAGATTTTTGTCAAATTATGTTGGCAGTAAGACAGAGTATTGTGCGCAACAAACGATAGAAGGAGTAAGGTCTTCTGGTTTCGCAGGCCTGACCGAAGAACTGTATCATACAGATTATTCAACATCATTATTACGAACACATTTTAACACTACTTGTCAATTCTCATTGGGTTAGAAAAATGTATGGTGATGGTCTTATTTGGACTTTTTTTTCCTCCAGCGCAGATCCTGAAATAAAGATGTGAGGGCAAGTTGTTCACGGAGCATCATGGTAAAGGGGTAGGAAGAAAAGGAGCACTGTAAATCATCAGCGTGCTGGTGAGTGGGAGAGTGCCCTGGACAACTGCAGCTCCATCCCTGTGGAGCCTCTGCAAGGCTTCTAGATCACACCTCAGAACTGTCTTCCACAGGGGACAAGGGATGTCTTCCATGAGGCACACAGAGTGTCTTCCACGAGGGACAAGGGGTGTCTTCCATGAGGCACACGGGGTGTCTTCCATGAGGGACAAGGGGTGTCTTCCATCAGGGATAAGAGACATCTTCCATGAAGGACTCGGGGTGTCTTCCATGAGAGACCCGGGGTATTTATCCGCAGCCTGTGCCCCTCTTTACTGGAGCCTTAGTCCTGGAGGACAGTTTACCACGAGCCTTGGTCCCCAGCACTTCCAGGCTCCAGGAATGCTCCCAGCAGCCAGAGAAGGCCCTCGGTGGGCAGACGCAGGGACGTGAGGTCTGAAGCCGAGCACGTGACTTCTGAGACGGTTGCAAAGAATATTCGGGGAGCCTCCATGTGCGCTTCACAGACACAATCATTATACAGCATTTACACGATGGCCGACACTGGGCTGGGTGTGGGACGCAAGAGGAAACAGACAAGTTCGCTCTTTTCTTCCCTTCCTCCTGGAAACTTTCTAGTGCTCCAGATGGAAAATACTCGTCCTCTGTCCAGTCCTTTCCCACCATCCAAATTTAGGACACTTGATTTTCTGTACCCCACAGCATTTTTGTCACATAATTAAATGCATACGTACCATGTCTCATTTATCCAACACCCAAAAATGTTTTTTGAGGGGCGCCTGGGTGGCTCAGTTGGTTAAGTGACTGACTCTTGATTTTGGCTCAGGTCATGATCTCACGGTTCATGAGATCGAGGCCCACATCGGGCTCTGCACTGACAGCACAGAGCCTGCTTGGGATTCTCTCTCTCTCTCCTCTCTCGCTGCCCCTCCCCTGCATGCTCTCACTCTCTCTCTCAAAATAAATAAACAAAAAATGTTTTTTGAAATAATTAATGAGATGTTCACTGCATTCCTTTTCTATTATGGCCGTAACTAATTACCAGAAATGTAGTGGCAAAAAAACAACACGTATTTTCTGTCACAGTCCTGAAAGCCAGAAGGTCAACACAGGTGTCATGGACTAAAGTCACAGTGTCAGCAGCGCTGTGTTCCCTCTGGAGGCTCTGGGGGAGGATGTGTTTGCTTGTGATGCCAGCTTGCAGAGCCGGCCTACATCCCCTGGTCACAGACGCCCTTCCTCCACCATCAAAGCCGGCAGCGTGGCATGTCCCTGACCATTCTTCCGGTGTGACTACAGGTCTACTGTGTTCTGGAGACTGCAAGGAGAGCCGTGGGAATGCACAACTCTCAGGCTGTGTGCAGTTCTAGCAAGTTCACGATTCTGTTCTTTCGGCAAAGGACTGCCAGTGACAGCTCTTCGTGGTTCTCTTGGAGGAAGGGGAGGTGATCACCACCTTGGCTTCTGAGTTCTATCCATCATACGCCTTTGATTTTCTCTTCTTTCATATGGTGAAAGAGGAACGTGCAAAACAATTCCTTATTTGTAGTTAATAATTCTGTACGTAACATTCACCTATTCATTCAGAAACCCCCTAGTACGGCGTGATGAGGCGAGAGCAGGGAAAGAGCAGATACGAGATGATTTGATTATGACACATGGTAAGGAAGGGGTAATGCTCTTGTGTGTTCTCCTGACCCCTCTCCTGACCTCTTCCTCAGGGAAGAAGGGATGGAGGGAATAGTAGTCAAGTATGAAAATCCTCCAGGTTTTGCAGGCTAACCATACCTCTCTGACTCCGCCCACCACAAGTAGTGCAGAAGGTGTTATTAATAACACCTTCTTATTGATGCGCCAACATGCTGCTATCGCTAGCGTTCAAAAGAATGCTGGACATACAGTTCACAATTATATACACGCACCCTAAGGTGAAGGTATGACATTTAATGTAATATTTCTCATTCTGTATTGAGTGGTGATATTATGCTATCAAAAAACTAAATGAATATGTTGCAGCCACAATATTAAATGTCAAGTAACGTTATTTGTTAAGTTTTTAAAAAATGTATTTGTTTTTGAGAGACAGAGAAACAAATCATGAGCGAGAGAGGAGCAGAGAGAGAGACACACACACAGAATCCGAAGCAGGCTCCAGGCTCTGAGCTGTCAGCACAGAGATGACACGGGGCTCGAACTCACAAGCCACGAGATCGTGACCTGAGCCGAACTCAGACACCCAACTGACTGAACCACCCAGGCGCCCCTTAAGTCATGTTATTTAACATAAAATGTGCATTAGAATAAAAATGTTGGATATTAAATATTTTATAAGTGGAATTATAAATTATGATAGGAAATCTAACAGTGGGTATCCTACAATAAACTTTTAATCCAAAAGGGCATTAAGTACAGCTACTCCTGTTTAGTCAATAACTGCCTCCCATGGGCGTTCAAAATGACCTCATGTGTCCTATTTACTACCTCTCTGTCATACCTCTTCAAGCTAACTGCCCACTGCATGGACATAAGAGCGGAGGCAGAGAAGTCAAGGAGCTTACAAATGGCCACACAGTAAACAACCCGTCCATCTGTATTTAAAAGGACCTAACGAGAACTGAATCAGGTAATTATATTTTAAGAGAAGCTAATGATGGCAAAGGGCTATGAATCATAATAGGGATTCTTTTTTTTTAAAGTAGACTTCATTTTTTAGAGCGGTATTAAATAAACTGCAAAACTCAGCAACAGACACAGCACAGACAGTTCTCAAATACTTCCTGCCCGCACACATCCACAACCCCTTCTTTATCAACATCCCTCACTAGAGGGATATATTTGTACAGTCGGTAGGTTACAATCAATAACCTCTCGCCGATGCGTCCTAATCACCCAGAGTCCACATACGTTTCATTGGGGTTCATTCTCGGTGCTGTGCACGACACGGGGCTTGGCGGATGTATATTGACACGTCTCCACCACTCCAGTACCATGCAGAACCTTCTGGGGAAGATGGTGCAGTAAGAGGGCCCTAAGCACACCTCGCCCCACAGATACGTCCAGATGACACCCACGTCAGTGTAAATGCCCCGGGAAATGACCCAAAGAACTGGCGGGACAAACTTTCCACAGCTCATCTAGATAAGACGCCACATGGAAAATGGTAGAAAGGGTGGAGACATGGTCTGGAAGCGAACCAAACAGAGAGGCTGACCACAGGAGGGAGGGTCACTGCATGCACGGAGAAGGGAGAGAGGGAGAGGAGCAGGTCCCACACCAGCCACTCCGGGCACAGAGGATCCGCACTGGGAAGATGAATACCCGTAACGTTAGGCTTTGGAAACCAGAGAGGATTAACTCCCCAAGTTTTTACAATTAGCGGGGCTTAACACCTGGAACTTTAAAAATTAGTGGGCTCCATTCGGGGAGAGCCTGAGGGCTGTAGGAAATCGAGTCCCCATCCTTAAAAAGCCTAACGCACAAGCCCGCTGAGATACAGCACAGAAGCGCATGTGAAACACGCCTGGGGTACACCGGAGAGGGGTTTACTGACTCATCTCAGAGCACTTGCTGGAGGAGCAGCAATCTTGAAGAGACTTCTCTGAGAGCACAGGACCTGCGGGCACCGTTTCCATCTCCCGCCCACCAGCCGATACACAGCGACACAAGCAGGAGGCAGTGCAAATACTCCGCACCCCGCCTGCGAGCAGCATGCCCGGGCCCGAGCTCTCCTGCGCACCGGCCCCATCGAACCCACGTCGGCAGGAGCCCACGCAGAGCGGCTCCGGGCCCCTCCAACACTGGACCAGGCGTGGTCATAAGCAGGGCCAAAATCATAGCAGGGTACAGCCAGCCCCCCAAGGTGCTAGCACCACTCCAAAGTGACTCCTGTCCCAGGGAGAGGGAAAGAGAACCAAGCACACACACACACACACACCGGTCCCACTGCAGCAGTGGCAGTGAACCGAGCACCTGAGGATACCTGGTGTGATTGTAGGTTCTGCCCACCAATAAAAGCTTCGCAGGGGACAACACAGGGAGAGTGCCCTGTAGTTCGGTACTAACGCGGCTCTAACAGACTCTTGGTCTGACCCAACTCAAGTCCTAGGCTGCCACAGACAGACCCACTAACAACGAAGGGACTAAACCCTGCCTAGAACAGGCCAAGAAAGGCACTGCAATGACTGGACTGAAGGCAAACACAGCTGAACCACAACAGTAGGGCACATGCAACACACACAGGAGACACCCTTGGAGGACCAGGTTCCGACTGGCAGGGGACACATCTTCTTCACAAGGCTCTGGCTTTCAAGAGCAGGACACACAGCTGACTTCCCTAACACAGCAAAGACACACAAAGTCAGACACAATGAGGACACAGAGGAATACATCCCCAATGAAAGAACAAGGCAAAACCACAGCATGGGAGGGAAATGAAACAGAGATGAGCAATACAACTGATGTAGAATGCAGAATAATGCTCAGAGATGCTAGATTTGAGAAAAGAGTGGGGGATCTCAGTAGGACCCTCAACAAGGAGACAGAAAATGTAACTAATAATGAATCAGAGACGAAGAAATCAAAAACTGAAATTAAAAATACACAGAAGGAATAAATAGACTAGAGAAAGCAGAAGGAATCAGTGACTGGGAGGACAGAGTAATGGAAACCAAGCATGCTGAGCAGGAGAGATAAATAAGATTATAAAAAAGGAAAAGAGACTTAGGAAACTCAGCAACACCATCAAGCATAGTAACATTTGCATTATAGGGAACCCAGGAAAAGAAGAGAGAGAAAAAGGCACAGGAAATTTAAAGAAATAATAGCTAAAAATTTCCCTAATCTGGGGAAGGAAATAGAAATCTAGATGCAGGAGACACAGAAAACACCCAACAAAATCAACCCAAAAAGGTCCACACCTGACACATAGCAATTAAAGTGGCAAAAAGTAGTGACAAAGAGAATTTTAGAAGCAATAAGAGAAAATAGTTACCTACAAAGGAAACCCCATCAGGTAATCAGCTAATTTTTTTCAGGAGAAACTTTGCAGCTCAGAAGAGAGTGGCAGGAGATATTCAAGGTGCTAGAAGAAAAAAACCTGCAGCCAAGAATTCTCTACCCAGCCAGACTGTCATTCAGAACAGAAGGAGAGATAAAGAGCCTCCCAGCAAACAAAAGATAAAGGACTTTACTAGAAAACCAGCCTTACAAGACATGTTAAAAGGGGCAGATGTTTGAGTGCCTCAGTCAGTTGAGCTTCCACCTTCTGCTCAGGTCACGATCTTGTGGTTTGTGGGTTCGAGCTCCGTGTCAGGCTCTGTGCTGACAGCTCAGAGCCTGGAGCCTGCTTCAGATTCTGTGCCTCCCCCTCTCTCTCTTTCCCTTCCACACTCAAGCTGTCCCTCTCTCTCTCAAAAATAAGAAACATTAAAAAAAATTAAAACAAATAAACGTGAAAAGGTATTTCTTGAGAGGAAAAGAAAGGCCATAAGCAGGATTAAGAAAGTAGGAAGCACAGAAGCAGAAAATCAAGTATATCTATAACAATCAGTCAAGGAATTCACAAAATAAAGGATGTAAGGTATGATATCATACACTTATAATGTGGGAGGGAAGGAAGTGAAAATTTAGTGCTTTTAGAATGTGTACAAACAGAAATGACCATCAGCTTCCTATAAACTGCTACGTACCCAAGATGTTACATATAAACCTAATAGTGATAACCACATATCAAAAACTGGTAATTAGATATGCAAAAAACAAAATGAAAGGAATCCAAGTGTATCACTAAAGAGAGCAATCACACCACAAGAGAAGACCCAAAGAGAAGAAAGGAACAGAGAACTACAAAACCAACTGTATGAAAAGAAACAAAATGGCAATGAGGACATGGCCATCAATAATTGCGGCGATGTGAATGGACTGAGCACTCCAATCGTAAGAGACAGGGCGACGGAGTGGATACAAAAAGCAAGTCCTGGCTATGTGCTGCCTACAAGAGACTCACTTCAGACCCAAAGACACCTGTAGATGGAAAGGGAAGGCAGGGGAAGGTGTTCATCATGCAAATTAATGTGAGACGAAAGTCAGGGCTGCAATTCTTACTTTGGACAAAATAAGCTTTAACACAAAGACTGCAACAAGCAACAAAGAAGGACACTATAAAATCAGAAAGGGGACGATCCAACAAGAAGCCCTAACAGTTGTAAATACTGATGCACTCAACATGGAAGCACCCAAATACAGAAGGCAGCGAGTAATAACCATAAAGGAAGTAATCGATAGTAACACAACATTAGTAAGGGATTTTAACACCAAACGTACATCAATGGATAGGTCCTTCAAACAGAAAATCAACAAGGGAACAGCAGCTTTGAATGACATTGGACCAGATGGATCTTTTTTTTTTCAATATATGTATTTTTAATGTTTCTTTATTTTTGAGAGACAGAGAGACAGAGAGACAGAGTGCGAGCAGGGGAGGGGCGGAGAGAAAGGGAGGCACAGAATCTGAAGCAGGCTCCAGCTCCGAGCTATCAGCACAGAGCCCAATGTGGGGCTAGAACCCATGGACTGTAAGATCATGACCTGAGCTGAAGTTGGATGCTTAACTGACTGTGCTACTCAGGCACCCCTTAAATATTTTTTAAATGTTTATTTATTTTGAGAGAGAGAGAGAGAGAGAGAGAGAGAAAATGAATGAATGAATGAATGAATGAGAAGGGGAAGGGGCAGAGAGAGGAGAGAAAGAATCCCAAGCAGGCCCCATGCTGTCAGTATGGAGCCCGATCTGGGGCTTGATCCCACCGTGAGATCATGAGCTGAGCTGAAATCAAGAGTTGGATGCGTAACTGACTGAGCCACTCAGGTGCCCCTAGACCAGATGGATCTAACAGATATATTCAGGACATTCCACACAGAAACAGTGGATACGCACTCTTTTCAAGTGCACATGGAACATTCTCCAGAATAGATCACACACGAAGCCACAAAACAAGTCTCAACAAATTCCACACAAAAACAGTAATTTGATGGGATATATGCAGCCTCATGTTTATCGCCACATTATCTATAATAACCACAACATGGAAACAGCCCAAGGGTCCATCGACTGAAGAATGGGTAAAGAAGATGTGGTGTGTATATCTACACACACACACACACACACACACACACACTGTACTATTACTTAGCCATAAAGAAAGAACAAAATCTTTCCATTTGCAATAATATAGATGGATCTAAAGAGTTTAATGCTTAGTGAAATAAGACAACCAGAGAAAGATAAATTTCATAGGATTTCACTTACATGGAATTAAAGAAACTACTCCAACAAAGAAAAAAGAAACAAATATAAAAACTGATTCTTAACTACAGAGAACTGTTGGTTATAGTCGGGAGGTCGGTGGGGGGATGGGTGAAATAGGTGAAAGAGATGAAGAGTATAACTTCCTGTGATGAGTACTGAGTAATGTATAGAATTGGCAAATCACTGTATTGTACTCCTTAATCTAATATAACACCATATGTTAATTATATTGGAATTTAAAAAAATAACAAAAAAATCAAAAGGAAAATAAAGAATCATGCAGAACAGTATCACTGCTCTAAAAATCCTGGGCTCAGCCTATTCATATGTATTTCCTCCTGAATGTTATCTCCTATAGTATTTTTTTAAACATTGGAAGATCATAGTTCCCTCAACTGTAAAATGAGGACTCAAACTAAATTATCCCTTTGCTTCCTGCAAAGTACTAGGGATATATTTGCAAATGGAAAAACAAATGTATCTAATCTATAAAGTTTTTGAAAAGACCTGGATACATTTTCTTTAGCCTCCCATAAATTATTCAGTAAAGATGTGGCTGTATTTTCCTTAATCTCCAATAAATTATTCGGCATCAGGTCTAGCTCTGTGAACAGCACAGGACCCATTCTGCATGATGGCTGTCATCTAGAGCTCCAGGCCTAACTCATTTACAACAGCTAGACAGAAGTGGAACCCACCCCCAGAAAGTGTGTCCAGCCAATTCAACCTAATTTAAATGATGGTGCCTATGAAAGACACCATATCCCCGCAAGGTCCCAAATTACACATCAATCTCAGGATGGATCTGACTAAAGACAGAATTAGTTACGTGAAAAGAAATAATGTTATTCCAAGCATGGAGTTAATAACAAGGTTAGATGTAGCTGTGGCTAATTGGTTATGCACAGTCAACTCAACTAAAATTTACTGAGTGAGCTACATGTAAGGGAAATGGAAAAATACTAAAATGGGAACATGGAGACTTTTAATAAAGTACAGCCAATGCACTGAGAGAACAAAGTCAACAAATAAACATGTAATTTATTCAAGTATGTCAAACTTTAAATAAAACATGGTTAAGATTAACGGCTGTAACAAAGGATGCTTTCCTTTAATGTGTAAATGGATCGCTTTGGTATGAAAGTTGTGTGCTTCCAAGGAACACGTTCAATGTTGCCGGGTACATCAAGTGCTGAACTAACTAAAACTATAGGTGTGATCTCTAAACGGGTCGTGGAATGAGCATACAGAGGAAGCCATAAAACCTGTCTCTCCTTTCTGTCCTGTGTCTGTGCAGTGTCTGAATTCCCTTCCACTCAGCTTGTCTTTAAGGCACATCGGTGACATTCTGAAGGGGATGAACTCATTAGAACATTAATCATCCAAACCAGCTGTTAATGCTACTACCCAGCCAAAGAAAATCCTTAAAGAGAATATCTGGAAGAATATGGTGGCCAAACTTGTCAATTCATATATATAGGAATATATGAATTATATATATATATATATATATATATATATATAATTTCATTTTTAAAATTTAAATTCCAGTTAGTTAACATGTATAGTAAAATGGCTTCAGGTGTAGTTTTAAGTGATTCATGTAGTTTGTTTTGAATGAGCATTTGCTTGTAGGCAGAGGGCATAAATTGCTCTTTCTTAACTTTTTCCTTATCACTTCCCTAAGGAGCCTTGCTGGGCATTATTTTCTCTACTTGTCATTCCCAAAGAGATTTTAATCCCTCAGACATTCTGTACACTTATTTATGCATTGTATGTGCATCTGTATTTTATATATAAAAAGAGTGTGATTTTTTCATCCAGAAGAACAAATTTCTACCCCTTTGGGAAAAATATTGCTTCTACTGAGAATACATGGCATGAGTGAACCATTTAATAGCCAAGAAGAAAGCATATATTAAAACACTTCTCCAAGCGTCTACAGCACTTGTGAATACTTACTATTAATATGAATTACCAAACCACTATGGGTCTACTTCTGGCTAAATATGCTACCACATAATAGAAATATGACTTTTATTTATTTTAATATTATATATCTCCTATCAGGACCAGAATTTCTTAAGGTAAACAGTGTCTCATTTTTATTTTTGTAATCTTCATCAAAGATAGAGAAATGCAGGGGCACCTGAATGGCTCAGTCAGTTGAGCATCTGCCTTTGGGTCATGATCTCATGGTTTGTGAGTTTGAGCCCCATGTCAGGCTCTGTGCTGACAGCTCGGAGCCTGGAGCCTGCTTTGGATCCTGTGTCTCCCTGTCTCTCTGCCCCTCCCCCTCAGAAATAAATAAACATTTAAAAAATTAAAAAAAGGAAAAAGATAGAGAAGTGCACTGTTCAAGTTAGCTCTTCCTGAATGGAAGAAGGAATGGATGGATAAGTGAATGGACAGATGAATGAGCGAATTAACTATTATGTAACAGGACACAGAATAGGTTTTTACAAAAACTCACTCGCTGCTAGGAAGTGAAGAGCTGAGACTGTTAATTTGTACCAAGGAATGTCGTCTATAAATTTTTTTATCCACATACTTTGTAACAAGCAATTTAAAAGTAGATTGTGTGCCTCAGCTAAACGAGATAAGCAATCAAAGTCCTACTGAGGTCAGGTGAGTGCACCTGACGCAAAAGTGTTCTTCCGTCAGCGTGCATCACAATGAGCAGCCAC
The DNA here is from genome assembly GCA_028646485.1 of Cryptoprocta ferox. NCBI lineage: Eukaryota > Metazoa > Chordata > Mammalia > Carnivora > Eupleridae > Cryptoprocta > Cryptoprocta ferox. Next base: position 101,237,132 of record CM053579.1, read on the forward strand.
CTGCACCAATGGTGCCTTCACGCCTGGATGTCTGCAGTGGCGAGAACTCACTTCGGAAAGATTTATATGCATATATTTAACAGACTTGATTTTGTAGAGCACTGTTAGGTTTACAACAAAATTGAGTGCAAGGTACAAGGAATTCCCATACCTCCCTTGCCCCAACCCATGCACAGCCTCTCCTAATATCAATACCTCCCACCGACGTATCATTTTTAGAACTGATGTGCCTTCATTAACACATCGTTGTCATCCAAAGTCCAGAGTCTACCTTAAGATTCATTCCTGTTGTACATTCTGTGTGTTTGGACACATGTAGAAGGACACGTACCCTCCATTACGGTATCAGACGGAAGGGCTTCTCTGCCCGAAAACCCCTCTGTGCTCTGCCTACTCATGTCTCCCTCTCCATATGCAACTACTAACCCTTTTCACTGTCTCCATATAGTTTTGTCTTTTCTAGAATGTCATAGATGGAATCATACAGAACGTAGCCTTTTTAGACTGGCTTTCTCACAGTATGCATTGTAATTTTCTCCACATGTTTTCATGGCTTCCTACCTCATTTCTTCTTAGTGCTAAATAACACTGCGTTCTCTGAATGTATCAGTTTATCCATTTACCTACTGAAGGACAGCTCGGTTGCTTCCAAATTTTGGCAATTATAAATAAAGCTGCTAATAATATCCATGTGCAGCGTTTTTTTTTTTTTAATGGACATAAACCAGATGCATGAACCATGAATCAAGGAACATTCTTGTTTTTTTGTTTTGAAGAGTTCTGAGGGCATTTATCAAACTCATAACTCCAGTACCAAAAACGCACATCACACACACACACACACACACACATACACACACACACACGACATACAGACACCTAGCCCTGCCATACTACACATCAGTCTGTACTTCCTGCCGGAGGAACCAGATTATTGCCAAGTACATGTATGTCTTCCCTTTTATTTTGGAAAGTAAATGAAAGCATGTAAAAATAAGATTTCCCTTTTGTAGGGTGTGTCTTTCAACTGTTACTATATTTTCAGGTCAAGAAATTTGTCATGAAAAAATAAGACTACTGACTTACTTTGTTTTAAATTTTTTTAATGTTTATTTATTTTTGAGAGAGAGACAGAGACAGAGACAGAGTGCAAATGGGGGAGGGGCAGACAGAGAGGGAGACACAGAATCTGAAGCAGGTCCAGGCTTTGAGCCATCAGCCCAGAGCCTGACAGGCTCAGATGCCTAACCGACTGAGCCGCTGCTGACTTATATTGAAATACCTAGTATTTCTAGAGTAAGGAGTGACCATGAACCTTCTGTTAGTGTGCAAAGTGTCCAATTACAGTACTTTGTTGACGTTAGCTTACTTTATAGTTCACAGTGCTGCCGTTTCCGAGCACGGGCCTGTTACTTTTCTTTCTCTCTCTTTTCTTAAAGTTTATTTATTTATTTTGAGAGAGAGAGAGCGGTAGGGAGGGGCAGAGACAAGAGAGAAAAAATCCCAAGCAGGCTCTGCACTGTCAATGCAGAGACTGACGTGAGGCTTGAACTCGTGAACCGTGATATCGTGACCTGAGCCGAGAGCAAGAGTCAGACGCTTAGCCGACTGAGCCCCCCACGTGCGCGTGGCGTGCTATTTTTCAAAGCCAGAAGCCGCAGGGTCAATGCAGTTCGCCTCTGACCAACGATGAGTTTGAGCTACATGGGTGCACTTCATCCTCATGTAAGTTTGTCCAGAACACCTTACCGTAGTGTAAATGTATCTTCTCTTCTTCATGGTTTTCTTAATAATATTTTCTTTTCTCTAGCTTACTTTCTTGTACGAACACAGGATACAATACAGATAACAGATAAAAATGTATACTTGCCTGTTTACGTTACAGGTCAGGTTCCCATCAACAGCAGGCGATTAGTCAAGTTTCTGGAGAGTCCAAAGTTATGCGTGGACTTTCAGCTCCACGGGGGTCAGAGCACCAGCCCTGCACTGTCCCAGGACAGCGTGCACAACTATGCCCAGCACAAGGAGGTCAGAAGAAACTTCTCTCATCAGTATGATTTAAAAAATATCTTCTTTTACAAATGGAAACTAGCAATAGGTGAGATAATTTAAAAATATGAACAAATGTTCTCACATCTACTAATCCAAAAATAAAATCTATTGCTGAATATTCATGACTTTCCCCTGACCTTCCTGAAAGAGTTATAAAGTATACTTCTTCACGTCCATTTTTTTCAAATGTACCTAAAGCAAGGAACTTCATATCTGTGTAAGTATTTCTTATGGAATATTAGTAATAAAAGAGAAAACAGCATATGGCTTTGATTTAATCTTAAAACTCTTTGAAATTAAGTATAACTTAAAATGGAACATAAAATAATCATGTCTCAAAAGCACTGCAAATTTGGAATTTAATGAAGAAAACTAATATAAAATTAGATTGAATATATCATCCCATATGGTGTCCTTTCAAGTAAATTGAAACCTTTTTTCTTTTTGTGACTCATTACGTCCCCACTCTCTCTGTCATCACAAATAAGACTTTCAATTTTACTATTTCTGGAATTATGTGAATGATTTGAATGGTATTTGCTGGTATTAAAACTTCTTCCGCAGACAACACAATTAGGAAAAATAATATGAAAGTAAAGATTTCCAGAGCAGACATTTTATGAGGGAAGAGAACATTACAGCACATCCACATTCGGTTGCTGTGTCTGAATCTTCACCGCAATAACTGTAGAAAGATAGAAGCTTCATAAGGAAGCAGCCTTTCCAACTCTTTCATGTCACAGAACTGACATTTTTAAAAACTGCTTTTTAGACTCAATGCACTTTTCCCAGAGGAAAATAAATCATCCTAATTATGCGACACGGGCTTTTCTGTAGAGCACCTTCTTATTCTACCCTTTTCTCGGTTTACTTTCCCCTCAACTTTGGGGAGTTTAAAAGTCGTTTTAACCTACGAAATACGACGTCTTCCGAAACACACTGAGTCTTTTTTAGCGGGCCTGTAAGACTTCTGAGTGCAGCAAGACGGCGAGGCAGACTCGCTTCCAAGGGAATTATTAACTGGAGGAGACCAGTTTCTGTGTCTTGGATCCGACTCTGCATGCTACTAAGGAATGAAAAGAGTAAGAGGGATCCATTACCCTTTAATACACTGGGTGGCAGATGGGGACACCAGATGTTTCTGTACAGAAACCCGAGGAACCAAGGGAAATTGAAATTACTGACGCTGGCACTCATGATGTGCAAGCTACCACACCTATCGCCAGCCCAGCCCCCCGGGCCAGCATCACCACCACCACCACCACATCCCCGAGTCTCTCCTTCACCATGGATTTTCCCCCTGGGGTGAGGGGATGGCCAAATCCCTTTAATAAAGGGTGCAAAGCCCTCCGACTTTGGTGCCACAAAAATAGGAAATAAAGTCTAACGCTATCACTTAGGATGTGTGTAACCTCATCCAAGCCAACCCACAAGGGCTTTGAAGATTAAAGAAATCATAACTGGGGCGCCTGGGTGGCTCAGTCGGTTAAGCATCCGGCTTCGGCTCAGGTCATGATCTCACAGTTCGTGGGTTCGAGCCCCGCGTCGGGCTCTGTGCTGACAGCTCGGAGCCTGGAGCCTGCTTCCGATTCTGTGTCTCCCTCTCTCTCTGCCCCTCCCCTGCTCGTGCTCTCTCTGTCTCTCAAAAATAAATAAAAATTAAAAAAAAAATCATAACTTCTGAAAGTGGCGGAAGTGTCTTTTGATAAATGTTGGTTGAAATCTCAGGTTCAGACAAGGGAAGCTGAGTACTCAGCGTAAACAGGCTTCTGTTACGAGCTGCTGGTAGGATCAACGGACAAGGTTGATATCGTTTTCATGACATAGAAACACAATGTATTACTTCATGATTAAAGAGATTATTTCTCACAGCACAGCACAGCCAAGGTAATTTTAGCATTAAGAAAGTAACAGTTCCTGAAAGTGGGATGTCAGGCTCTTAGCAAGATCTTCCTGCAATCTCTACTTAACGCTCCCAGAAGATTTAATCATTTTCAATGTTTCCCTAGGATGTGCAAATCCGTGCCACAATCATTGCCTTTCCTTGACTTCTGTGTCAAGTAAATGTGGTGTCAAACACCAGGAGACCTTTGAATGGCCAATAAGGGCCTTCCAAAAGGTGCCCCCCACCCCTACCCCCCACCGAAAAAGGCTACCACAAAAGAAGGAACCAGATTTCATGTGTGTGTTTCAATGTATTTCCTGATCATTTTTAAATTTACCCACTTGAGGTTTCCATAAAACTCTAACGGTGATTTCTTTAAATTATTAAGATGTAAAAATTTACAGAGGTGAATTTTTCAGTTAAGAAAGAAGAAATATTCCCTCTGAATCATCCAGAATCCCTAGAAAGATCTTTCTGACTTTATCTTTGCTCATTGTTCACGTTCATGCTTTTGGTGAGTATAATTAATTTTCAAATAGATTATACCTATGAAAAATACAATTATATTGAATTCTTTTTTTTTTTTTTTTTTTTTTTTTTTTTTTCTGAGACAGAGCATGAGCAGGGAAGGGGCAGAGAGAGAGAGGGAGACACAGAATCTGAAGCAGGCTCCGGGCTCCGAGCTGTCAGCACAGAGCCTGACGCGGGGTCTGAACCCACGAGCCAGGAGATCACGACCTGAGTCAAAGTCAGACGTTGAACAGACTGAGCCACCCAGGTGCCCCTAAAATAGTCTTATTACTGAAATTTATGGGACACATAAGTCTTCTGACTATCACAACTGTGAAAGTCTTAATCTTTTGAGGCAAACTTGGAGCTACGAAAGAGCTAAAGCTAATTTTGCATCGAGATGGATATGGAAATAAAGAAAGTGATTATATTTGATGCTATTAATTTTGTTAACAGTAAAGGAGAAACTGAAATATTTTGAAATATTTCAACTTGAGTGTTTCACAACTTAAAGTCTCAGGATTCATTTGCTCATTCGAAGAACACAGAAAATAGTATTTCTTTCCTCTGAGACATTCTCTGTGAAAGTGTTCCAACAGTGTTTGGAAACATATCTTTGCAATGAGTTATCTTTTCGTGTACGTGACTTATAAGCTGGTTCTGATACCAATTAAAAAACAAACAAACAAACAAAAGTGGTTTCAAGATTGTTTAGAGCCGTAAGAACATGTTTAGAATGCTTGTGTCACCACTCAAGGGGACCACGTTGAAGGAAAATATACTCATTTGCATGTGTAAGTTCTCACCTTACTTTGCTCACAGCCATCACATCAGGTAGACTGCATTCCAGAAGCCTTGTTTGTAGGCATCAGACTGATGAGTGCTTGGTATTCAGGGCGTGCCAGGGCATGGTGCTGAGAGGTCAAACCTGTCTGCTGTTGCTCACTCTTACTCACCTGGAACAGTTCAGGAATGGGGAGGTTTAAGGCCGTACCAAAGTCAGGACTGCATTCCGTTCTCTGAAGGCCCTTTGAGTTCTGAAACGGATGCACGCAGCTACCGAGACTGACAGAGGAGTCCAGCCTTTCTACAGACACTTGATCTGTTAAGGAATTAGGACCTGGAACCTGGCAGCTTTGTGATCCCTTCTGCAAGGGAGGACCGGCTACTGGAATGACCTGGGCCCCCAGGAAGGAATGATTCGCTCAGAGCTTGTCTACGTATTGCGTGATGTCCACGGGAAATATGTGAAGAGTGCTTCTAACCCTTCTAAGCACTGAGCATTCTTCTAACACAGGACCAAGTTTCTCTGTTCTCCAATAGAGCCATTACACTGCCAGTCCGTGTGCTCTTAACCGGAAGATACCACAGCAATTTTCCAGCACACATTCTCTCTCCTTATTGTATTCTATTTATTACTCTTATTTGCAGAAAAAGACAGGCGAATCCTCTGAGTACCCTGCTCAGTAATTCCACCTGTTGCGTGAGGAACAGGAAAAGAACACCATACGGTATTCCTGAGCGCCTTCCAGACAGTCGTCTCATGAAAGATCTGCAAAAGTCTGAGTTAACCAATAGACGGGTTTGATTTAAATGCCCCCATCGTGTCTATGCTCATAAGTGAAATGGTTCTATTTGCAAATAATCTTCCTCGAACAACTTACATGCAAAGATACAGCACAGGGATTGTCTTGTTATTAGCATCAGACCTGGCGCTGTTTGCAAGAGTTCTTTACGTAGCCTGGGTTTCGTTTATGGTTCTGGTGGCTGTGCTTCACCCGCTGTTGGCATTGCCACTCTTGCTTTAGGTTTGCCTCACTTACCCCAGTCCATGCCAGTCTCCCTCACGTTTCTTCACCACCTGGTTGTAGATGTCATTTTGGGACAGAAGAAGCAGTGCTGTGTTTAGCGCCTGGACCTTATCTGAGTGCGCTTGCCTCTGGTTTGATCATTTCACTCTAGTCACAATTTGAATGAGAGCCATTATATTTGCTTTGATCCTTTCCATCTTATGTGTTTTAAATACGTGCATGTTTTAGTGAGGCACCATTTACAAGCAGTGGAACACGCAAATCTTGAGTGTGAAGCTCAGAAGAAACGTGCCCAAGGAACTGTCACCGAGATCAAGATACAGAGAACACTTCCATGATCACAAAGAGACGGCTCCTGCCCCCACTCGGCCACCACTGTCCCCTGAGGCCACCACTACTCGGCGCTGCGTCCGCAGCAATCAGTTGTGCCTGCCATAGGATGTGTCGTAGGAGCCCGTCACACACTGTGCACGCTTCTGTGTCTGTGTTCTTTCACAAAGCATGACAGTGTCGGCATCGTCCCTGCTGGGGCGTGGACCACTCACGCTCGGTCTTCTTTCTTCCTAAGTACTGTCCTGATGTATGAATGTCTACCGGCTTTTCATTCCCCAGGCGATGCATGTGCTTTGCTTTCATTTCTGGATTAACTGTCTCTCTATATTCTTGTCAACTCTTTCTGCAGAGGATACTTTCATTTCCCGTGGGTATGCCCGCAGGACCGGAAAGCCAGATCAGCAGAGACTGTCAAAACACTGCCCACACTGTATCATTTTATACTCCCACCAGCAAAACACAAGAAGAGTTCTGGCTTCTCCATAATTTTGCCAACACTTCATATTGTCACTTTTCTTGTTTTATTTACCTGTGATGTATATTCTGGTATCTTACTGTGGTTTTAACTGATGACTGATGGGTGACATTTACCACCTTGTCATATGTTATTCGAGATTTCAATATCGTATACGAATTTCCTGATTTAAAACTTTTGTCCATTTTTAAAAATTACTCCCCTAAAAATAAGTCATTTCACTCTTTTTTGATTTGTAAGAGTTTATTATAATTATCAACTGAAAAGATTTTGTTAAACATATGAATTGCCAATATTTTTTCATAGTATGAAGATACAGTATTTTTTTAAATGTGTCTCCATTGAGTTGGTATTTTTGTATTTTAGGACAGTCCAATTTATTATCATTCTTTTTTCTTAAGGTTATTATTTTTGAGAGAGTGTGCTGTGCATGTGCTCATGAGCAAGGAAGGGGTAGAGAAAGGGAGAGAGAAAATCCTAAGTAGACTCTGCACTGTCAGCAAGCACAGAGCCTCACAGCTCAATCTCATGAACTGTGAGATGCTAATCTGAGCAGAAATCAAGAAGTAGGGGCTTATCGACTGAGCCACCCAAGGCCACCTATTATTATTATTTTTTAAGCATTTATTTATTTTTGAGAGACAGAGAGAGACAGGTCATGAGCAGGGGAGGGGCAGAGAGAGAGGGACACACAGAATCGAAAGCAGGCTCCAGGCTCTGAGCTGTCAGCACAGAGCCCGACGCGGGGCTTGAACACACGAAATGTGAGATTATGACCTGAGCTGAAGTCTGACGCTCAACCGACTGAGCCACCCACGCGCCCCTATTATTATTATTTTAACAAGAACTGCAATTTGCACTCTGGCAAAGAAATGCTCACTTATGCTCAGGTTAAAAACATGTACTCCTTGGGGTGCCTGGGTGGCTCAGTTGGTTATGCATCTGACTCCTGATTTAGGCTCAGGTCATGATCTCTAGGTTCGTGAGATTGAGCCCCCAAGTCAGGCTCTGTGCTGACAGCAGGGAGCCTGGTTGGGGTGCTCTGTCTTCCTCTCTCTCCATCTCTCCCCTGCTTGATCTCTTTCTCGCTCTCTCAAAATAAACTTTAAGAAAATGCATTCCTATGCCTTAGAGGAAGTTATAGTTTCAGCCCCTCCTTCTCACTTCAGTGTAAATTTGAGCATGTGCCTGTCCATTTCCATGAAAAAACGTTGGAATTTTTATTGGGATTGCATCAAATCTATCAACTGGGAGAAAACCAGCATTATAAAATGCTGAGTAGGCTCACCTCTCTCAACGTATGTCAGTCTTCACTGATTAATTCCTAAATGTTCTATTGTCTTTAGTGTGGAGATCCTGTCATCTTCCATTAAATTTAATCTTTGATATTTAAAGTTTTTTGATGTTGTTTTAAATAGTATTCTTTATAAATACTACTTTGAAACCATTTTCCAACGATTTGTGACTGATCTATAGGCAGGCAATTGATGTTTTATACTTTTATACTGATATTTTTTCTGGGACCTTAATAAATTAATATTTTACAATATATATACATTCATGATTTGGCAGGATTTTATGGGCATGGGGATATATGTGGGGGTAATAACTGTTAAGATAGTTTTACTTCTTCCTTTCATAAATTTGATCTTCTACTTTTTTGTTGCTGTTGTTTATGCCTTAGTCACTGACCGGTACCTTCAGGACAATGTAAAATATTGTGTAACAGTAATTCAAGTCTATCAAGGTAGACAGCTTTGTCTTCTTCCCTGAATTAAGAGTAAAATATTCAATATTTCAACCCTAATATAAGGTTAGTTTTTTAAGAGATATCTGTCATCTGACTGATAGTTATCTTCTGTTCCTAGTTTTCTGAGAATTTATAGGATAAACAGGTGTTCATTTATCTCCTATTGCTTTTTCTGCATCTCTTTAGAATTTTCTTTTACATTTTTTAATGAGGTGTATGGCACTGATTCATTTTCAAATGCTATAACCAACCTTGCATTCCCAGGAGAAATCCTAGTGGGTCATGGTACATCCTTTTTAGATGATCCATGAATTCAATTTGCTGTTATTTTATCAGGACATTTATGTCTACATTCATGACAGATACTGGTCTATAATTCAATGTTTTTCCCTGTTAAGTCATGGCCAAGTTTTGGTACCAAGGGTCAGCTAGTTGGATAAAGCAAGCCAGGAAGTCAGCCTTCTTTCTTTATTTCCTGAAGGAATGTGTATGTGATTGGTATTGCTAATTAAATATTTATTCATTCACTAGTGAGTTTTCTCAATTGCTGAAGTGAAGTTGGGCCTCCATTTTTTTTTATTAAGCTTTTTTTTTTTTGGTGTAATTCCATTTATTTTACAGATAGGACTGTCCAAGTTTCTTCTTTTTCCTTCCTTTAATTTTAATAGTTTGTGGGTTTTGGCGGATTTTGTCTGTATCATCCAAGATGTAAATCTTATTAGCATAATATATTTTAAGTTACATTCCTTTAGCATCTTCCAAAATATCTAGTGGTCTTTTCCCATTTCCTTTTCTCATGGTGATGCATTCTGGGGGGAATGTGCCTAAATAACTGTGATGGTTAATTTTATGTGTCAATTTGACTGGCTAAGGGACCTCCAGATACCTGGTAACAGGTTAATTCTAGGTGTGTCTGGGAGGGTGCTTCCAGAAGAGATTAGCTTTTGAATCATAAAGAAGACCCATCTTCCCCAGTGTGGGCTGGCATTGTCCATCCACTGACAGAATAAAGAGGCAGAGGGAGGTAAGATTTGTTCTCTATTCCACCAGACTTTTTGTCTCCTGTCCTCAATCATCAGTGCTCCTGGCTCTCAGGCCTTTGGGTCTGGAAGTGCCCCATCATTTTTCCTGGGCTCCAGGCTGCAGATGGCACATCATGGGACTCTGGTCCCATAAACCCATGAGCCATGCGGGCGTAATACAGCTCTTTCTGTACATTATTGCTCTCCCCTTGCCTCTGTTTGTCAGAAGAACCCTGACTGGTGCATTCAGGGCACTAGTTTCCTCTTCCTTGTGTGAACTCGGCTATTTAACCTGTCAGGTGACTTTCCCTGAATTTCAGGAATCACAGTCCATATATATAGGAGTTCTTTTTTTTTAATATTCAAATGTTTAATGTTTAATATTCAATATTCAAATGTCCATACTCAATAATCTCTAGTTACAGCCCTATTTATGCAAACTATTTTTATTTCTCTTAACATTTTATACCCATCTGTTCTATAGTTGATCCCTACAGGTTGTAAGATCTGCAAGAAAGCTCTGTCCGAACTTCACCATTGTGGTCTTCCTTCCTGTGCACCCGATAATCGCAAAGTGTGAGCTCACTGTTAATCTCCGTCACTAGAATATGCTTTTTCAAAATTCCAGTATCACTTGTGAGAGCAGGTATATATTTTTTTCATTATCTTTGTACCAGTTAATTTTTAGTCTGATACATAATATATAATCATGTGCAATAATATATCTATATCACACTGCACGTGATATTATATAGTATACCCATCATGTGAAACTATGCTATGTAAGATTGTCTCTATTATGTGACATATGATACAGAGTAGATAGCACTTACATTAGATTTGAATAATTTTAAATTCATTGAATTTAAATTCAAAGAAACAAACATAATGCTATATGATATCACACCAAAAATGTGTTTTAAAATGTTTGAAACTTGTGATGAATTTTTAATTTTTAATAAATTGTAAAATGTATACTTTTGTGAAATAAGTATAAACATTTGATGGTATTAGCATCCAACTTTCCTTTACTCATTCTATTAGGACAAACTTCACTGATTGGAGGGACTGAATAATAAAATTATACACTGGGGTAAACATTAAAAGAGAAAATAAATTTTTTCTCTTTTCCCTTAGGCACTTTGTGGAATGGTTTGAATTTGTACTTAACCGGAATGATTTATAAAGAACATTTCCTGATTTAAGCCAGGAGTTGAAACTCTCAGAATCAAGGAGACACGACAGCTCATCACTCCAGTTAACTAACATGACCTCAAAGGAGAGTTACAGTGGATCACTTTTAAATGCTTCAAAGTTTCAATCTTCTATGAATGGAACTGACCCCCAAGTTCTTATAGAACCCTAAATATCCCAGTGCAACTCCCTACAGACAAGTTCTAGTTTAACACCTTCGTTTTATCATAAAAAGGTCTTAATTATTTTTGTTATTGGCAATATTTTATACATGGCAGGGCTTACAGTGTATTTTCCAGGAAACACAAGTTTCTATAATCTTTCATGCAAAAACACTTGGGGATAAGTTAGATAGAAAGTGAAAATTACAAAAATGATGTAAGAAAATCAAATCTGGGTCTTCTCATTTTGCATCATGCACATTCTCTTCATAACCATGTTTGCCTTTTCTTACATTTAAGTACTAGCTTTCCAATGGAAATGGTACTTTGACAGTATCTATACTGGCAGGGAACAATTCAGCGGATATAATTAGCTTTATTTATCTTAATTCAACATCTGTGAATACATTTGGTATGTATTCATAGGCAAAAATAAGACCTATAAAATTTTTCGATGAAATAAAACAGTGATAAAATATAGTAAATATACAAAATATAGTAACACACTGTAAAAATATAGTCGTTGATTATGATTTTCTTAAAAATTTGAACTGCAGTTGTTCAAGTGGTGAACACTGTTCGCATCATTCAGTTTCAGGCTGTGATCTGAGCTCTCCCATCTACCACACAGACTGTGCTCACAGGTTCTTTCTAGCTGGGTTAGCCGCTCATCCACTGGATTTCTTTGTGACAGTGGTATTTTGAGATCATCTCTATCATTTATAGAGAGATTTTATAAGATTTCCAAGGCTCATCTGCTTTTGGTCCTAGTCTCATAAATTCGCTTATGCATGTTGCACAAACATTTTTAAGGCCACCTTCTGAATACTGGTGTCTCTTTAGAGGCATATACATTAATTAATTCACCAAGAAGTCTGATTTCTGCTGTGGCCTGGCTATTATGAACAAACAAAACAAAACCCAAAACAGCCAACAGCAAAACTTACACACAGTCTTTCAAAATATTCCTTCACGTTTGTGAAAATGTCTTAAGATTATGGATTTTCCAGTTTCAACCTCAGTATCTTTCCTCCAACACGTTTCCGGCAACTAATATTATTCCCAAGAGCACAAGGGGGTACATCAGCCAGAACCTTCCCTTCCCCACCCCCCCCACACAGGGACACTACATTCTTTGTGGTTGTCCCACAATCACAGTATCTGCAAAACCTCACATAATTTTCTTGTGGCAAATGCATACACCTATCTGTCACCCCAGATTACTCAAGAGGACAGTTCAGGCATGCAGCCCCACGTCCTCCCCTCCATCACCTACTCCGGTCTGACTGCAGGCCCATCTCTGGGCCAGCACGGGCCTTCCTGAGCTCAGTGGTCTCTCCTACTTCACTAAGTCTGAAGGCTATTTTCCAGTTCTCATCTTGCCTATTTCCTTAGGAGAAAGTATTACTGTTGTGCTCCATTTCCTTCTTGAAACTATCCTTCCTCTATGTGTTGGGGTAGAGTCTCCAAGAATAATTTGGAAACATTAAGGTTTGTCATGGGCATGTATAAAATATCCTTAAACTCATAAAACTGTTGAATTAATTGAAGGGTGCCAACCACACTCTTGTTCCCCATTTTAACTGCCTTTCACAAACTTTTCAGTCATCTCTACAGAGTAATGTGACGTTACCCTCAACCTCAGAACTTAATTTTAAATCAAAGAGAATAATAATTAATCCTCCTTTTCATCTAAGCATTCATTGAGAACCCATCTTTAAAATAGTACACAGCACATAATAGCTTCTTTATAATTATTATGTCCATTTGCCAATCCTATGTAAAAAGACGCTGTGCTGAAAGCCTGTATTACTGGGGACCGAGAGATAGATCAGATACAAATACTGAACTCGAAGCATAATGTCTTATAAAGAAATTGAAATACATATGACCAAAAAGGATTCACTACTACACTACACACACACATGCATGCGCACATGCACGACGGCTAAAGATAAACAGCACCTATACATGGCAGATACTATCCAGTAATCAGATATGGATCAGGTCTCGGTGCTCCCTACAATATACCAGAGGCCACAGATGTGAACAAAAGCATCCTAACAAACATGAAACTACAACTCGGATGAATTCTGTGCACTGGCAGGTCTCTGGCCCTGTGCTAGCATGCAGTGGAGGGAGGTGTGTGGGTGAGGGATTCTGGGAACATCCTGTTAAGGAGGGACATCGATTTGATGTCTAGCGGAAGACTAGAGGGTAATGATGGGCAGAGGGGAAAGAACAAGAGAGGACTGAGAAAAGATGATGTGGTACAAGAGAAGCACAGGGCAAAAATGAACGACTGGTAACAAATTAGTGAGTCTGCCAGAGATGCAGAATCAATAGAATGTGCTATATACATGGAGAGACAGACAGAAGAGAGAAAGACAGATCGTAAGGTCACAGCCCACATGACCGCGGGAGCTAGAAAGTCTGCGTATGTACGGCAACGTAGAAGCCATCAACCTGACAAACATGAAATAGTGCTTGGCTTGGATCTCAAAGGATCAATGGCATTTGAACAGCATGATTTTGGAGTGTGGGCAGAGGCACATATTCCAGGCATTCCTGGTAAGTGATCACAGGGTACGTACGAGGCACAGACAGCAATCCAAGCCAAGAGTAAGTGAGGTCAATCTTGGGATGTGAGACTGGAAAAGCGTGATGGGCCAGAATGTGCTTCAGGAGTATGGACTAATTTTGGAGGCAACGAGATTGTTTTAAACTTTCTTTTTTTTAATGTTTATTAACTTATTTTGAGAAACAGAGAGTAAGCGAGCAGGGGAGGGGCAGAGAAAGAGGGACAGAGACAATCCCAAACAGGCTCCAAACTGTCAGTGCAGAGCCAGACACGGGGCTCGAACTCACAAGCCGTAAGATCATGACCTGAGCTGAAACCAAGAGTCGGACGCTTAAGCGACTGAGCCACCCAGGCACCCCAGCAATGAGTAAAGTGACGTTATCAAAACCAGAGAGATGAAGATGTTTGTGTAACAGAAGATGTATTTAGATAAAAGAGAGTGACTGAAGAATATAATTAATTTATTAGTGCACCTGTGCAGTAATTATTCAAGGAGTGGAATGAAATACACGCACCTTATATGCTATCCCAATTTTGTAGGTAACTCAACATGTTTTTCCAAAATGCTCTTATTTCCCCCAGCAATGGTGCCTCTTCCTTCCATGTCCTCTGATATTTACCATTTAGATTTTAGCCAATCAACATCTCAGCATACCTTTATTTGCATTTCCCCTACGAATAATAAGAATGAACATCTTTTCTTATCTTTGTTGGCAATTTATGTTTCTTCTTCAATGAAATACTCTTCTCATATATTTTTCTATTTTTCCCTTGGTTTGCTTGAATGTACCTCGTTGATATGTAGATGCTATGTATCCATATTGTGCCTTTTAAATTGTTTATTTATTTATTTTGAGGGAAAGAAAGCATGAGCAGGGGAGGGGCAGAGAGAGAGAGAATCTCAAGCAGGCTCCACTCTCAGTGCAGAGCCCAACGTGGGACTCGATCTCACCCCTGTAAAGTAACGACCTGAACTGGTATCAAGGGTCGCATGCTTAACCAATTGAGCCACCCAGGTGTCCCAATATATCCATTTTCAAGAGAAATACTTTTGTTGGCAATATTATTTCTTCTCAGCTGTAGCTTGCTTTTTTTCTCACGTTGCCATTTTTTGAACTGAGTCATGCACTGTAAACAGTAAAATTCATTTAAGTGCAATGTTCACAGAGTTTTGACAAATACCTACAACCCAGGAACCGTTCCTATTTAACATGACAGTTGATAGGTTGAGGTGTGAGGGCGCCATCATGGTAATCCCGTTGTCTATTCGTCTATTCTTTGGGCCCTTTTCCCCTTCAGCCTCTTTACTTCTGCTTAGTTATTTTTATGATTCCATTTTACCGCCTTTTTAGGGTATTAGCTATAACTTTTTTTTATCTGAGCGGTTGCTGCAGGATTCATATGATGCATCATTAATTTATTACAGTCTGCCTTCAATGTTCTAATGCCTCCTCACATTTAGTATAAAGAACCTTAAAAGTTTACTGCCACCTCCCATGCTGCAGCTCATGCATTTCACTTTTATAGGGGTTAAAGCCTCAAAATACATTCTTATTAACTTAGGTAAAACAGCCAACTGTATTTTAAAGATATTTAAATAATAAAAATACCACACATTTACTTCCATAATTACCATTTCAGTATGTTTCATTGCTTTGTGGAGATCCCTGTATTTACTGATAATTGACCTAAACGATATTATCTTGGGCCCAAAACCATACTACTGTTTGTGATTTTGTCTTTCCCACTTCTGATTTTCTTGCCTCCTTGACCTTTCCTTATACATATTTTTAAATTTTATTTATTTATTTTTGAGAGACAGCGTGAGCAGGGGAGGGTCAGAGAGAGAAGGAGACACAGAATCTGAAGACAGGCTCCAGGCTCTGAGCTGTCAGCACAGAGCCCGACGCGGGGCTTGAACCCACGAACGGCGAGATCATGACCTGAGCCGAAGTCGGACGTTTAACCGACTGAGCCACCCAGGCGCCCCTGACCTTTCCTTATATTTTACTTATATTATTTTACTGGTCATTTTATGGGGCTTATCTTACATAGTTACCTTAAAAAAGCCTGGAGTTAAGGACTACCTTTGCCTTTCTTGTATCTGAACTGTTCTAATCTCATATGCTTCATATCTTTCTAGACAGCTAAACTTTAATAAAGAGTAGAATGGAAAGACTGACGATGAAATCAGATAGTCTTGATTTTTAATCTTGGTTTCATCTTTTCTTGACTAGAATCTTGGGCAACTTACCTTCTTCGAGACTTGGCCTTCTATATATAAAATTAGGACATAATATTTAATTGCATAATTTACAAGATAGGATTAAAAGGCACAAGGGGGCGCCTGGGTGGCTCAGTTGGTTAAGTGTCTGACTCTTGGTTTAGGCTCAGGTCATGATCTCGCGGTTCCTGAGTTCGAGCCCCGAATCGGGCTCTGCGCTATGTGGAGCCTGCTTTAGATCTCTCTCTCCCTCTCTCTCTGCCTCTCTCAAAATAAATAAACTTAAAATAATAATAAAAGGCACATAGTAGGTGCTTATAAGTATCAGTGACTATTACCTTCCTACAAAATTTTTATTTTTGTAGATTTTAATAAGGCAGATTTTAATAAGGGGACTTTATCTATTTAATTTGAAATACTCTGGATAATACTGAAACACAATTTTACCAACCCAATACAATGTGAACTTAACATCATGTTTAAAAGGAGTAGAAAATATAAAAACAGTGTTTCAGTGAATTAAGTGAATGAATGAATATACTGCATTTTAAGCACTAATAATCCACTACAAAACTAGAGACAGCATCATGGAAAGGAGTCTATTTTCATCTTGTTCGTGAATTATCACATTGGCTCCTTTATTTCAATAGGTTTCAGTTTCTTAATCTATAAAATGCAAATACTGAATTATATATATAATTTTTAATTTAATATAACATGGATTTGTAAATATCAGGGGGATTCTCTAATTTGATTTGATAACTTGGGAAAGTAAACTGTATGTCTCATTGCCCTGAGAGAAAGCGTGAACAATGTCCAACATTTAAATTTATAATATAAATCCAACAAACGATTTTAGAAATGCAGTTACTATAAAGAATATTTTATACAATACAATTACTCCATGTCTCTAAACATTTTCCTTCAGTAGAAATCAGTACCTTCCTGTGTAGAATCAATAAGGATCTTACTGTCCTCTGATCTCTTATGGAAATACGTTTCACTGATGCATGTTACAAGGCTGTGAGTTTGCATTTTTCAATACTGTAAACTCCATACTTTGATATGTCTGTGTTAGAACGCAGGCGTAGTGAGCAATTTTTTGTCTGACAGGGCAGTGGGCCGTATTCTTATTAACTGCTTGTCCACGTTAGGTTTACATGGTGGTGGATGTTATTGATTTCCTTTCTAATGAGGGGTTGAATCTCATTACTATCCTAACTCATGATTATTCCTGCAAATTAGCTATAATGAATCAAAACACGTGGTTACCGGTTGACTGAATGTGAAGAGCAGGACACACTTTTTAAATTAAAAAAAATTTTTTTAATGCTTATTTATTTTTGAGACAGAGAGAGACAGAGTGTGAGCAGGGGAGGGGCAGAGAGAGAGGGAGACACAGAATCCGAAGCAGGCTCCAGGCTCTGATCTGTCAGCACAGAGCTCGATGCGGGGCTCGAACCCATGAACCATGAGATCATGACCTGAGCCAAAGTCGGACGCTTAACCGACTGAGCCACCCAGGTGCCCCGCAGGACACACTTTTAACATCAAAGTAAAATCACTTTATCCAGTTGTTTTTTCCAAAAATGCAATACTATTTGAACAGCTCGTTATGGAGATGGTGCCAATTTCTCCCGACTGTTGCTTGCTCTTATCACACTGAGCAGAATACATTAATAACGTGCTTAAAGAAACTTTTTAGCAGCACATTTCTGTATCACCAGACTCATGCTTCAACTGAGCATGTTTCATATCATATTTCATGACACAATAATGAACAATGTTTATTTCCTCGAATGAATGAATCCGTATGCAGTGCTAATTCACTGATGTTCCATTTTGTAGACAAAATTAATTCTATTTTTATGCCTGAGACCATTCTTTCTTGCACAGTTCCCTCCCTCCTAAGAAATGGATTTTTTGTACTCTGGATTTGGGGTTTCAATATCATGTTACATGTCATTCACTCTTACTCTTTGCATCCCCAAAGTTCCTGTGTTGTTTCAGCACTCCTGCAGACATAGGCAAAATTCACACCAGTGTCCGTATGAGTACGACGCCTCCCTGTTCCCCTTACCTCATGGCCCTGCAGTCTGCCTTCACAATATGACTTCCCATTTTCGTCCTCAGTCTATACTTTTCCACTGCTAACCTCCCCCAAATACAGAGATACGCTCAACTCTTGTGCACTGAAAAAATTCCGCTTCAGGTCCTTTCTTTTTTCTTAAATGTTTACACCCATTCTTCTTCCTTTTCAGGAAAATGATGATATTGCAAAATAACATTCTCACATCGACAATGCCTCCTCTCTTCCCTTTCTATAGCTTCTTGCAATACACATTCCTGTAAAACGGAAACTGTTTCTGGAGTTTGCTTCAACAGATGATTTTTTTTACCTAAAAATCTTAAGCCTGATCAGTTTTGCAGCATTTGAAACCACAGACTACACTTCTCCTTGATACCTGTTTTTCTCCGATTTTCCTGCCTTCTGTCTTTCTCTATGATTGCACTTCCTAAATCTATGCAGCTGGATCCTCTCTCTTCCGCCCCCATCTGCCCCTTGATGTTGACATTGATTCACGATTTATAATCAGTCATCATCTTTCTCTCTAAACTCTTGGCAGTATCATCCACCTCCATGGCTACAATTACATCTCCAGGCCAGTGACTTCCTCTCCTAAGTCTTAGATTTTCCTTCCAGACTTCTCTTTTCCAACTGCCTCCTGGACATCCCCATGTGGTCGTGCCCCAAATGACTACAATGCATTCTACTGGAGAGAGAATTCACATTCATCTGTTCAAACTCTACTCTTCCTGGAGCATGGCTTGATTATATGCACCACTAAATACCCCTGGGTCCCAAAACATGCAAACTTCCATCCCTGGGATGCTCTCCGTGGCAGTCTCAGGAGGCAGCTGTGAGTCTGTCTCAATGCTGCTGTCTTGCTCCACATTCTAACAGCACTTGTCCAGCACTTACTATTACTGTCTGGACTATTCCTTATTTATGTGTTTATTCACCCACAAGTATTAACTGAGAGCCAAGAAGGTGCTCCATATTAGTGCACATTCTACACAGAGGAGAACTTTAGGGTGTAAGAGAGAAGAAGAGATACATGCAAGTAAACACACAATTATCATCCCCAGCATAAATGCTTGGGGGAGATGTGTGTAGGGCAATACTGATCCAAGTGTGGATGAGTGTATACCTAAGAAGGCGACGCAGGGAAGTAAGATTTAAGTAAAGATTGGAGAATTAGCATAGATGGGTAGAGAAAGAAACTTCAGGTAATTGAGAATGACCGGAGCCTGGGGGAGCACAGCCAGTTAAACAACCAACTCTTGATTTCGGCTCAGTTCACGGTCTCACAGTCTGTGAGTCTGAGCCTCGTATCAGGCTCTCTGCAGTGCGGAGCCTGCTTACGATTCTCTCTGCACCCCTCCTGTGCTTGTATGCTTGTGCACAAAATAGATAAATAAGCTTAAAAAAAAAAAGGAATGGGCAGAACACCCTGCTATGGCGGGCAGAGTGGGATAGGTGGAAATTTAGAGGGTTATGAAAGCTCCTCTCCAACTATGCTAAAGAAGTAGGATTTTATCTTAAAGTTAATAAGGAATCACTGAAAAAAACTGAACAAAAGGATTTATGTAACAGATTTCTTTTTGTTGTTCACTCCAAGAGTTGTCTGGAGTATGATTTGGTGTGGGAATAGTTTAAAGATATAGGAAAACATAAGTCAGAGTGTGTTAACAATCACCAAAATTGGGAAAAAAAAAAAAAAACAACAACCCTGGAAGCTGGTAGAATACAGAGATGGCGGAGAGGACTAATACGCGGAATGAATA
This sequence comes from Cryptoprocta ferox, assembly GCA_028646485.1. Taxonomy (NCBI): domain Eukaryota; kingdom Metazoa; phylum Chordata; class Mammalia; order Carnivora; family Eupleridae; genus Cryptoprocta; species Cryptoprocta ferox. The sequence continues at coordinate 101,256,979 of CM053579.1, forward strand.
TTCAGGACTCAGAATGTGATTAAACATACAGTATTAAATGTAAGGGGGGGACACAGAAGGTGTTGGCAAGGCTTGGGGACTTGATGCATTATGTAGATGGTGGTGCTCTCAATCCAAGAGAGGCATGTGGGAAGTGCAGATTTGAGGGAAATAATAAACTGAATTTTGAGAATCTTTGAGAATTCAAGGGGCCCTTGGTAAAACCAGAGAAGTCGAACAGTTTCTAGGTTAAAGGATGAGTAAGTGAGCGGGTTTCATGACAGAGATAGAAATGTGGGAGTTACCAGTCACTGGTGTCTGTGCTACTGGGAACTGTAGGGATTTGGGAGGAAGTATCCATGACTGGGAAAAATATGGAATATTTGTTCATCTTAAGAGTAAAAACGTAGCTGAGAGCAGCACTCTGATGAAAGAACTATTTATAGGAGTTTGTAGGAAGTGCACCCTGAAAAGAAAATTGAGAAGGAAGAGCCAAGGAAACAGAAAGAAAGAAGTCATCACAGAAAATGAGAGCAGGGTCGTGGGGAAGAGGTCAACGAAATGGCGCCCGGGCATCCTTCCCCTGTGACTCTGATTTGTGTGCCCCCACACCTGTATCAGAATCATCCTGATCGTTTTCTGCCCCAACTCAATCTAAACCATTCTCCTGGGGTTCCCTTCTTAAGGCAGAGGGCTCTGCATTTCACCCCAGCATGCTCGCCATGAGAAGGTCCTGGCCAAGTCACGGGGATGGACTGAAATTTAAACTCCTTAAGTCGACATTCAAAGCTTCTCAACGCTTGGCCCCCACCAATTTGTATCTCTTCCAAATTCACCGTACCCTTTCCTCTCACTTTGTATCACTGCCTGCGGGACTCCCCGACAGAAGCAACAGTTTTATAATCGGCTTTGTTCTGGATGCATTTGTAACGGCTTCTCTCTGCCTCACTGGAATTCTGAAAGGCTCACCTCAGTGTGGTGCTGTGCACTTAATGCACGGGGACATTACTGTCAATTTTATTACGTCCTAATGGCAGCTGTTTTAAGCCCTGAACTCCACCGATCATATAGAATTGGAGACATTTTAAGAGTCGGAGATCCCTGAATTCAAGCAGCACATTTCCCAGACAAAACCAAAGCCAAAAGCTATTTGCTCAAAGTCATGAAGCAGTCAGTGCCAGAGCAGACAGAAACATCAGCTCTCGATATGGTACAAAGTGGAAGTGAAAATTCTTTCAACTCATAGGACTAATGTGATTTTGGTGAACCCCATACTGAAATATCTCAGATAAGTGTCAGAAATTAAAATACTTATGAAAGCATTTGGACCAGAAATTTACTGACAGTTGTCTGTACTACAAAATGTGTTTATATATATATATATATATATAATTTATTATGATTAACTCACAAACCATACCTTACAGGTTAGAAAAATATTAAGTTTTTGTTTTAACTTTTTTCTAATTTTAGGGATTTGTAATTGCATTTACGAAGTCCCTGGTTTCACCTGGCATCTTAAACACGTATTTCTTTAAATCAGATGACTTTAGATTCGCAAACGACTGACAAAGGTCAATGAGGTCTGTCCAACTTTAAGAGGTTAGTCCCCAAACTGGAGAATGTGCCTTCAATAGAACTTGTTATGTCTACCAAGGTGGAAGAAAGATACTGCGCTGGATTAAACTACAATTTCATTTTCAAACATCACCATCCCTCTGAGAACATCGTTATAGTTGGAAAAATCATATTCACTTAAAATTTACATTCTTGATCCTGGAAATGACATTTTGTAATGCCGATATGTGGTGTACTTGTCTCTGAGTCAGTCATTTTATCTTGGATGCCCTTTAAAGCAGCATTCCTGGATGTTAAAGTGATGTACGACTTTCTAGTACACTTAGCGGCCAATTTGCTCATATGTCTATGGGATGCAAATGTCCCCTTTCCTAAGAAGAAATCCCTCGTCTTAATTTACATATTTAGAATACTATATGTTTGAAGTTTTAAGTCATGTGGGTTTATAACTTAGGCTAGTAAGTTACATATAATGTTGTAAGAAAAAGTCGTATTTCAGTGTAAATGTAACTTCATGGGTTCACTGTCAGTTTAAATTTTGCAGAATGGCAAATGAATCCCTGTTTTTAATTTACCTCCAGGCACTCTTGCTTGCGCTAACGCTGATGATGATCTCTAGACAGAAGGGAGAGTGTTTCAAGTAGGTTGTCTGCAACTTATTAGTTCTAGAGTTGAACATCTACACTTGCCTGCCTACTTATAACAGAGAAGAAGATAATTATCTAGTTAACAGGAAAAATAAAATTTGACCCAAATTATCAAAGCGATTGCTTTGTTTGAAAGAGGAGCCCGGACTGGTACGTAAATGACATTGAGAGACTAAGTTATACAAGGAGATCAAGTAACAGTACGAAGCTGCTGGTTAGTATAACACTGTGCTAACAAGGTCAAGGGTAGGTTAAAACCCCAGGCGGGTGGCTAACTTTGCTCTGCTCCCGAGCCTTAAACTGTCCCTTTCGTTTCAGTTGTTTCAGGATACAGCTCTTAGGGACAACTCTTAAATATAGGAAAACAATCATAACTCTTTACACATATACACATATGCATGTCATTGGGAAAAAGCAGAAGTTACTTTATAATATAAATGCAGGTAATCGGGAAATAAATCATTATAAACTCATTCCATTACAAAGGACAGTTTCTTCAATGTGAGTATTGTTTGAAGATGATTCTTCAGTCGGCTCTCTGATGGGCTGTTGATGGACATCGATTTAAAGGTGTGTGTTTTCATAAGCAGGGTCATTAGTTTTATTAAGAATGTGCCTACTTGGGCCTCAGTGTCAGAGTCAGGGAAGGCATACACGCTGGCCTTTGAGTGTGAACACAAAGACTCACAACTATTTTCTTACCAGGAGCTAACACACTTTGTGATAACCAGTTATCATCACAGCTAGGCTGTGAATTTTAATGCTCATGGAGAATTGTTTGAATCACCTGCAAGTGATCTGTGTTTCTTGGGTCACCCTCGGTTTCTGCTTTGAGAAACAGAATTCAACAGTATGGCCTCCACAATGCCAAGCATTTAGCTCATGCGTGGGTTTATTATCCTAACCTTACTTTCCTTTACTCTAATTACATCTATTTTCCCTAGGCCATTGCAAATGTTTCTTTAAGTTACCACTAATTGTTTTAGGGTGAGGTAAGCCCAGTAACCTAATTGAATAAATGAGTTAAAACCAGTAAGAAAAGTAACTGCGTATACAGTGTCCTTTGGGAACCAGTAAGATTTATTTATCCATCCTTTCCTTTCCCTCTGCTCAACCTCTGAAATCCTACGGAAACGTGAACACTGGTTACTTAAAACCACGTTGCAATACACCTTGGAAAAACCTTTCAAATGCAATGACATCGAGAGTGCAAGACGCAGGCAGAGGACAATGTTGACATTCTCATTTTCAGCTTCCCCGCCTCGCAGAGGATCTCAACACAACTGTGAGTGCTGGGACATAGATCATTTATTCCATTGCTCTGTATGCACATTTTAGCAAGAATATAATTGAGTCCGGTTCATATTATTAAACCAAGGGGAAAAGCAAACAGGCCTTAAAAGGACCCCTCCATTGAGGAAGCTGACTTGACAGGGAGAAATTAATTGCCCCTTTTAACAATATTAGTTCCAAACATGTTGGCTATTGGAGTTGGACAGTGAAGAAACCTTTCCAGGGGCTGTGCAAAAGAAATTTCCACAGTGACAGAAATCTTTTATAACTGCACTTTCCAAGATGGAATCACATTTTGAAAAGTGGTTAGTGCAACCGAGGAAGTGATTTTTAAATTTTGTTTAATGCTGCATAATGCAAATGCAGTTTTAGTTGGCTAGTGGCTACCATACTGGACAGCACAGGGTGCAGAAGAATTAACATTGACTATCCATTCTGACATCTCACTGTTTATGTTGCTTGCCCGTCCTTGCTATCTTTTCTAATTACTTGGTAGTTAACCGTATTATTAAAATTCTCCAGTTCTGTATTCTTAAAGCTTAAAAGCATATCTGCAAAACCTAAATGTATCAAGCTTACGTGCTATCTTAAAAAGAAAATCACGCACAGATACTCTAAAATAACCTTTAAGGCTCCTTTAAAGTAACTGATGTAACTTATGCTCCAAGATCCACTCTACCACATCTATCTGGTTAGTTCGCATAGATTTTTGAGAACAGAAAATTTCTGAAGATATCTGAGGAATGAAGATTGTGCCTGAAGACTGTTTGTGCCTATCACTTTATAAATATAAAACGCAGGGACACCTGGGTGGCTCAGTCGGTTAAACGTCCAACTCTGGATTTCGGCTCAGGTCATGATCTCGTGGTTTGTGAGTTGGAGCTCCGCGCAGGGCTCCGCAGTTACAGCACAGAGCCTGCTTGGGATTCTCTCTCCCTCTCTCTGCCCCTCCTCCATGCATGAGCTCTCTCTCTCAAAATAAAGAAATAAACTTAAAAAAATAAAATGCATCTAAGTAAATAAAGTAACTCCAACATTACAAATCTCTACAGAATCGCTCCCCTTATGCTTGTAAAATGTCCTAGTGTAATTTGTTACAAGTGAATGATGTATTGGTTTGGACCACTTCGGAGCGTGTTTTAATTGAATGGGAAATGCCTGGTGGTATTGATGAGCTGTAACAGGGGCCATCTCCTTAGCTGGGATTATGACAGAAAGTTGGAATGACCAGTCCAACTGGTTACTTAGAACTTTCCTGATGTGGCTTATGGTGCCACCTGCTTTTCCAGACATCCAGCCTAGACAACGGCTGACTCCTATGTCACCTTTTCCCTCCCCCATGAATCCACTGACTCATCAAGTGCTGGTGACCGAACCCCATCTCTTCACTCAAGCGTGTGCCCTCTCTCTCTCTCTTTCCCCTTAGCCCTTCTGTGGTTCCACCTTACATCAAACTCTGTCTGGACTTTGTCAACACCCACCAGCCTCCTCTCTATATCCTCCATAGGATGTCACCTAAAGTTAATATCTCTTCCTAAAGTTAATATACCATAATCTACCCTGGTTAAAAAAAAAAAAAAAAAAGCAAAATGAAACCCACCCAAAAACTTTAACTCCAGAATAAAATAGAAACTTTCCTCTTTAGCTTAAATATTTAATATCCTTCAACACACTAATCTGTTTATTCATTCATTAACTCCTTCAAATAACCTCTTTGCCTGTAGGCACAATTCCTACCATCATGGGTTAATAATAAGACAGATGCTAAGAAAAATAATAATAAAATACATAACATTTAATGCACTGTGGTAAGTTGTACAAAGGAAACTGAACAGTGTTGACAAGAAGCATGTAGCTTCATGGCTGAAACTAGGAGTTCAGGAAGCACTTTATGGGAACCTGACCTTAAAACCAAGATGTGATGAATGCATAAACAGCTAAACTTGGAGAAGGAGAAGGGAGGGAAGAAGATTCCAGTGGAAAGAACAGTGTTTATGTGCAAAGAGATGTGGCCAGAGGAAGCGGGGTGTGCCCAAGAAGCTGAAAAAAATCTGGGGTGTTGCTGCCCAGAGAGAAGGAGCCGAAGACCAGTACCCAGGGAGCCTGGAGAAGTGACCTGGAGCCAGATCCGCTAAGCCCACGGACGGGCAATGTAAAGGCGAGGCGCTTTCCAGCTTTCGGTGGAGAAAGGTGGGGCGTAATCCCCTCTGCAGAAGTAACTGTTTCTGCCGTACTGAAAAAGAAGGGTTGGTCAGTGGCGTCCAGAGTAAGCTCCTCGCAGGAAAGACTTAATGGCGACCTGTGTCACACGTCTGGACGTGTGGTGGTGCGGGGCTTGAGAGGTACTTAAAGGGGAAAATTGGCAAGACTAGGAGACAGATGCAACGTGACCTGGGGAAAGCGGGACAGATGGGCAGGGACTTTATTGAGGTCAATCACTGATTCATTTGGTCATGTTCAAGTAGCAGGTGCATCTGAGATAGCCAAGTAGGGATGTGAGGGACCCAACAGGAAAGGAGACCGCACATGGGGGCCACCCAGGTTTAGACAGCAGCTGAAGCCTTGGGCATGGTGGACAGTGTCTGGGAAGGCAATATAGAGTGGGGACATGCACTGGTCCTGAGCATGGCTTTCAGAAAGTGAAAATTGCATCTGGGGTGTGGGGGTTACATCTGTCCCAGAGGTGTGCTTTCTGTGGCCATCAGAGCACTATGAATATGGTCTGTTTTAATTAGCTCTGGATGGGCTATGGTGTCTCCCCTTTACCATGGTTCCCATAATTCCTGATCTCATTTCCTATTTTACCAGCTCCCACTTTGTTACCTCCCTGACCCCCATGGGTAGTCACCTGCCTTCCAGCCTCTGTTTTTCATCTCTATAACCTGATTGTTCAAACACATCTCATCCAACAGTGTTTGTCTGTCTCAGGTCATGTTGCCATATACTAGACCTCATTGTTTCCTGAGTACAGGGCAAGTTTCATGATCTTCTCTGGTCAAGAGTAGGCTATTTCCTTTTCTAGTCTCCCATTCTGGACATCTTCCTTCTGCTTCGAGACTCCACTTAATGCACCTTTTCTCCTAAGACTCATGTGATTCCTATCCCAGTCAAAATGTTTCTCATCCTCTAGTCTCAAGGCACGTTGCTTCTATTTCGTATTTACTTAATTATATGAGCTCCTGTGTACATGCATGTTTCACACACTGGGAAGCAGAATGTTTCAAGGGGAGAGGGAGATGCCTGTGCTGTATATCCTTCACAAGAATCATACAATGCTGTCTGCTCATTGAGCTTTGCTACTAAGAACACCAGGTTTCTACGACCTGGCTTTGCATTTCGTGACAAACAGCATAAGTAATGATGAACAAGGCTTGGTCTCTGAATGGCCTCATTTTCCTCATCTATCAAAGGGGAATCTGAAATTACATTAGTGGCACCTAATTGTGTCAGTGCACCAAAGTGTCAGGAGAGGAGTGTGTTTTTTCTTAAAATATAGATGGTTAGGAATACCGTATGATTTCACTCATATGTGGAATTTGAGAAACAACACAAATGAGCAAAGGGGAAAAGAGAGAGAGAGATAAACCAAGAAACAGACCTTTACTACAGAGAACACACACGGGTTACCAGAGGGGAGGAGTGTGCAGGAGGCGGGAGAAAGAGGTGATGGGGATTCGGCAGTGCACTTGTGATGAGCACCGGATGGTGCCTGGAAGTATTCATTCCTTGTATTGTACCCCTGAAACTAGTACTACACTAACTGGACTTTAAATAAAAAACAGACTGTTAGGTTCTATCTCAAACTGTCTAAACCAGAATATCCAAGGTTATGCCCTGGAATCTGTATTTACAAATAGCCCGCTGTTTTAATGTGAGTGGCTGCTGGCATTTCTGTTTTTTATTCTTAGGTTTTCCTTGTATAATTTTTAAATCATCTATTCATAATCTATTCTCTCTATATTCTAATATATCTTGTAATTTTTTCAGGACACACAAGGATAATGCTAGACAAATACTCTCGGGTATTTCTCCTTTGATAATATAAAAGCTGTACATTCATTCTAGTATTTATGACCTAGCAAATATTACTAAAGATTTTTAAATTTAATAGTTTTTTTCTCATCCTAGCAGATTAAAATGACAGACTATCTCCTTTTTTAGCAAAACAGCAACACTTACATGCACGGTCTTGAAAGAAAAAAAAATCTATATAAAGACATTAAGGCAAACACTTAAACACAAACAACTCCAATTTCAAGTAATATTTACCATATGGAAATAATATAACTAATTTAATATTAAATAGTGATATGAACGGTTTCTTTAATTTAAAAAGGGTACAAGTCCAAGTTTGGTCTTATTCCTGGTCATTTCCTTGGCTATATTGGGCCAATTTGAGATAGGAAGGAAGCAATCAAGAAATATTCCTTCCGCTAAAATTAAAAAGTGCATACATATTTTCACAGTGTGTTTTGCCAGTAAAAAATATATCTGAGACTTCTCTAAACTTCTGTACAACTTGGAGCAGCACCATTTTAGGCCATTCTTTTAGTCCTTGGCTCTGCTAGGATTTTGATGTTTTTTCTCGGGTTTCCAAGGAGTCTCCAGTGATTTGGACAGAGTTTGATTTCTGTGTTCCCATGGCTGAAGGCTACTTTGATTGACAAGTGTTTGCAAAGAGGCTGCTGTGTGCCCAGGAGTTTGGCACAAGGACTAAGAAATAACAGACAGTGTCTTTCCACCCGGAGATTCCTAGATTCATACAATAATCACAGTGCAAATACTTACTGTGACTACTTGTGACAAGGGCCAGGTAAGATAAAACTACTGTGTTCTAACTGAATTATTCAGTCTAACGTATACAGAAGTGATGAGGAACATGTGCAAAGAAATGCCTCTTTATGGACGGCTGTCAGTCCTGTCCAGTCTCTATCAGAATGCATCATTTCTCATGACCCTTACCTCTGAGAAATGACTCCATATTGGATAACACCATTTGTTTTATTTTCAAAATTAAAATAAAATTTTAGGAGTGGAAGAAAGTAAACACAATTGAAATGCAAAAGAGGGGAAACACTATCTTCAGAGTCAGAGTAGTAAAAAGCAGGGTCCGATTTATAAACTTTACCCTGTGAGCTGATATAAATCCATGAGAAAGAAAGAGTTCTCTCTCAAAAGATTCTGGTACCTTCAAGTTTTGAGGGGATTTCACTAAGTCTGACTTTCTTATTGATTCTGGAAAGGGGCAGTGAGTGTTTCTGGGGACTCACTGCAGGCCAACTGCCCCTGAGGTATTTGGTGACAACTTTGTTGTTGTGCCTTTTTTTTAAATGGAAATACAGTCGACACACACATTGCATTAGTTTCAGGTGTACAACATACTGTCTCAACAACCCTATACCTTAACACTATGCTCACCGCAAATGTGGTGTCACCATTTGTCACCATACATGACTTATTCATTTCATAATTGGAAGTATGTCACCCCTCTTCACCCATTTTGCTCTACCCCCTCACCGTCCCGACTGGCAATCCTCAGTTTCTTCTTTGTACTTCTGGCTCTGTTTCTGCTTTTTGTTTTGTTTGTTCGTTTGTTTCTTTGATTCCACATATGAGTTACATCATGTGGTATTTTTGTCTTTCTCTGCCTGACTTATTTCACTTAGCATAATACATTCTAGCTCCATTCTGTTGTCCCAAATGGGAAGATCGGATTCTTTTTCGTGGTTGAGTAATACTCCATTTGTATCATATACCACAATTGCTTTATCCATTCATCTAGGGATGGGCACTTGGGCTGCCTCCATATCACTGTGAACAATGCTGCCACAGACACAAGGTCGCATGTATCAGTCCTCATGTCCACTGGAGTATCTATCACCTCCCTTTAGAGGTTCATATTTAAAGGATTTTTTTGCCCCTGTATCTAAGGTTCTCCAAGACAGACCTCATACATTTCTCATTCCCTTCTTGGGGTTTGTCTCTTGGGCTTTTATTTAACTTTTCATTACTCATACAAAAACTCCACATTTCCTCCAGTGGCCAAAAGGCCATTTCTGTCTGTCCATCCTATTCCATCTCCATTCTCACTGGTCATAGATCCTTCTTATTCCTAGCCGATTTCTACTCCAAGAAATCAATAATGCAGTAACACTTCCTTGTCACTCTCCCTGCCACACCTGTCACCAGGGAGGTGTCTACTTATCTTCCATGTCCCCAGTTACACCTGACGGCCTGAGGGCACTTTTCCCGTCCACCACTAGCTCCTGTCCCCCAGTTCGGTGCTCACATGGTCCCGTGTAACATTTTTTTTCCACAGTGTTCAATTAAACAGAGCTGAATGATAACGGTCAAACCTGTTGCTCCAAAGTGAATGTATGTTCCTTCCTTATAAGTGCATGCATTTCTTATACATGTGTGTCTTTATTTTGAGCCTTAAAGCAGAGGAAGCGTTCAGGATATTTTTCAAATTGAACAGTAATATCTATAATATCACAATTTATATATCAACTGATGGCTAATCCACTCCTTCACACTGAGGGAATTTTTAGACTTGAAATTAAGTGTCCCTTGGACAACTACAAACCCCACTTATAGCTCTTAAGGAATGGAACCAGTATGCAACTTGATGGTTCTCTGCACTTACTAAGTAAGAGCAACAATAAGAATTGATAACATGCCTTCTCAAAGTGGTCAACAGCCTCTTTTCAGATTTTAAAATCTTTAATTAATAGGCAAATTATCAAGAATTTCAGGAAATGTTTGTCTCCATTCGTGATCAAGATTAAGCACTAAAATCAAACCAGATTGGCATAAGCCATCTTCAACTGTTTCATGAGGCCAAAAATAATTTTTTAATATTTATTTATTTATTTTTGAGGGAGAGAGGCATGGAGAGAGGAAGACAGAGAATTCCAAGCAGCCTCCGCACTGTTAGTGCAGAGCCTGACGTGAGGCTTGAACTCATAAACCATGATAATGACCCGAGCTGAAATCAAAAGTTGTACATTCAACTGAATGAGCCATCCAGGCACCCTCCAAAAAATTTTTGGATAACTTCATTTTACACAAAACAAATTAAAAAGGATATATGCAAAACTGTTTGGCATTTTCCTTTCTATCAAGGATTATTACAATGCTCGCTGGAATACATTAACACTTCTGCATTCCAGCTATATAGCTATACACAGAGTCATGTAAGGAACTTGCCCAGGCCATGTTTTAGGCTAATAAAACGCAAATCCCTGGAAGATGTGACCTGGGCACGTGTGCTCTTAAAACTTCCTGGGTGAGTCCAATGTGCAGCCAGGGTGAGAAGTACTGGATTACATCCATACCTGTCAAGCTTCAATACAGGTCACCTGGGCAACAGGCTAAAATTCTAATTCTAGTTTTGGGGTAAAACCTGAGAATATGTATCTTAACAAGCTCCCAGGTGACCCCTAGCATACACTATGAGTAGCATGGGGCTAGATCATCCCTAAAGGGGGAGAGACATCCTAATTCCAGGAATGTGCAAGAACAGAATCTTTTATTTCTGAGGGGAGGGAGGACATTTAGTATTTATGACCAACCTACTTTAAGGAAGAGCTTCCATGGAAAGAGATGTCTACAGTAAAACTGTAACATGGAAAGTAAAAGGGCTTAATACAAGTGTGGTGAGCCAACTGTAAGACTGCCCCCCCTCCGTGATCCCCACCTCTGGTATTTATGCCTTTGTAGCTCCCCCTTCTTCAGTGTGGGCTTGACCAGTGCCTTGAACATGGCAAAGGACACTTCTCCAACAAGGCTACTAAACACCATGACCTCCACCTTGCTCGCACACATTCTACACTATATTCTAGGACTGCAGGCTTCAATCAAGCAAGTTGCCATCTTGGAGAGACCTACATGGCAAGGTACAGGGGGCAGCATTCAGCCAACACCCAGGAAAGTAAAGAGGCTCACAGCTCAACAATTGGTGAAGAATTGAGGGCTTCTTAGAATCAACTCTTGGCAGCCAAGCCCTGAGAATACAGCCCTCACAGACACCCTGATGGCAGCCTGTGAGAAACCCCGAAGCCCAGGACCAGGTAAACCCTTCCCAGACCCCTGACCCACAGACGATGTGAATAATACATGAGTGTTGTTTCAAATGCCACAGCGGTTTTGTTGTAACTTTCCACAGAGCAGGAGATAACTGACAGACAGAGCAACATATGCAAGGTGTATGAGATCCCACGGCACAGACATAAAGTTTAAGAAAAGCTACAGTGGTCTGTGCTGAGCTTGCATAAACTTGATACACTAGACACACTCATCAACCCACCCTTCTACCAAAATAACATGCCCAAAAATGATGAAAGAGTTAATTTTGTGAAAAAGTACAATAGCAGTTTTGAAACAACAGTGAGGGGCATCAATAGATTACTGACGGATTTCTAATAGGTATAGAGGAATCCTAACCGTGAGATCAGACACGTAAAGAAATGGGTAAACACGCGTAAAACATGCACTGCTTATGTTAGAGTTCTTCAGGGAAGTTACAAGCCCAGAGGCACATCCAGGATCTGAGAGGACAATGTACGTGTGCTGAGTTTGTCCTCAGCTTAATTTTAAGCCCATAAACAGGGATGCTATACAATCAGCTGTGCGCTACCGAACATTCAGGTTATAACATATCTTCACCAATTGTATTTTAAATACTGCTGATTTAAAGATACTGTTATTTCTCTTACAATGCATGCCAGTAACTCTAAGAACTTTAAACACCTTTCACAACCCATTTGTCATACCCAATGGGTCACTCTTAAGTGGGTGATGTGTTGAAATTTTTAAGACCAAAGCACAAACATATGTCAGTAATCTACAATCACTGAGAGTCAAAGTGATTTTAAAACCATGGATATGGTTAATATTACTCATTATAAATGACTTGTGTGTGTGAAAGGGTGGTTGTGCTCAAGAATTTCTTAGGTCTTGCTTTCCTACTTAGAGATAAGACCTGGTTGGTTGTGAGTGTGTGAGTATGCCTAAATATCCCTGTTTATGTCTTAGCTGATGTCATGTTTTCAGGATATAAGCAAATCCTGGGCTCTGTCCAGTCCCCTGTGGTGCTGATCATCACCAAGATGGCCCCATGTCCTCACATCTCTGTTCTCCAAATGCTTGCTCTGAGGTCACCTGTGGGCCCCTCTCAGCCACAGAAAGAACATAATTGAGTCCCATCATGACCAAGACACATTTCACCTCATTTTATGAAAAAAGAAAATGTTTCTGGAATTGGGAAATGGTGTTTGGGACTTTTCTGTTCTGTGACATGTGGAGAAGGAAGAGATTTAATTTTTCTCTGGGGTAAAATCATATCTGAAACAGTATTTAACTGCTAATTTGTCATTCCATGCTGGTTGTTTCATGAGCTGGAATTTCCCCTCTCCAATCTCACTTCTCTGTTCCTTCTACCAACCATAGGCATCCAAGCATGGATTCCAGGGCATTCCAAAGCTCTGAGCCAGCTTTTCTCTGGGCATGAAGATATACTTCTTGGGTTCACAATTTATCCATGCTTTAGTTCTAGAAAACTAAGACAACCACTAGCTGGAGGCTACATTTAAGGTTTTAAAGTTTCCTTTGGGAAAATGTAGGCAAATAACCCTACACACATCTTTCCCATTCCCACAAGTAAAAACACTGACTACATTCCAAAATGACTTTCCCTGGGGCCAAGAACAAAATGTGAAACACAGAATGGGAAGTACTTCAACTTTAATGTTGGGATTTTATTCTAAATCCAAACTCACAACAACTAAGAAATGCTGTTCACTAGTATGTTTACAATATCTCACAAATGCCACTTTAATACCATCATCTTTGAATAACTTAGATATTATAAAGTATATATATTTAAATAACTTGCTTCTTCACTAATTCAATTAAATATCTAATGCCTAAAACAAGATTTGAGACAAGCAGAAACAATGTGATTTTAATTTAAGATGTGACATAATTCTGTTAATTGTACCACATCCCCATATTAAAGAGAGTGGAGAATGAATCTAGATCTTTTAAAAACAAACAAACACTTAACTCCATTGTATATATCTGTGAAATTTATCTCCCATGAAGAAAAATTCACACTTCTCAAAAGTGTCTTTCATCTTTTTTTAGTCTATCAGTCTTTATACATGTTTAGTTTCCAGCAGGCTAAGTTTAAAAAGATAAATAATGGTCCTGTAGTTATGGGTATCTATTATGAATATCATAACTGGAGTTTTATAACAGCTTGCATTGATTTGAAACACGCTAATTATATAGTAGCAGCCTTTCTGAAATTATGATAATCAGTGGTCTTAAAAGCCATAGCTTGCAATGAAATGTCTCAGCCCCAGAAGGAATATGTTTTTCAACATATTTATTTTCATAAATATAACCATGTTGAGCAAAAGAAAACCTTTAAGAGGTTTCATATAAATGTGTGACAAAGACTGAAGGTTCTATGAGGGTTTTTAAACTCTTAGAAAACCTAAACTATTAAATGATAAAGATTTTTTCAAGTTTTTTTTTTTAATTTATTTTTTGAGAGACAGAGAGAGAGAGAGAGAGGGAGAGAGATGATCCTATGTGGGCTCTACACCATCAGCATGGAGTCTCATGTGGGGCTCGGACCCATGAACTGTGAGATTACGACTGAGCTGAAATCAAGAGTTGGACACTTAACCGACTGAGCCACCCAGATGCCCCAATGATAAAGAGCTTTTTAAAAGGAGACAGCAGAATACGTGGAAAGAGGAGGGGGGATAAATTGTAAACAACAAATATGTGCTTTCTGATTTGTCTCGATGTCCTTAGGGGGCCCTGTGACTGGTCAGACGGCGGTCTGTACAACACCATTGGCACCGACACCACAGCTCGCTATGCAATGTGGTATTGTGGTATTTAAGTAAAAAAAAATCTCAAAGAACAAGTCCCATTAGAAATTCTATTTCCATTCAATATCAGTTCCATTTCTGACTCTCTATTCCTTTTGCTTTCCTAAATATGGAGCCAAGTTGATTCCCCATCATAGAATTCACCAATTTCTCTTAATGAGAAGAGCAAGAGATCAGAAGACAAAATGAAGCTTGAATGAAATGCAATGGTTCTGCAGCACAGATAGACAGATGGCGACAAACAGTCTATGAATTTCCATCCATCTCTAGGAGACAGAAGACTCTATAATAGTCACATACACACAGAAAGTCAGAGTTTCACACTTGCAACTGTTATAAATTTCAAATGACTGTCTTTTTCATCTTGCAGGCATAAAATAAGCACTGTAATTCTCAGGTTGTAGATCTGGCCAGTTTTGAAATCTTCTCCATTTATAATTCTCTATTTTTATCACATTACTGCAACCCAAAACTGTACCCTCACTGCTGATGTGGTCTGACGTTTTTGTTGGCATGAGTTGAGTGGTGACAGATTCCTTCATTTCTGAGTATCTTCCCAGCCCCTGACAAGCTGATTCTGTGCCAACTCACAGCATATGTGCTTATCCCACACTTTTCAGAGACAGCACTATTTTAGGATAACACTCTTGCCTTATTGCAACTCTTCATCTCTCACCAGTGCATTTCCTTTCCCTTTGTCTCGTAAGTTAAAATGTAAAAGGCAACCAACCACACAGCTGGTGTGAAGGAGAGAGTGGCACAGATGTGCCCCTCCTGCAGTACAGTCATTCCTTAAGAAAAGCTGTGGCAGGTGGAATTCTAAGGTGCCAGGACCCCAAGAGTCCCTGCTCTGATCCCCAGAACTACAAATATAAGACAGCACATCCGGTGCCAGGCCAAAGAGTTTCTAGAAGATGTAAATAAGGTCACTGATCATTTGATTTTGAGTTAGGTAAAGGGGGGGGGGTTATTCTAGTGGGTCCAATCATGTCACATGAGTCCTTTATAAGCAGGGAACTTTCTCTGGTTTGTTAGCAGAAGGGGGCGTCACAGATATCTCAAGCACGAGAAAGCGTCAATGCATCGTGTGGCTTGCTTTGAAGACAGAGGGGCCCCATGTAGGGACAGATGAGAGTGGTCCCTGCGCAACAGCCAGCCATAAAGCAAGGCCCTCCATCCTACAAGGAGCTGGATTCTTCGAGCATGTGAGCGAGCTTGGGGACCCAGCCTCCTCCACCGCGTGAAGATAAGAGCCTAGCCTTGTGTGGCACTTTGACTTCGGCTTTGTGAGACCCTCAGCACAGAATCCAGCAACATCTTGCTGGATGTCTGACCTACAGAACTGTGAGCTAATAAACTGATGTTGTTTCAAGTCCCCCAGAACTGTGGTGGTTTGTTACACTGCGATAGAAAACCAGATGTCTTCCGTGAAAACTAAGGATCTGCTCTTCTGAGATCCAGTGTCCACCTGGGGATTAGTTCTCTAACGTTTCACTTCTAGTTAGGAAGTCATACTGCCTCTACCATCTACACGTTTCTCACGTCCACCCCTTGCTGACTCTCGGCCTGTACTTTATTTAAATTTCTGTAAGAACCTCCTCACTCCTCACCTCCAGTCTCTGCTCTGTGCTCCCTCTTATCCTCCACTGCTAGGATTCACCTTCTGGAAACACAGCTGTGACCATGCTACGGTGCTAATCAAAAGCCATGCATGAATCATTCTTATACACTTTCTGACGTGTAAAATCCTCCTGATTGGACTCAAAGTCTCCAAACCTACCAGCAGTCGACCTTTCTGGCATTATTTCCCTTCTCTTCACATCACACACTGTTTGCTCCCATCAAACTGACGCATTTGCTCTTCTTCTAGCATGTTCTATCTTGTGCCTTTGCACGGCTCTAGAGCTGAAATACATGCGAAGATACTGCCCATTCTTTACACTGAGTTCAGATGTGACGAACCACATGAACGCCTCTTATGTAACAGGTCTTTTCCACTTTTAGTTTCTATGGCACGAGAATGTGGCCCTTGGAAGTCTATGCCTCATCATCTGGCCTGTCTTGTAGCCCTTATAAGACTGTAAAAGGCAAAATCTATATTATATTCATCCTTATATTCCTTCGAGCACTTGCTTCAATGTTTTTGTGCGGATTCCCCAAAATGATGAATCCGTGCAAGCAGTAAGGACGTGCCGGTCTCCTCAAAATACATACACAATATGCCTCTATGTTAAAAAACAAAACAAAACAAAAAAACGCCACATTACAGGACATTATGCACCAAATGATCTGAGTTTTTGTTGTTGTGGCTGTTCTTTGTTTGTCGAATTTTCAAAGAAAGGGAAAAAAGAAAGAATAAAGGAAACTTAGACTGAAGTGGCATAAAAACACCAACAGCTAAGAGTGGCTGCTTCCTCGTAGTGAGATTCAATGAAATATAAAATACCTTACTTTTTATGTTGCACATATTTCACAAATTAAGTCTCTATAGTTCTTTCACATCTTAGGCCTATTTCTACTAGCAATTCCCAGGCTGATGTAATGAGTCCTAGGTCACAAGGCCCAGCTGATGTTTCCCCTGCTGTTTTGCTCAAACTTCAAAACAGTGTGTTCTTTTGCTCCAGGGATCCTTTGCTCTTTAATTTCCAATCTAATTTAGGCAAACAGTAGGGGTCAGATGTAAAATAAATCTGACAAATACCGGACAGATGCAATCTCCAAAATCTAAGAATCTTTACAGGGAAAGCACTTTCTTTGCTTTTATTTGAAAAGAGGTAATACATAATTCTGCAGCCTTCAGTTCATTAGGCAGAATCAAAACTTCCATTTCCATTATTCCAGAAAAAAGGTAAAACAAAACAATTGGCCTTTAAAATAAAATTGCTGAACAAGTAAGTGTTTGAGATGTCCTTTCATATTTACAAAACCAAAATGTTTTTCTTAAAATCTATACAAGTATTTTTATATTCTGTTCTTTCAGAGGACTATAGTTTTGTTTGTGAAACTTATTACCAATAAAATAAGGTCAACTTATAAGCGATTAGTGAAAGGTCATGTAAAATGGAAACATTTCATAGGAACAGGCTACCATTAATAATTTCTATGTTTTTGGTTGTGAATTAAATTTCAAAAAGGACAGATTTCAGTTAGTGTTTTAAATGTTTGCTTATAGTATGTTAGAGCGGCAGGATAAAGAACATTAGTGTGGAAGGAAGGTTACAGATGATTTATCCAATCTCTTCATCTTATAGGAGAAGAAGAAAAGTTCAGGAAATGTGGGGTCATTGTGCAAACTGTGTTTGTGTATGTGTGTGTTTGTGTGAATCACCAAACTGAAATCATACCTCCAGGATGCCCATTAAAATTTTTTTTTGTTAATGTTTATTTATATTTGAAAGAGAGAGAGTGTGTGTGAGCAGGGGAGGGGCAGAGAGCGAGAGGGAGACACAGAACCTGAAGCAGGCTCTAGGCTCTGAACTGTCAGCACAGAGCCTGACACAGAGCTTGAACCTATGAACTGTGAGATCATGACCTGAGCTGAAGTCACACTTTTAACCGAATGAGCCACCCAGGCTCCCCTGGGATGCCCATTTAAGAAGAGCAATAGCAACAGCAAAGAAGGAACCCTCAACTGGAAGGAAAAGTAGAAGGCTGTTGTCAGCTCTGAGCAGCAGATCCCACCAGTTTTCTGGAAGGACTATTAGTGTAAGAAGCTGAGCCATGCAACCCAGTTTGTAGGATGTGTGGTTGACTGTACAGTGAAAATCAGACTCCGAGAACACGGAGCAGAGGTTCGTGGGTGGGAGAAGGAGCTGGGTAATGAAGGTTGGCTACAGGGGAGATTTCCTAGGCGTTTCTCAACCTCCCCTCCTCAGCCCCACAGAAAACAAACACCAAAGGGCTCCTGTCTTTCTAAGTTGAAAGAGAGTCTAGAGGAAATGAACAGCCAGGCCCAGTTCTGGGATCCCGGAGGAAACAATATCCTTATTCCATCATTCAGGAACTTTCTGATATTAAATCCAACCCTCAAAAGCTCAATCCAACAAGACCTTTTAGTCTGCAAATTGCTCATCTGGACTGAATACCTGGATGGCTTTCACGTTCACTGGGGAAAAGTAATGGAAAAACGGAACATCATGAAACCACAGGGGAAGAAACTCCCATCATTCACTTTGTACGATCAACCCTATCTTCTGAAAACCCCCAGGCTTTAGTCGAAGAGAAGTTAGGCAGTCATTAGGCAGAAGTAAGGTAAAAAACAAAAAACAGGGGCACCTGGCCGGCTCACCCGGTTAGGCATCCGACTCTTGCTTTCGGCTCAGGTCAGGATCCCAGGGTCGTGCGAAGAAGCCCCATGGCAGGCTCTGTGCTGAGCGTGCAGCCTGCTTGGGATTCTCTCTCTCTGCCCCTCTCCCCCACTCGGGCACACTCTTTCTCCAAAATAAATGATAATTTTAAAAAACTATACATTAAAGATAAAACTGATCTCAAAAGAAACATGTTTTAGGGAAGAGAATGTCTCTCTCTCTCTCTCTCTCTCTCTCTCTCACACACACACACATACACACACACACACTGACCTAGCCCTCAAGAGTATTCAAATCATTTTCCATCCATTAACAAAAGTTAAATTTATATGAAAAGGCATTCAATAATGAGAAAGCCAAAAAGAATACTTGAAAATTAAAAATATAAGAATGGAAATAATTCATTGGTAAGATGGAAGACAAAGTAAGGAAACTCACAGAAAATAGAGCTAAAAAATAAACAGATACAATTTGAGGTACAAGGGATTTAGTTGCTCAATCAAGAGCTTAGATCATACCAGACCAGCTTATACAAAGAAAAAACAAAAGGGAATAACTATTTTTAAAATTATAAAATCAGAAACTCTTGGTTTTCGGTCAAAGGTAGTATGAGTGTGTGAGAACTCATATCCTTGTGAAATTTCAGCACATCAAGAATGAAATAAACGTCGTAGATAGAATATATAATCAGGAGAGATGATCTACAAATGAATGAGATTAAGAATGGCTTTAGACATTTCACACGTGAGTGTGTTTGTATTAAGAAGAACATTTCAGAGTCCTTAGGAAAAAGTATAGGAACTAAGTCAAACTATTAATTAAGCCTGAAGAAGCAAAGCATAAACATATTCAGGCTTCATAAAATTTATGTCCTATACAGTCTCCTTGGTGACATAACTTGAAAATGTAATTCAGGAAAACAGTATTACATATAAAGAAGAGAATGTCTGGGTTTGAAAAAATGGCTGAACTAACCTGGGAGGAAGGGAGGGAGGGAGGAAAGGACGAAGGAAGGGAGGGAGGGAGGAAAGGACGAAG
>CM053579.1:101277227-101317371 GCA_028646485.1 Cryptoprocta ferox
TAAGTCACTGAGTGTATGCTTGAGTGAGCATTACTTCTTCATACAAGACGAAAAGAGCAGAGACATTCTGGAGGAGGGCTCACTGCGATGTAAGAAGCGTTATTATGTCTGGACGACTGTAAGTGTCACACAGGAAGGGAACTGCAGTCGAATGCGCACTGAGGACAACGAGAAAGCGTCCCTGGAAAGACCTGAAGCCAGAGCACACTTCCGAGTGATGCTGTGCTCACTGCATGGGAACCCGAGAGATAGGAGCCCGGGATTTCTGAGCCACGACAGGGTTCCCGTGGCCACAGCAGCGTGGACAGCCGGCTAAGGGCGGGCACGCTGCGGGGGGTGCTCGCACTATTTCCAGGGGCCCACAACATGTAGAAAAAACACCTATTTTGGGTGAAATGAAATGTTTTGGTTTGGTTTTTCTTTCTCACATCTGCAAATGCACTCACGGATTAATAATGGCTGAATAAATGTTTATGGGGCTGCCTGTACGGGGAATCTCCCCAGCTGAGGACTAGTCCCCAGCTAAGTCCAGGGCTGCCGCGCTCGGGGTTTCACAGATTTGTCACCTCTGGATACACCATCAATGTTCAGTTCATGGCTTCGTTTCTCAGCTCTGCTTCTGGACGTTAATTTACTGCCTTCATCACTGGCTACATTCATGGGAAGGCAAAAGAGACAGGATGCTCCTTAGTATTTGTTTTCAGGCATATGAAACTGTCTCAGGCTTATGAGTATTTATACATTCCTGGATTATTACAAAGCAGAAGGATGGTTTCTTAATATTACCAAAATTTCCCTTCATCACAGCTCCAAACCACATATTGGCCACTTTGTAAGAAACAAAAATCAACCAGCTGACATCCTTAGTTGGAAGCCAATACGGAGCCTTCTGTGGGACCGCAACCACCTTTTATTAATTTAAAGTGGGGGTGCCTGCCACATTTTCTCCAGACTATAATGTGGGCCGCCTCTCAGGGAAAATGCTCATTTCCAATGCACTATGAGTGTTCTCACACTGAACTGTGCAAAGGGATTTCTAAAATGTACCGGAAAGTAACTGCATATTTCTATCCTATAGCTGAAACAGGTCTTACTAATTGAAGAGAAGAAAAGAGAGAAAAACATGGGGATGGAACGCCATCCTATTCATGACTCAAGACAGCAGTTTGGGCTCTGGACGCACATTCAAATCAACTTTAAAAAGTGAGCTTTATTTCTACACTGTTGGTGGGAATGTAAACTGGTACAGCCGCTCTGGAAAACAGTGTGGAGGTTCCTCAAAAAACCTCAAAAAACCCAGCAATGGCACTGCTGGGGATTTACCCAAGGGACACAGAAGTGCTGATGCACAGGGGCACATGTACCCCAGTGTTCATAGCGTCAAATCATGGAAAGAGCCTAAATGTCCATCAACTGACGAATGGATCAAGAAGATGTGGTTTATCTATACAATGGAACACTACATGGCCATGAGAAAGAATGAAATCTGGCCATTCATAGCAACATGGATGGACCTCGGGGTTGTCATGCTAAGCGAAGTAAGTCAGGCGGAGAAGGACAGATACCATATGAAACCTAACAGAGGACCATGGGGAGGGGAAGGGGGGAAAAAGAGTTAGGGAGAGGGAGGGAGGCAAATCACGAGAGACTCCTGAATACTGAAAACAAACTGAGGACTGAAGGGGGAGGGGGAAAGAGGAAGGGGGGTGATGGTCATGGTGGAGGTCACTTGTGGGGAAGAGCACTGGGTGTTCTATGGAAACCAACCTGACAATAAACTATAAAAAATAAAGTGAGCTTTAAGAAATGGAGAGGCATTTCCCACAATCTTTTCACCCATGGCCATCATAGTCAGAGCCCACACTAACCTTTTTACAAATAAGTCTCTTGTGACCTTAATGTGCAACAGGCTAGAGAAAACAATGACTTGAAACCACAAAGCTACAGACACGGGACACATGTGACATACTGTCCGACAAACAGGAAGATCTGCTGGCCAAGGGCCATCATATGTGTAACGCTAGCACTGACTTACACCGTCTTCCTTCAGCTGAAGGCTGGCCCTAACGTTTAATGTCTTGCCTTCAACGTGCCACATGCTTCATAAATGTCACAGAAATGACTAAATCCATCTCTAGAATCTATCCTTGAAACGGACTCATAATCATACAATGGGCATATGGGGCCTACTTACAAATTGCAAGATCGCATCTCTCTAAGGATGCAGTAAAGGTGAAATGAGGCACACAAATTAGTGTTGTTAAAACCGAACTGTATTATAATGGTTTAAAAATATTTCATTCATTGAAAAACTCATGAAACTGAATCCCTTTTGAACTCATTTTCCAAATCAATTGGCCATTCTCTTCAATCAGTACAGACGAATGAGCACCACAGACCAGCAAAGTCGATTTCCAAACATAAGACCTTGTGAAAATACGGTTCAACCTACTTTTTCTGTAACTTTAGTCTGTATCTCCTCCAAAGAATTATTTCCTGGAGTTTAGGACACTGTTCGTTCTCATGATAAAATCAGCTTTAACACAGCTGACTCTAGAGTGGGCTGTTCATTTAATTGGGTGACTTTGCCTCTCTCTCATTATTGGCATAGTTTTAGATTATCTGAATTTTCAAACATCTGATTAGCTCTTGATCCCAGTCTCATACATGCACATGAATTATAATACAATTACAGCGAGCATGCCATATTACTTGAAACGGTCAAGGGAGTCTTTCTTGCTTATTTTTCTACTTCCTCCTCCCTCCTTCCCACTGCAAAGTATTAGTAAAATATTATCTATACAACCTACTTAAACATTTTTAAGTTGGTAACAGGTTTAATGTTAATGCGTCACATTCACATCATCTTATCTGAGGATTTCTAGAGTCTGAATTTTACCAGCCAATCTGAATTCTATTAATCTTAGATGTCTGAGATTCATGGTTGCAGAGATCACAAGGTTGAGCAAACACTGTTCAGAATATTCAAGTTATAAATCTTCCTTTGCAATTTCTGTGGCATTTTACTTCTCTTCACTTAGTTTCCAATTTGTATTTAATTCTTTAGAAAGATGACAGTAAGATGCATCCACCCCAAAGGCATTGCCAAAACACAAAAATCAGTTTTCATGAGCCTCTTCAGGCAGAAACATTTTGATTTCTTACTTGCGAGTTAAAACCATAAACATTTGTGTACTTTTACACATTTAAGTAGAAGGAGGATATGTAATTATTCATTTGATTGTGGACATGAGTTTTCGCACCTTTGTAATTCCACAAAGTGCTCAAGTCTCTGTATCATTTTGAAACAAAATGACTCTGTGAAAAGGGCACACTGCATTAGATATATTAAAATACAGAACAGTCCCAGTGGACCATGAAAAGGATTATAAAGTACACTTACATATTTTAAAAGTAAAATCGGTAACTATTGATGTGTTATACTGCACTATATGCATGCATCTCTAATATATAAATGTATTTTTCTTTATATTCCCACAAGAAAATAAACCAAGAGTTAACAACACGGAAAACTAATTGCAATGCCTGCCATTATATTTTCCGTAACGGTAAGACATTATTTGACTCACTCGTGGTTAATGGGAAAGCCAATCTTTGGCTGCTCTAAGAAGCATGCATAGGTCTGACCACATAAGGTGAAAACACGAGCCTGTGTGTTCAAGCCTGTGCATTTATAAAGGATGGGAGACTCTGAAAATGTCACGGGCATGGATAATTTGTGACTTTCAATGAAAAAAATTATATATATTTTTTTTCCCAAAAGCATCAGGTTAGGGGGTTGGAGGGATGAATACGGAAGCATAGAGTATTCCTAAGGCAGTGAAGCTGCTCTGTTTGACATCGTAATGGGCTCTATGTGTCACTGAAGGTACAACACTGCATGTGTAACACCAAGAGTGGACGCTATGCTAAGCCGTGGATGCTGGGTGAGTAGATGGGTCAATCTTCAGTAAAAAACGTACCATTCTGGTAAGTGATGCTGATAACGGGGGAGACTGTGTATGTGTGAGGGAGCAGGGGGTAGATGAGAAACCTCTGTACCTCCCTCCCAATTTTGTTATGAACCTAAAACTTCCGTAAAAAAAAAAAAATAAAATCTTTAAGGAAAACCATCGGGAATGGTGGTTCTGAGTTGAAATTGTGACATGCACCACATCAACGTCACCCCTGCTCCTGGAACTCCTGCAAGTGGCTCATCAACACGTGCCACGGTTCTTGAAACTCTCATTATACAAGGCTGACGTCAGTGTCTCAGAAGACATGCTGTACCATGCCCCCAAACACACAGTATCTCCAGTTTTCTTCAAATCCAAGGGGCGAATCCCCAAATCTCTCTTCAGATTCTCTGTGGTTTAAATGCCCTTTTTCCCCCTGCATTCTCAATGTCTAGGATCCAGTATTATATGTTCACATGTTTAGAGAAATGGTGTGCCAGCTAGGGATTCTCAGGGGCCATTTAAGTGAACACATATTCATTACAATATCATCTGGTGTTTTAATCAATTAATAGGATAGATAGTATCTTTACCCACTACTTTTTTGATGTAACATAATAACTACTTGATTCATTTAAGAAGGACAAAAGGAGAGAAAATTAGAGAAATCAAAATCAGGGCAAAGTTAAGGTATAAATGTAGGCCCAATATATAAAACAAATATGTTATGGGGCGCCTGGGTGGCTCAGTCGGTTAGGCGTCCGGCTTCGGCTCAGGTCATGATCTCACAGTTCGTGGGTTCGAGCCCCACGTCCGGCTCTGTGCTGACAGCTCAGAGCCTAGAGCTGCTTCGGATTCTGTGTCTCCCTCCCTCTCTGACCTTCCCCTGCTCGCGCTCTGTCTCTCAAAAATAAATAAAAAACATAAAAAATTTAAAAAATATATGTTATGAAGAGATATATCCCAGGTGGATGTTAGGAAAGTAAAATATCATAATGCTTTGGAAAAGAATATTTTAAGACCTATAAAGAAAATATTAAACATCAGTAATTGAGCGCTTGCCGTATTTTACCACTGGACAGAATATTTTATTTGTACACTGTCCTAATAACATTCCTGTTAGAAACGCGTGTCTACACTCATTTCCTAATAAGAAGAGTGAAGTCAAAGGGCTCAGTAGCTTGCTGAAATGCTGTGACTATACAGAGACAAGACAGAACTCACCCAGAGGCCTCTCTCTGCCTGTCGGCTCTTATGTCTTTAACTCAACGTTTTATTCATTCTCGAAATATTAATCCCAATAACCTCCCTCCTAAACCTTTACCAAAAGGAAACTGTCTTAACAAATCACAAATTACGTGTCAGGAAACATTCATAGCAGTAAAAACTGCCAAGTGCCTACACAAGAGATTAGGAGATGAGGTTTTCCTATTTCTATCAAAAGACAACTATTAACTTACAATGTATAATTCTGAAGCACACGTGGTGTTATGGAAAATGATGCTGATAAAGTATTAAATAAGAGGGGCGCCCGAGTGGCTCAGGTGGTTAATGATCTGACTCTTCATTTTGCCTCAGGTCATGATCTCGTGGTTCGTGAGTTCGAGCCCTGCATTGTGCTCTGTGCTGACAGCTCGGAACCTGGAGCCTGCTTCGGATTCTGTGTCTTCCTCTCTCTCTCCCCCTCCTCTGCCCACTCACTTTCTCTCTCAAAAATAAATAAATAAATAAACTTAAAAAAAGTGTTAAATAAAAAACAGACTAAAACACTTTATGAAGACTATAATTTCTAACATATAAAACATAATTCTATGACATTTAAAAAACATTTAAAATGTGTTTTAAACAGGATAGAATTCTAATGTTTTTAAATATTCTATAGCTGCTGACACTGAAAAATATTAGTGTGAGTTTGGTGTAATTTGAGCTTAATGAAAATCTTTAAGGAATCTAATTTGGATGTGATTAACAAAACAGACCCGTGAAAAACCCTGCAGTTTTATAATGGAAGAAGGACATAAGGGCATTAATATACCTTTGGCCATTTAACAATGCCTTCTGCCATGAACAGCCCTGTGTTTCAGGACTGCTGCTGTGACCTCTCTGAGTATTAGTTTCCTTACCTGAAAAAGGCTGCATTTGGAGATCATCCCTTCTCTTGCCCTCGGTGGTAATATTCCACGAATGTATAAATCCTAGGAAGAAAATGTATAAGAAGCAAAGTCATTGGCGTGGCACTATGCAAAACAGTAAGAGAACAGTTTGGAAAGGTTAATTGAGATAATCTGAAACACTGAACTTGGAAACAGCTGTGCATGCAGACATGTCCCTGTATAGATTTCTAAGAGGTACCAGCAAGGCTGACAAGTCTGAAATACACAGCAGGGTAAACAGGTGATCATTGGGACAACAATGCATCAAATACTGATGGATTCACGTCACAGCTTCCTTCCGAGGGGACTGTGTATGATGCTACGGGGCTCCCGGGCGCACACAGAAGAGATGAGGCTCCCCGTGGTTCGTGCTGGTGGACCTGTCTACGTGGTGAGAGGCATGTGCAGGTGCCGCTGGCCGCAAGATTCAGAATGATCACAGCGCTAGAGAGACCACTGCACCTTGCTGGCCTATCTCCTCCACACCCTGTAACACTCCACGCCTAATACCTCACCCACAACAGAAGGCCACTTCTCACTTTATCCACATATGCCCACCTCTGAATCTACTTAGTCAGAAGATTCCTGCTGTCTAATTGACACACACAAGGCAGGGTTTTACCTTCTTCTGGGCTTATGATCAGACTGATAAGATTCATCCATGGTATGTATCCCTTTAAGGTGTTTGCTGTAATTATCCCTGGCATATATCCATGAATATAAGATCACTTAGTTTTCTATTGATGGATATTTGGACAGTTTCCAGTTGGGGGCTGGAAATAAAAGTTCAAGTGGAAAATTCAACTTCCTATATGTATACATTCCCTGATTTAACAACACAAGCAAATGACACCCCTGAAAGTGAGGCATGAAATGGAGGAAGAGAGAGCAGTCATCCAGGACGAAGTTTTTCAAGCCCTCTGTGCTATCCTGAGCCCCCTATTTTGGCCAGTAGTTACTGCTTTAGAAAAGGGCTAGTGAACAGCCTAGGCTGCTGTGTTCCAGGTGAAATATTGAGTTCAAGTATGCAAATCAATTCCACGATGCTCCAACCACACAGTCCCAGCACGTGATATGCTGATCTCTATGCAGCTTCATTCCCTTCTGAATACGGTTTTATATTCTTCCCATCTGCCACTATCACAACTTATAAGACATTTCAAAGACATCTGATTGACTCTATGTCTCTGCAGACTGTGTGTGATGCTAAAATCACAGCTTCTACAAGTATCATTTTAGTGGCCATTCATCCCACTGAATTAACCGTGCTCTTTGCTGTCTTGGACGACGGCTAAGTCCTGTTTCTTACCTGGCTAGTTAGGGTACAAACTGCAGTCTAATGGCATCCATACCTCACAGTTAATACGAGGAGACTCTACAGACTCTAGAAAGGTCAAAAACAACCCCAACATCCTGATCATACTTCTGGACCTACATGAAAGAATGAACTTGACATATTTTTCCACAGAAGCCAAGAAGAAAAGTAACTACATAATTTGGGGTTTGTGCACTGGCCCGGTTGTCAATTTCTTTGTAAGTGATTGAATTTCATCTTGTCTGAACACTAAAATAACAGGAAATAAGCAAGAGACCAAGAGATGAATTTATAAAAGGATAACTTATATAAGTTTTACATAAATACTTTGAAGAGCACAGTATGATTTTCAATGTCTCCAATTATATTTGAAAACCAAATAGGTATTGTAGCTTAGTAGCATCAAACTGCGAAAAGAATAAGTCTCTGACAGTAGATACCCTTTATGCCAAATTTTCCCCTCTATTTGCCTTCTTAGGAACACTGATATACTGGGTGTAGAATATTCCAACAAAAACCATCACTCCCAAAAACGTAAAGTGATCAGTACAGTCAGCCTCTTTAATTCAGTTCAATTATTTATATTATTTTCATTTTATTTACATTCAGGTTGCCATTAGGAAAATTCCCATTTCTACTCTTTCAGCAAATATTCCCCTGAGGACATGGTATATGCTGCCTCTGAGCTAAGAAAAGTATATATTAAGGTGGGGACAGAGATGCATAAAGTTATTGTTTTGTTTTGTTTTTAATGAAAAATACTTGTAAAGATTTTATCTCTTTTCAGGTTTTCAGATGACAACATGCTTATGGTATTTGTGTTTTAAGACTTTCAAATCCTTTCTTTATCCCTAAAACCCTCGAACTGAGTATCTTTATGCAATAGTCTGAGGTCCACATTCATAGTCTTTGTAAGTGAAGGGCATGGTGACTTTTTATCTTTGATATAACATTGACTTTACTTTCTATGTTTAGAGTCTGTTTTTTAGCATGGTTTTCAGCTGACTAGTCTACAGAGAATTTACTAAGTTATCAATCATGTCACGGCTCAAGTGGTCTCTTCAACTTTTCCAAATATCAGAAAAAATCCTGCTACTGGTGTTGTACTAATACTGATACTCTTGTAGCCATTAGGAACGTCAAATAATTTAATTTGAAAAAAAGTCACATGAATTTACATGAAGTTCACATAATTTATTTCCTGATATACTTGTGCCTGAAAACTGTAAGGCAAGATACTCTTTTCTAAATGCCAGTTACTCCTATCTTTGTAGAGAGCTTTATTTTTTAGCTACTCAGAATGACAGTTTTGTAGGACTCTGAAGGTCCTCATTCCTAAAACTGTTCAAACACAGCTGGGTGCCCATGTAATAGGGATGTAATGGAAACCCCAAACAGGGCCACAAATTTAATCTAGAAAATGTCCCAAGTTCCCTTCCAATGCTCATATACCCTGAAGTCCTGGGAGTCAAAGGATCAGTGTTTTTGCTTGATTTACATTTGAATTCCTCCTTGGGGAATAAAAGTCTTTTATGTCTGAGGATCCAATAAACACAGAAGACCTTAGTGAATGACCCAGTATACTGATGAAATTTTACTGAAACAGAACTACAATCTGGATAATTAGCATATATCTATACAAGTATGTTTATTTATGGGGCTAATAATTTTCCACCTTTTATAAGTAGGTTCCAAGCCCAAACATAGGGCTTGAACTCACAACCCTGAGATCGAGAGTCACATGTTCTACCAACTGAGACAGCCAGTCGCCCTTATTTTTGGTTATTTAAAAAAAACAATGTTTAATATTTATTTTTGAGGAATCGAGACAAGAGTGCGAGCTGGGGAGGGGCAGAGAGAGAGGGAGACACAGAATACGAAGCAGGCTCCAGACTCTGAGCTGCCAGCACAGAGCCCGACGCAGAGCTCGAACCCACAGACTGCAAGACTGTGACCTGAGCTGAAGTGGGACACTTAATGACTGAGCCACCCAGGCGTCCCGGTTATTTTTTAATGATGATCCTGCTTAGGTGGAAAATGTTGGATTTTTAACTTTTGCAAATGCAAACGAGTCAGAGGCAACAAGATGATGTTTAGTGCGTCCTTTTTGTTATTTCTTGTAATTTAGTACTGAAATATTTCAATGTTACAAGGAATAACTTTGTTATTTCTTATGCAATAATTGTAGCTGGCCAGGGCACAGGAAGAAGAGAACAGATCAGCAGTCAGCACTTTGGCTGTAGAAGATGTTAAGAAAATTCACGCTTCCCACATTCCAGAATTCTCTTCCAAAAACAACTAAAAGGGATGTTTAAAACTAACTGATTTCAATAATTAAATATAGAAGTTGGATGGATGAGATATATTTAATACACTTATTACATGTTTTTGATAGTGAGTGATTCTATAATACAGGTTTCATGTTTCTTCTTTATAAAATCCACACAAAGGTTCTAAACAATTCTGCAAACAAAGTTTATTCATTCAATCAACAACAGTTGTTCAATACCTATTGGGTGTTACACAGTGGGGATACAGAAGTTAAAAAATTTTTTTTAATTTTCTTTTTTTTTTTTTTTTACTTTTGAGAGAGAGACAGAGTGTGAGCAGGGGAGGGGCAGAGAGAGAGGGAGACACAGAATCCGAAGCAGCTCCAGGCTCTGAGCTGTCAGCACTGAGCCAGACGTGGGGCCCAAACTCATGTGAAATCATGACCTGAGCCAAAGTCAGATGCTTAAACCGACTGAGCCACCCCGGTGTCCCCAGAAACGTTTAAAAAGAATGAGTATGCCGGAGCTACACAGATCACTGCGATCTCGTTAGGTCTGCTATCTGCGCACCTATCTGTATCTGTTTGCCTACCAACCTACCACCTTGCCACCTACCTCCGTATATAGCACGAGAATTATGAAGGCACGGAGGGAAATCGCTTCTCTCTACAGGGAGTCAGGTTAGGCTTCAGCACACTATTGACAAGTAGGCTTTTCCCGCTCGAAGAAAAAAGACTTTCACAGAGGGAACAGCATCTGCAAAGCTACTTACGAACAGATATTGTGGAGCCTGAGATTAATATTATGTAATTTGGTGGGGATTATAGTCAACATAAGTATTGCCTTTTCACTGTATGTTACAATCTATCCTAACATTCGGGATTTTATTAAAATGATGATTTCAGTATCGCTCGTGGTTCTGTGGGCTAGCCGGGCACCACCTAGCAGTTCTTCCCCACCGCGATATTGGCTGAAGCCACAGTTGCCTGAAAGAGCGTGCCTGGTCTGGGCCATGTACAATCTGGCAGCCTGTCAGGGGCCCTTAGAAGGTTGGTCTCTGCCGGGAAGTCCAGACATCTGGGATTCTCATATCGCGTCAGAGCCTCTTCCTGAGTCTATTTCTTGCACGGTGGCTCAGGGACTGTGAAATCACACAAAGTCTTGCACACCTCCCTGACACTCAGGCACGGAGGGGCACAGCGTCCCGTGACCAACACAGTCAGGGTGACAGCCCAAATTCAAGGAAGAGGGGGCCACACAAGCACGTGCATACAAGATGCGGTTCAGGGTGAGTTGTCTGGAGACTTGTGACCAGCATCCACTATCTGGTTTCCAAACGTCCGCTTCTCTTGCAAGACGCCAAAACCTCATGTCATTCCGGCATCAGGGTCAGGCTTAAATTAGAAGACTGTGTCCCCTAAATCATCTCCAGGTGCAGATGGCTTTACTTGGATGTAGCTCCTTTTGATCTGAAGACGTGAAGCAAAGAGATGAGTGATCTGCTTCTAGAATCAGGAGACAGAGGCCATCCTAGACTCCGTCGCTAAGACCCTCACAGTTTCAGCCGTCCCACCCAGCTGCGAGGCGCTGCGAGGCTGTATCTTAGCCACTGCAGGAGTCCTACCACGGGACTTACTACAATGCAGTTGCTTTCACCTCTACCCTGAGATGGATTCTGGTAATGTGCTGCAGTTGATCTTTTCCCCAGGATTTTAACCCACTTTGGGAATTACTTTCTTTCACTAAATAGGCTGGTGTGAAGACACGTTTGTTTTCCAAGGCTGCTCTTCTCAGACTCTGTATTTTCTCTAAATTCTGTCTCCAGATTGACTTGCTTTTTCTGCATCCATTCCTTACCTCATGCAGCTAGGAGGGGCCAGGGGATGCTCGCAGCAATTTGCATGACGATGTCTCTGTTCCAGTGCAACAACTTATTAGGTACATTTCCTAGCTTCCAAAATTACCAGAAAACAACAATTTTACCAGTATTTTGTGAATGCACATCATAGTCACAGTTTTATCCAGCATCTTACAGCACTTTCCTTGACACTTTTACAGCTTCCTACGTTTTCATAGATTCTTGGTTTACTGTTCCATCCTGACCATGTTTGTCATGGGCTGGCCCTGTGCAGAGATCTTACTTTTATGGCAATGCTTCTCAACGGTTTCCCTGGTTTCTGCCATAGAATGTGATTTAAACGCTAAGCTGTCCTGAGCCCCTGGATTGGAGGAGGGTTGGTTTGGACTCTTCTGGGGACATGGCATTCTTTGCGTGGCAGAACTCAGCTCTTTTGACTTTTCCGTAGGGGAGGGGTTTACCCCAGGAAGATCCTACTCTCAGGCATCTGGTTGATCTCTGAATTCAGCTTAAAACCTGGAAAGTATTATATGCAACTTGAGAGAGTTCATACTAATATTTCCAATGCAAAGTTAGGAGTGCAAGCTTCTTACTCTCTTGTTGATCACGTCTTTGTTCCACACTGAGAATCTTCATTCTCAAGAACACATGATGATAGAACTGAAGTATCTCACCATTATTCAGGCACCCTATCCCACAAACACAAAAGTATCAATATAATGGCACTAAGACCGATCATTGCTAAAAACACTTCCATTTTTGGCGTATGCTATTGCCCATTATCTCTCATTTTCAATCATCATATTACCTCCACAGCATCAGAATATATGACAACTGCATTCATTCTATTTGCTTGAACCTATATTTTTACAAGGTATCGATAATTAACGGCCAACACTATACTTACGTTGATGTCTCTAGTAACT
Source organism: Cryptoprocta ferox (assembly GCA_028646485.1). NCBI lineage: Eukaryota > Metazoa > Chordata > Mammalia > Carnivora > Eupleridae > Cryptoprocta > Cryptoprocta ferox. The sequence continues at coordinate 101,289,706 of CM053579.1, forward strand.
TCTGTTGTCTGAAGACTGTTCCCTGGTAATGTCCTGAAGAAAAGGTATGGGAACACTGTTCTTGAGTGTTTATAACAGCTTGTGCTATTATAAATTAAATTGGTAATTCTGTTGTAAATTCAATATGGCTTGACTACAGGAGAGCTGCTTACATGTCTATGCCTAATTTCTAAAAGGCTACCATATTTAACATGCTTATGTTTTCTTTTAGTTTATTACTATTATTATTAATTATTTTGGCTTTCTCATCTTCACACAGGGCTAATTTTGATTTCCAAAATTTTAAATAATTGCATTGGCCAGTTCTTCCACACTGATGTTAATAATAAAAATGACACCAGGCACCCTTCTCTCTTTCCCTTTTTGTTTCTATTATCATCCCAGTTAGTTAACAGACACTGTAATATCAGTTTCAGGTGTACAATATAGTGATTCAACACTTCCCTACAATGCCCAGTGCTCACCATGACAAGTGCACTCCTTAAGCCCCATCATTATTTAACCCATCACCCATGCTCCTCCGCTCTGGTCAACCATCAGTTTGTCCTGTAGAGTTAAGAGTCCGTTTCCTGGTTCGCCGCATTTGTTTCTTAAATTGCACAAATGGGTGAAATCATACGGTACTTGTCTTTCTTGACTTATTTCACTTAGCATCTTACCCTCTAGCTCTATTCATGGTGTTGCAAATAGTGAGATTTCATTCTTTTTTACGGCTGTGTAATATTCCGTTGTATACATACCACATTTTCGTTATTGATTCATCATCCATGGACACTTAGGCCGTTTCCATAATTTGGCTATTGTAGATAGTGCTGCTATAAACATTGGGATGCATGTACCCCTTTGAACTGTATTTTTATATTGTTTGGGTAAACACCTAGCAGTGCAATTCCTGGATTGTAAGGTAGTTCTATTTTTAACTTTTTGAGGAACCTCTATACTGTTTTCCAAAGTGGCTGCATCAGTTTGCATTACTACCAACAGTACACAAATGTTCCTTTTTCTCCACATCCTTGTCAACATCTCATTTCCTGTGTTGTTAATTTTAGCCATTCTGACAGGTGTGCAGTGGTATCTTGACGTGGTTTTAATTTGTATTTCCCTGATGATGAGCGATGTTGAGCATCTCTTCATGTATCTGTTAGCCACCTGGATATCTTCTTCAGAGAAATGTCTGTTCATGTCTTCTGCCCATTTTTAATTGGATTATTCATCTCTGGGTGTTGAGTTGTGTAAGTCCTTTATATATTTTGGATACTAACCCTTTACTGGATATATCATTTGCAGATATGTTCTCCCACTCTGTACGTTGCTTTTTAGTTTTGTTGATTTTTTTCTTCACTGTGCAGAAGCCTTTAATTTTGATGTAGTCCCGGTAGTTTATTTTTGCTTTTGTTTCCCATGCCTCGGGAGACATCTAGAAAAATGCTGCTACAGCTGATGTCAGAGAAATTACTGCCTGTGCTTTCTTCAAGGATTTTTATGGTTTCAGGTCTCACATTTAAGTCTTTAATCCATTTCAAGTTTATTCTTGTGGAGCACCCTTCTTTCTTATTGACTCTAATGGAATGTCTCTTCAAGCAACAAGACATATTTGGTTGAATTTATTTTTATTACTCGCATTTCTATTTTGCTTAGAACTTTAATCTGAAATAATTGCTGGATTGTATGAAATTATTTTTGGCACTTCTTGAAACAGTAAAGTTATTTTTTTCATTTAACTTAATAATGTCATGAATTACATTAATAGATTTCCTAATATTGAGTCATTCCAGTATTCCTAAAATAGATGTTATTTCATCATGGGGTATTACTTCTTAATATAGGGCTAGTCTAAATGTTCACTTAAAGAGTTTGCATTAATATTTATACAATTGAGATGACACTATATATGCGCATAACTCTCTTATTTTCTGATCTCTGTCAGTTTTTAATATCACAGTTAATCTACCTTTATAATATTTAATACAAGTACTCCTTCTTTTTTATGGCCTTGGTCAGTTTTAATACCACGGGAATTAATTGTTCCTTTAAAGTTTAATAGCATAGAAATTTCACCTTCTTTATATCATGGGGTAAGATTACCTCTGTAATAACCTTCACCTCTCATTTTGTAGGTGAGTGGAAAGAGTGCGGGCATCTTTGATATCTTTTTGCAATTGAGACCATGACTACCAGTCTGCTTGTTAAAATTCCACCAAGAAAAAAATCATCCCCACACACATTCTGTTTTCCCTCTATATGCCAATTTTACATTCTTATCCATTATATTTTATTCTTTCTCCCTCATTCGCCCTCTCTCCTTCTCTCCCTTTCTCTCCTCTCTCTTCCTCACCTAGACTAGTATATAAGGTATTTTCTCTAGAAATTCTGCAGTGTACACCATGTCTTAAGAAATTAGACCCTACGAGTAACTATCAAGTTTGTTTCAGGACCACAAGGCCAGTTCTAAGACAGCAAATGTAAATATTGTTTTCATCTGCAACCTTCTATTCATCCTTGGCTTATTTTAAACTGTACCGAGAAACTCACAGGAACCAAGGAGAGACAATCATTAAAGCCAATATGGCCGTCTCATCATGGAATACGACAATGAGGAGACACTCCCAAACATACTGATGAGGATGAAGAAGTAAGTCTGGGCAAAGAGTCTGGATTCCCTAGAATACTTACTTTGTTCAGCTCATGGAGGGGTCCTGAACAAGCTAGACTGGTGTCAACCAGTGCTATTGCTAGGACAGTCCTTCCCACATCTTCAGAACCAGATCCAGGACTTACACTGTGGTGAGGTGTCCCCACCATGGGCCAGATGAAGCCATACTGAGCCAAATTGAACGCTGTGATCATAGGGAAACTCCATAACCTCCAAGCTCTCAGAATTAGGCCAAATTACTTGTCACTTAAAGGGACTTTAGTTCCAGAACAGGTGGACAGCAGGTAAGCCTTCAGAGTCATCTGAATGTATCCCCGTAATGTCCCACAAACACTCCCCTGCTTTTGTTCTGGATTTATGTATTCTGGTCCCCATGCCAGGGACCTTCTCTCTTAAGAGGACTGGGGTCAACTGGAACAATGACAGTATTGGCAGATTTTAGTTGTATACATTGCCAGTTTGTTCTAAGGAACCAGATAGTATTTATTTATAAATCCCACCCATTTTCCTATCTTCCAACTCCTCTTTGTTTTTAGCTGTATTAATTTTTCCTTCCTGTTTTTAGGGTTCTCTAGTTAAATTATTGTAAGGTTTGTATTGTACTTTATTGGGTTTGAAATGAAAACATTAGATAGTTTGAACTTTTTTCTAAGGACATGTTTAACTGGACCGTCTGCCCGAGGTGGGCTGCAGGGGGCTCACACTGACCTGTTACATTGTCAGGAATTCGGGAAGCCTGCAGTTCAAGGCTGTCATTATTAAAAATTAAATTATATAAACTTACAAAGTCGTATTGAAATCACAGTAATACATATCTAAAGCTACAATTCTCCAACACCTTATTTTTTCACTACGTACTACCTCTGCTTTTGAGGTTACTTACAACTATGACAGTCATGTCACATAGTGGTATCTACTGTGGATCTCTCCCCATTTCTGTGTGTAGTGACCACAGTGGCAGCCTGGAACTGGCCACCGTGGGAGTATTTACACCACAGAAGCCAACAAGTGCTGTACACCAGGACTTAAACTGATTGTTTTCTTGATTTTCTTCAGACTTAAGAAAATGTTGGAGAAAATGGTACCAGTGCAGACTGACCATAAAAGAGTGCTGAGACTGTAGCAATTACGTTGTGATGAGGACACACATGTGGGCGCCTGTGCGCGCACACACACACACATGGAGGACTCATCTTCCCGTATTTGAAGACTATTAACTACCGACTTCAGCAAAGACATTACGCAGTTACCAACGCACGAGAGAGGTTCTGATGTACATTTTCACTGTTTTGTCTTACTTATTAATGTAAACAGATACACAAACAATACTCATGCTGCACATATGTATTTGGGGAAGCAACTGTCAAATGTTTGTCTACTGACCACTGACCGTCTCTAATGTGTTTTGATTTATAGTCTGCCCACTAGCATTATTTTTTTAAATAATCCGTAACTATATTTTAAATGTTCTCTTTAACACTTGTTACTTAAAGAGTGCTATTTTAGGGGCACCTGGATGGCTCAGTCAGATGAGCACCTGACTCTTGATTTCAGCTCAGGTCATGATCCCAGTATTACGAGATCAAGCCCTGTGTCAGGCTCCCCACTGGGTGTGGAGCCTGCCTGGGATTCTCTCTCTCTCCCTCTGCCCCGCCCCTGCTTGAGCACGCTCTAGTGTTTCTTTTTTATTCTAGTTTTTTTTTTTTTTTTTGAGAAAGAGAATGAGAGAGAGCAAGTGGGGGTAAGGGTCAGAGGGAGAAAAAGAAAATCTTAAGCAGGCTCCACACTCAGTGTGCAGCCAGACATGGGGTTTAATCCCACGACTCTGAGATCATCACCTGAGGAGAAATCAAGAGTTAGACACTCAACCAGCTGAGCCACCCAGGTGCCCCTATAGTGCTTTTAAAACAATACACCACTTCAGGGACACCTGGGGGGCTCAGTCGGTTAAACCGTCTGACTTCGTTCGGCTCAGGTCACGATCTCGGGGTTTGTGAGTTTGAGCCCTGCATCCAGCTCTGGGCTGACAGCTCGGAGCCTGGAGCCTGCTTTGGATTCTGTGTCTCCCTCTCTCTCTGCCCCTCCCCTGCTCATGCTCTGTCCCTCTCTCTCTAAAATAAAAAAGTAATAAAATATTTTTTAAAAATACACTTCAGATTTTATTACATTTTTTAAGAAGTTCTAATTTTTTGTTCTCTAAGTCATAAAATGTGGTGTCTTATAGCACCCCCTTGATTTGGAGAGGGGGTGTTCTTTGTGTCCAAACAGAAAGCCTAATTTTGGAAATGTGTGGTGGGTCTTGAAAGGGAAAGAGTAGTTTGCCTAACTTTGGCTGTGGATACACACATGCTAAGTAAATAGCCATCTATGTTTACTCCTCGTAATTATTTTACTTGGTTGTTCCATGAGGTTTTCATATCTCTGAGATCTGAGTGTGCAGGTGAGAAAAGTCCCTTTCTCCTCATACGTATTTCTAGTGGTTTTTGTCTTGAAGTACATGAAATACTCATGAAATGTTTACACTTGGGAACACTTTTTCTAGTATTCACTGCTTTGGGTTTTATTTTTACTTTTCTTCATCCCTTTTAATATCAACATTCCCCCCTCCTCCGCCCGCTGCAATATATATTGTATCCTTTTTCAGTAAAAATGTTTGGATCCAATTGTTTTAAGTGTGTGTCTGGTAGACAATTTACCACTTTTTAATCAGAGAAGGAGTGTTTTGTAGTCATAGAGAAACTACATTTATTGTCACAATTATGTTGTCATTTTATAGCAAAGTTTGGTATCTCTCTGCGCTGCTCTTTCCGACTTGTGCTTCTTTAGTAAAGTGGGAAACACGGTGAGTTTTTCAGCAGTGTGAATTTGGACACTTCTCTGACTTTCTCATGGGGCCCACAGCACGCTGTCCGCTCACCTGTAAGAAGGTCTGATGGCGTCTGCCCAGTGCAGTTGACGGCAAGCCGGGCTCTGTATCTCCCTGTGTATCTGACCTTCAGTCAACCTCTCAAGCAGATACGGAGTGTGGATAGGTCAGGCCTCCCTCATCTCATGACCTCCTCCTTTTGCCTGTGGGATGAATGACACTTCCTACCCCACTGTGGGGATGTCACTCCCACGTAAGATGAACCAGTCATGGTGACAGGATGAAGATCAAGGCAACACTGGCCAAGTCAGTCTTTCTATTCCGTGGAGCTCAGCATTCTTTGCTCCAGCAGAACTTCCTCTTCTGCTACTGTGCCCAGAAAACACAATTATTGGTGATTTTGCGGCTGCGAAAAAGTATGTCGTCACCGATGCCATGCGAAAGGAAAATGTCTTATAAAGATTAAAGCACATGTGATCCATTTCCATGGTTTTACTTCCAGAATAACCTGATTTACTTAGGGGGTCCTCTCCACAACTCAGTGACTCACACGGATCGCATTAAAGAAGCGGGCTGCGGTCAAGGGTGCAGACTGAGTCTCCATGCACATGCCAACGTATTTTCAATTTGCTGTTCACCACCTTTGTAAACACCTATTACAGCCACGGCGGTTTCTGTAAAAACTAAGGAACTTCACCTAAACTTTAGTTAAATTCAATCTAAGCTGTTAAAAGCTAGAAATAAATCACTGAAAAACCCAGAAGAAAAAGGACTTTACGAACAAGTAAATACTCCACTGCCTCCATTTCCTTTTTAATTCCAGATACACACACACACATGCACACACACATTATATACATATTTCCTACTGTGTGAGATAGACATGTATACGTATATGTGAACACATGTAAGTGTGCATATGTACCTACGTATATATCACGTGTTTAATCATTACCCTTTTTTCTTTAGATTTATTTGCTAACTTCAGACCTTAGTAAGTGAAAAGCAAAAAATGACTACACGTTCCGCAAAAGAGTAACCTCAAAACCTAGCGACAAGTTGCAGTAGAGAGCAAAAAAAAAAAAAAAAAAAACGTACAAAAACCAAAAACAAACAAAACCCTGCAAATACAGCAAGCCTAGTATGATTCCCCAGGACAGGAGGGACCATGACATGGTAACAAACTGGCTCCCACATTTCAGTGACTCAACGCAATACAGACGTATCTCTTGCTCCCCTCATGCACACGTGGTCATCCTTCAATTACTAGCTGTCACCTCCCCAACACACTGGCCTCCCCAGGTCCCCAAACAGGGGAGAAAAGGGCTGCAGCATTCTGGGGGACGCCGGCCCAGAGCAGGTCTGGAAGTGGATCCGATCTCTTCTTCCCACTCCGTTTCTCGGGGCTGAGATCCGTGCTCAAGCCTCACGGAGGCTGGGGATTGGGTGCCGGCAACAAAACCGGTGCGGCGTTGCAACACCACGGTCCGGTAGGTGCAGGGGCGGGGAGCTGACCCCAGCGGAGGCAATCGTATTCTGTCTCCTGACGACGAGAGACTTGCATGGAGGCCCCGACAGCAAAGACCCGAGAGAGATGTTAACGGCCCTGGGGGATCTGAAGATACTCTGTGCTCCCCTGCACATCGCCCCCCTTCACACGGCGCTCCCAGCGCAATCGCTTCCGTCGCACGATGCTCCCACGCAATCGCCCCCCTTCCCATGCTGCTCCAGCGCACCTTGCCCTCCAGCACACGGCGCTCCCGCGCGCATTGCCCCCCGTCACACCGTGCTCCCGCGCAATCGCTTCCGTCCCACGGTGCTCCCGCGCACCTCGCCCTCCAACACACGGCGCTCCCGCGCGCATTGCCCCCCGTCGCACCGTGCTCCCGCGCAATCGCTTCCGTCCCACGGTGCTCCCGCGCACTTCGCCCTCAGGCGCAGGACGCCCCCACTTCGCATGGTGCTCCCGCGCACATCAACCCCCGTCGTACGATGCTCCCGCGCAATCACTTCCCTCGCACGGCGCCACAGCGCGCATTGCCCCACGTCACACGATGCTCCCGCGCAATTGCTTCTGTGGCACGGCACTCCGGCACAACCGCTTCTGTCGCACGATACTCCAGCGTACATTGCCCCGCATCGCACGGCACTCCCGCGCGCATCGCCCCCCTCGCACAGCGCTGCCCACGCAATCGCTTCCGTTGCACGATGCTCCCGCGCACATTGCCCCCGTCACACAATGCTCCAGTGCAATCGCCCATCGCAAGGCGCTCCCGTGCGATTGCCCGTCGCAAGGCACTCCCGCGCAATCGCCCCACGTCGCACGGCGCTCCTGTGCGCATCGCCCCCCTCGCACGGCGCTCCCCACGCAATCGCTTCCATAGCACGATGCTCCCGGGCACATTGCCCCCTGTCGCACTGCGCTCCCACACAATCGCTTCCATCGCAAGGCGCTACCACGCACATCACTTCCATCACACAACACTACCACCCACATCGCTTCTGTCGCATGATGCTCCCACGCAAACTGTACTGTCCCACGGCGCCCCTCCGCACATGCCGCATCACACTATGCTCCCGCGCAATCGTTTACGTCGCACGATGCTCCCGCGCACATCGCCCCTCCGGTCTCACGGTGTTCCCACACAATTGCTTCCGTCGCACGATGCTCCCGGGCGCATTGCCCCTTGTCGCACTGCGCTCCCGCACGATCGCTTCTGTGACACGGCGCTTCCGCGCACACCGCTTCAGTCGCACAGCACCCCCGCGTGCATCGCCCCCAGTCGCACGGCACTCCCATGTATATCGCGCCTCCTCGCACGGCACTCCGCACAATCACTTCCGACCCACAGCGCTCCCACACGCATCACCCCCCATCTCAGAAGGCTCCCGCGCAATCGCTTCCGTGGCACGACGCTTCCTCGCACATCACTTCCGTCGCACAGCACTCCGGCGCGCCTCGCCCCCAGTCACATCGCGCCCTGTCGCACGTCACTCCCACACAATCACCTCAATCTCACGGCGCTCCCACGCGCATAGCCCCCCATTTCACAGCGCTCCCACGCACTGGTTTCCGTGGCATGAGCGATCACGCACATTGACCCCTGTCGGCCTATGCTCCTGTACAATCACTTCCGTCAAACGATGCTCCTACGCACATCAACCCCTCTCCCACGGTGCTCCCGCGCGCATCGCTTCCGTTGCACGGTGCTCCTGCGCGCACTGCCCCCCGTCGCATGGTGCTCCCGCGCAATCGCTTCAGGCCCACGGCACTCCCATACAACCGTTTCCGTGGCATCACACTCCCGCACGCATCGCCCCAGTTGCATGGTGCTCCCTCGCATGTCACCCCGTCACACTGTGCTCCCGCGCAATCATTTCTGTCGCACGGCGCTCCCGCGCAATCGCTTCCATGGCACGGAACTCCCGCGCGCGTTGCCTCCCGTCGCACATTGCTCCTGCACACCTCGCCGTCCATCTCACGGCGCTCCAGTGCGCATCGCCCCCCATCACACGGCGCTCCCACACACATGGCTTCTTTCACAGAGCACTCCCGCGCGCATTGCCCCCCATCGAATGGCGCTCCCGTGCACCTTCGCCTCCATCGCAAGGCGCTCCCGCGCGCATCGTCCCCCATCGCACTGCACCATCGCCATTGCACAATCGCTTCCGATGCAGGATGCTCCTGGGAACATCGCCCTCCATCGCATAATGCTCCCGCGCACATCAAGCCCCATCACAGGGTGCTCCCGAGCAATTGCTTTCTTCACACGCACTCCTGCATGCATCGCTCGCCTTCAGACGACACGGCGCTCCCCGAGAGCCCTTACTTCACACAGCGCTCCCGCAGGCATCGCGCCTTGTGGCACTGCGCTCCCGCGCGATGGCTTCAGTCGCACAATGATGCCGCTCAATCGCTTCCGTGATACGATGCTTCTGCGCATCACCCCCTTTCGCACTGCGCTCCCGCGCAATCACTTCCGTCGCTCGGCGCTCCCAAGCAATCGCTTCAGTACCATGGCACCCCCGCGCACAGAGCCTCCTTCACACAGCGCACCCGCGCGCATTGCCCCCCATCGCACTGCGCTCAGGCGCAACAGCTTCAGTCCCACGGCACTCCCGCGCAATCGCTTCTGTCCCAAGGTGTTCTCCCGCGCATCGCCCCCGTGGAATTGCGCTCCCGCGCGCATCGCCCCCCGTCGAATGCTGCCCCCGCGCGAATCGCCCCCCCCAGCCGCATGGCGCTCCCACGCAATCGCTTCGGCCCATGGCACTCCCGCGCATTCACTTCCGTCTCATGGCACTCCCGAGCGCATCGCCTAGAGCCGAACGGTGCTCCCGGGCAATCGCTTTAGTCCCACGGCACTCCGGCGCATTCGCTTCCATCGCACCGCGCTCCCGCACACATCGCCCTCTGTGGCATGGCACTCCCGCGTGCATCGCTCCCGTCGCAGGGCGCTCCTGCGCACTTCGCCCTCAGGCGCAGGAAACCCCCACTTCGCACGGTGCTTCGCGCACATCAACCCCTGTCGTAGGGCGCTCCCACGCAATAGCTTCAGTCACACGGCGCTCCCGCGCACATCGCTCTCCGTCGCACAGAGCCCCCCAGTCACATGATGCTCCCGTGCACATCAACCCCCCTCACACGGTGCTCGCCCACAATTGCTTCCTTCTCACAGCGTTCCCGCACACATCGTTTCCTTCCCACCGCGCTGCCGCGCCCATTCCCCAACCATCGCATGGCGCTCCCACGCAATCGCTTCCTTCACACAGCGCTCCCGCGCGCATTGCCCCCCATCGCATGGTACTCCCTCGCACATCACCCCCTTCCGCACTGGGCTTCCGTCCCACCAAGCTCCCCCGCAAACGCTTCAGTCCCACGATGCTCCGGTGCGCATCGCCCCCCCCCCCCGTCGCATTGTATTCCTTTGCACAACGACTCACGTGGCACTGGCTCCCGCGCAATCGCTTCCATTGCTCGGCGCTCCAACGCACATCACCATCCGTCGCAAAGGGCCCCCACTTCCCATGATGCTCCCGCGCACATCAACCCGTCACACTATACTCCCGCGCAATCGCTTCCTTCACATAGCGCTCCGGCACAATCGCTTCCGTCCCACCAAGCTCCCCCGCCATTACTTCCTTGGCACGGCGCCGTGGCGCATCGCCCCCTTTCGCACTGCGCTCTCGCGCAATCGCTTCCGTGGCACGGCGCTCCCGCTCACATCGCCCTCCGTCGCACGGCGCCCCCCCCCATCGCATATGGTACTCCCGCGCACATGGTTCCCCATCGCATGGTGCTCGGGCGCACTTCAAACCCAATCGCACGGCGCTCCCCCGCTATCACTTCAGTCCCACCGCGCTCCCACGCAATGATTTCAGTCCCACGACAGTCCTGTATGCATCGTCCGCCCATCGATTTGTACATCTTCGCGCATCGCTCCCTGCAGCAGTGCGCTCCCGCGCAATTACTTCCACTTAATGGCGGTCGCGTGCACACCCCTTCCATCGCACAGCGCTCCTATGCACATCGTCCCATCGCGTAGTGCTCCCTTGCGCATCGCCCAGTCCCATGGCGCTCCCGCGCAATTGCTTCAATCACACGGCGCCCCCGCGCACATCACCCTCCAACGCACGACGCCCCCCCCCCCCGTCGCATGGCGCTCGGGCGCACATCAACCCCAGTCACACGATGCTCCCACGCAATCCCTTCGGTTGCATTGTGCTCCCACGCACATTGTCCACCGTCGCATGGTGCTCCTTTGCGCATCGCCCCGTCGCACTGCGCTCCTGTGCGCATCGCCCCGGTCGCACTGCGCTCCTGTGTAATCGCTTCCGTCACTCAGCACTCCCAAACAATCGCTTCGGTCCCATGGCGCCCCAGCGCACAGAGCTTCCTTCACACAGCGCTCCGGAGCGCATTGCCCCCCATGGCACGGCACTCCCCCGCAATCGCTTCAGTCCCACGATGCTCCCGAGCAATCGCTTCCAGCGCAAGGCGCTCGCACGCACATTGCCCTCCAACGCACGACGCCCCCGTCGCATGGTGCCTGGGTGCACATCAACCACTGTTGCATGGTGCTCCCAAGCAATCTCTTCTGTTGCACGGTGTTCCCGCGTGCATCGCCCCCTGTTGCACTGTGCTCCCGCACAATCGCTTCCATCCCACGGCGTTCCCGCGCAATTGCTTCCGTCCCGCGGAGCTCCCCCTCAATCGCTTCCGTGGCATGATGCCGGGGCGCATCAACCCCTTTCGCACTGTGCTCCCGCGCAATAGCTTCCGTGGCATGGTGCTCCATGACGCATCGCCCTCTTTCGCACTGCGCTCCCGCGTAATCGCTTCCACGACACGGCCTCCCACTCACATCGCCCTCCGTCGCACGGCGCCCCCCCGTCGAATGATGCTCCCGTGCGCATCGTCCCCCATCGCATGATGCTCGGGCGCACATCAAACCCCATTGCACGGTGCTCCCACGCAATCGCTTCTGTCACACGGTGCTCCGGCGGGCATCACCCCCGGATGAACGGTGCTCCCACGCGCATCGCCCCCTTCATACAGTGCTCCCCCATCTGATGGTGCTCCCTTGCACGTCGCCCCGTCGCACTGTGCTCCCGCGCATTCGCTTCTGTCGCATGGCGCTCCGGCGCACATCGCCTCAGGCGCACGACGCCCCCACTTCTCATGGTGCTCCGGCGATAATCAACCCCCGGCGTACGGTGCTCCCGCGCAATAGCTTCCGTGACACGGCGCTCCTGCATGCATCGCCACCCATCGCATATTACTCCCTTGCACATCACCTCGTCACACGCTGCTCCCGCGCAATTGCTTCCGTGGCACGGCACTCCCCCACAATCGCTTCTGTCGCATGATACTCCGGCGCGCATCGCCCCAGTTGCATGGTGCTCCCTCGCGTGCCACCCTGTCACACTGTGCTCCCGCGCAATCAGTTCCGTCGCACAGCGCTCCCACGCAATTGCTTCAGTCCCACGGCACTCCCTCACAGTCGCTTCCATGGCACGATGCTCCCGCGCGCATCGCCCTCCATCGCACGATGCTCCAGTGCGCATCGCCCCCACTCACGCGGCGCTCCCACGCACATCACTTCTTTCACAGAGCACTCCCGCGCGCATTGCCCCCCACCGAACGGCGCTGCCGCGCACCTTCGCCTCCATCGCACTGCGGCGCTCCAGCGCACATTACCCCCCATCGCACGGCGCAATCGCACAATCGCTTCCGACGCAGGATGCTCCTAGGAACATCGCCCTCCCTCGCATGGTGCTCCCGCGCACATCAAGCCCCATCACAGGGTGCCCCCGAGCAATTACTTCCTTCACATGGTGCTCCCGCGCGCAGCGCCCGCCGTCAGACGCTATCCTGCAATCACTTCTGTAGCACAGCGCTCCCACGCAATTGCTTCCGTCGATCAGTCTTCCCAAGCTATCGTTTCAGTCCCACAGCGGCTCCGCACAATCACTTCCGTCGAACGGTGCTCCCCCTCACCTCGCCCTCCATCGCACGGCGCTACAGCACGCACGACACCCTCACACAGTGCTCCGACGCGCATCGCTACTTTGACACAGCGCTCCCGTGCCCCAACGCACGGCGCTCTCGCGCACCTTCGCCTCCCTCCAACAGGGCTCCTACGCACATCACCCTCCAATGCACGACGCCCCCCCGTCACATGGTGCTCAGGCGCACATCAACCCCCGTCTCACGGTGCTCCCACGCAATCGCTTCGATCACATGGTGCTCCGGAGGGCATCGCCCCCCGCTGAATGTTGTTCCCGTGCGCGTTGTCCCCCGTCGCATGATGCTCCCGAGCGCATCGTCCCCGTCGCAGGATGCTCAGGCACACATCAAAACCCATCGCACGGTACTCCCACGCAATCACTTCTGTCGCACACTGCTCCGGCGGGCATCGCCCCCTGATAAATGATGCTCCCGCGCGCATCGCCTCCCTTCCCTTCGAATGGTGCTCCCGTGCGCATCGCCCCCGTCGCATGATACTCCCTCGCACGTCGCCCCCTGTTGAACTGTGCTCCCACACATTCGCTTCTGTCGCATGGCGCTCCCGCGTGCATCGCCGCCTGTCGCAGGGCGCTACCGCGCACTTCGCCCTCAGGCACAGGACGCCCCCACTTCGCATGGTGGTCCCGCGCACATCAACCCCCCGACGCACGGTGCTCCCGTGCAATTGCTTCAGTCCCATGGCGCTCCCGCGCAGAAGCTTCCGTGATACACCGCTCCTGCGTGCATCGCCCCCCATCACATATTGCTCCCTTACACATCATCCCCTGTCGCACAAGTCTCCCGCGCAATCGCTTCTGCGGCACGGGGCTCCCGTGCACATCGCATTCCAAAGCACAGAGCCCCCCAGGCGCATGGCGCTCCCGTGACATCAACCCCCGTTGCACGATGCTTGCGCGCAATTGCTTGCTTCTCACGGCGCTCCCGCGCACGTTAATTTCCCATTGCGCTCCCACGCGCATCCCCTACCTTCGCCGGCGCTCCCGCAAAATCGCTTCCATCACACGGCGCTCGCGCACACATTGCTTCTTTCACAAAGCACTCCCGTGCACATCGCCCCCATGCACCGCGCTCCCGCGCACCTTCGCCTCCATTGCACGGTGCTCCCGCGCGCATCGCCGCCCCCCCCCCGTCGTATGGTGCTCCCTTGCGCATACCTCCCTGTCGCCCTGCGCTCCCACGCAATCGCTTCTGTCCCATGGCGCACCCGCGCACATCGCTTCTTTAACAAAGCGTTCCACACACCTCGCTCTCCATCACACGGCGCTCCAGCGTGCTTCGACCCCTCACACGGTGCTCCCACACACATTACTTCTTTCACACAGCGCTCCTGCGCGCATCACCCCATCACAGTGCGCTCCCGCGCAATCGCTTCAGTCCCACCATGCTCCCACACAACCTCTTCCATCGCACGATGCTCCCGCACACCTCGCCATCCCTTGCACAGCACGCCAGCGCGCATCGACCCCTTCACAAGGCGCGCCCGCGCACATCGCTTCTTTCACACAGCGCTCCCGCGCTCATTGCCCGCGGTCGCACAGCACTCCTGCGCACCTCACCCTCCAACGCACGACGCTCCCCCGTCGCATGGTGCTCGGGTGCACATCAACCCCCGTCGCACGATGCTCCCACACAATCGCTTCGATCGCATGATGCTCCCGCTCGCATCGTCCCCCGTCGCATGCTTGGGCGCACATCAAACCCCATCTCACAATGCTCCCACGCAATCGCTTGTCACACGGTGCTCCGGCGGGCATTGCTCCCCGATGAATGGTGCTCCCACATGCATCGCCCCCGTCACATGATGCTCCCGCACAATCGCTTCAGTCCCACGACGCTCCCGCGGGCATCAACCCCATCACAGCGCTCCCGAGCGCATCGCTTCAGTCCCACGGCACTCCCACGCAATCGCTTCCGTCACACGGCGCTCCCGAGCGCATCGCCTACCGTCGCACGAGGCTCCCGGGCACCTCACCCTCCATCGCACAACACTCTGGCACACCTTCGCCTCAGTCGCACGACGCTCCTGCGCGCGTCGCCCGCCGTCGCACAATGCTCCCACGCAATCGCTTCAGTCCCACGATGCACCCGCGCGGACGGCCCGGTCGCACGGCGCTCCCGCGCACCTCGCCCTCCATCGCATGCTGCTCCAGCGCACATTGCTTCCATCACACAGCGCTCCAGCGTGCATCGCGAGTCGCACTGTGCTCCCGCACAATCGCTTTACTCGCGAGGTACTCCCAAGCAATCACTTCAGTCCCATGGCGGTTGCAAGCACATTGCTTCCTTCACAGAGCGCTCCCGCGTGGCATCGCCCCGTCACACGGTGCTACCTCGCACATCGTCCCCTGTCGCACTGCACTCCTACCCAATCGCTTCCATCGCACGGCGTTCCCACGCACAAGTCCTTTCAATGCACGACGCCCCCCCATACCATGGTACTCGGGCGCACATCTAAACCCCATTGCACAGCGCTCCCACGTAATCACTTCTGTCGCACAGTGCTTCTGCACGCATCGCCCCCATCCCATGGTGCTTCCGCGCAATCGCTTCCATCGCACGATGCTCCCGAGCGCAACGCCTACCATCGAACTGTGCTCGCGCGCAATCGCTTCAGTCCCACAGCACTCCCGCGCAATCGCTTCCCTCGCACGGCGCTCCGGAGCGCATCGACACCCACGCAGGGTGCTCCCGCGTACCTCACCCTCCATCGCAAGGCGCTCCAGCGCACATCAACCCCCTCACGCAGTTCTCCCGAGCACATCCCTTCTTTCAAACAGCTCTTCCGCGCGCACTGCCCCCCATCGAACGGCTCTCCCGCTCACCTTCACCTCCGTCGCACGGCGCTCCCGCGCATTCGCCCCCCTTCCCATGCTGCTCCCGCTCACCTCGCCCTCCATCGCAAGGCGCTCCCACGCGCATTGCCCCCAGTCGCACTGCGCTCCCGCACAATTGCTTCAGTCCCACGGCACTCCGAGCATTCGATTCCCTCGCAAGGCGCTCCCCTACACATCGCTCTCTGTTGCACTGCGCTCCCGCGTGCATCGCCACCCATCGCAGGGCGCTCCCGCGCACTTTGCCCTCAGGCGAACAACGCCCCCACTTCACTTGGTGGTCCCGCACACATCAACCCCCGTCGTAGGATGCTACCGTGCAATCGCTTCAGTCACACGACGCTCTCGCGCAATACCTTCCCTGACGCGGCGCTCCTACTTGCATCGCCCCCCACTGCATCTAGCTCCCTCGCGCATCACCCCGTCACACGGCGCTCCCGCACAATCGCTTCCGTGGCCTGGCGCTCCTGCACACATCGCCCTCCGCGGCACGGAACTCCCCAGTCGAATGGTGCCCCCGTGCACATCAACCCCTGTCGCATGGTGATCACTTGCAATTGCTTGCTTCTCACAGCGCTCCTGCGCATAACGTTTCCTTCCCACTGCGCTCCCATGTGCATCCCTAGTCTTCGCATGGTACTCCCGCGCATTCGCTTCAATCACACGGCGTTCCCGTGCATGTCGCTTCTTTCACACAGCACTCCCGGGCTCACTGAGCCCCGTCGCATGGCGATCCCGCGCGCATTGCTCCCCTCCCTCCAGTCGAATAATTCTCCCTTGCGCACCGCCCCCTGTCGCACACTGCTCCCGCGCAATCACTTCCGTCACTCTGCACTCCCAAGCAATCGCTTCAGTCCCATAGTGCTCCCGCGCATATCACTTCTTTCACACAGCGCTCCCGCGCGCATCACGCCCCGTCGCACTGCGCTCCCGCGCACATCGCCCTCCATCGCACAGAACCCCCAGTCACATGATGCTCCCATGCACATCAACCCCCCTTCGCACGGTGCTCCCGCGCAATTGCTTTCTTCTCACGGCGTTTCCACCCACATGGCTTCGTTCCAACCGCGCTCCTGCGCCCATTCCCCAACCATCGCATGGCGCTCCCGCGCAATCGCTTCCCTCACACAGCGCTCCCGCGCGCATTGCCAACCATCGCGTGGAACTCCCTCCCACATCACCCCCATTCGCACTGGGCTCCCGTGCAATCACTTCCGTCCCATCAATCTCTCCCTCAATCGCTTCCGTCCCACCAAGCTCCCCCGCAACGCTTCAGTCCGACGATGCTTCCTCATGCATCGACCCCGTCGCATTGTGTTCCTTTCCGCAACGACCCATGTGGCACTGCACGCCCGCACAATCCCTTCCTTGGCACGACGCCATGGCGCATCACCCCCTTTAGCACTGCGCTCCCGCGCAATCGCTTCCGTGGCACGGTGCTCCAACTTACATCGCCCTCCGTCGCACGGCGCCCCCCCGTCGCAAGATGCTCCCATGCACATCAACGACCGTTTCAAGGCGTTCCAGCGCCCATCGCCCCCCGTCACATGGTGCTCCCTCGCGCATCACCCTCTTTTGCACTGGGCTCCTGTGCAATCGCTTCCATACACGGCACTCTCCCGCAATCGCTTCAGTCCCACCAAGCTCCTGCACAATCGCTTCAATCCCACAACGCTCTCGCCCGCATCGCGCCTCATCGCGCCCCACCGACCTGCGCTCCCGCGCAATCACTTCCCGGCACACGGGGCTCTCGCGCCATCGCTTCCATCACACGATGCTCCCGACCGCATTGCCCCCCGCCGTCGCACGATGCTCCCACGCAATCGCTTCCGTCCCACGCTGCTCCCGCATAATTGCTTCCATCCTACGATGCTCCCGCGCAATCGCCCCCCTTCGCACGCGGCTCCCGTGCACCTCGCCCTCCGTCGCACTGCGTTCCCGCGCGCATTACCCCCTTTGCACTGTGCTCCTCGCGCATCGCCCCGTCCCACGGCACTCCCGCGCAATCGCTTCCATGGCACGACGATCCTGCGCACATCGCCCTCCAACACACGACGCACCCCCTTCGTATGATGCTCGGGCGCACATCAACCCCCGTCTCACGGTGCTCCCACGCTATCGCTTTGATTGCATGGTACTCCCACGCACGTTGTCCCCCGTCGCATGATGCTCCCGCACGAATTATCCCCCGTCTCATGGTGCTCCCGCGCACATCGTCCCGCGTCTCATGGTACTCAAGGGTACATCAAACCCCATCGCATAGTGCTCCCACGCAATCGCTTCTTTCGCACGGTGCTCCGACGGGCATCGCCCCCCGATGAATGGTGCTCCCGCGTGCATCGCCCCTGTCGCACCGTGCTCCGTCGCACGTCGTCCCTGTCTCACTGTGCTCCGCGCATTCTCTTCCGTTGCACATCGCCTGCTGTCGCACTGTGCTCCCATCCATTCGCTTCCATCGCATGGCGCTCCCACGCGCATCACGAGTGTCACATGATGCTCCCTCGCACGTCGCCCCGTCGAACTGTGCTCCCGCACATTCGCTTCCGTCGCATGGCGCTCGCGCGTGCATCGCCGCCTGTTGCAAGGCGCTCCCGAGCACTTCGCCCTCAGGCGCACGACGCCCCCACTTCGCATGGTGGTCCCGCGCACATCAACCCCTGACGCACGGTGCTCCCGTGCAATTGCTTCAGTCCCACGGCGGTCCCACGCAGTAGCTTCCATGACACGGCGCTTCTGCGTGCATCGCCCCCCATCGCATATTGCTGCCTTGCAAGTCACCCCAACACACGGTGCTCCCGCGCAATCGCTTCTGTGAAACGGGGCTCCCGCGCACATCGCCCTCCGTCGCACGGAGCCCCCCAGTCTAATGGTGCTGCCGTGACATCAACCCCCATCGCACGATGCTCGCGCGCAATTGCTTGCTTCTCACGGCGGTCCCGCACACAACGTTCCTTCCACTGCGCTGCCACGCGCATCGCCCACTTTCGCACTGGGCTCCCATGCAATCCCTTCCGTCTCATCAAGCTCCCCCGCAATCGCTTCAGTCCCACAATGCTCCCACCCGCATCACAGCCCATCGCCCCCACCACAGGCCATTCCCGCACAATCACTTCCCAGCGCACGGCGCTCTCGCGCAATCGTTTCCATTGCAGGATGCTCCAGCGTGCATTACTCCCCGCCTTCGCACGGTGCTCCCAGGCAATCGCTTCCGTCCCACGCTGCTCCCGCATAATTGCTTCCATCCTACGATGCTCCCGCGCAACCGCCCCCCTTCGCACGCGGCTCCCGTGCACCTCGCCCTCCGTCGCACTGTGTTCCCGCGCGCATTACCCCCTTCGCACTTTGCTCCTCGCGCATCGCCCCGTCCCACGGCACTCCCGCGCAATCGCTTCCATAGCACGACACTCCTACGCACATCACCGTCCAACACAAGACGCACCCCCTTCGCACGGTGCTCCCAAGCTATCGATTTGATCGCATGCTGCTCCCGCATTGTCCCCCGTCGCATGCTGCTCCCGCACGAATTATCCCCCGTCTCATGGTGTTCCCGCGCGCATCGTCCCCCGTCGCATGGTGCTCGGGCGTACATCAAACCCCATCGTATGGTGCTCCCACGCAATTGTTTCTGTCGCACGTCGCCCGTCTCACTGTGCTCCCACCCAGTCGCTTCCGTCGCGCATCGCCACTGTCGCATGATGCTCCCTCCCACGTCGCCCCCTGTTGAACTGTGCTCCAGCACATTCACTTCCGTCGCATGGCGCTCCCGCGTGCATCGCCGCCTGTTGCAAGGCGCTCCCGAGCACTTCGCCCTCAGGCACAGGACGCCCCCACTTCGCTTGGTGGTCCCGCGCACATCAACCCCCGACGCACGGTGCTCCCGTGCAATTGCTTCAGTCCCACAGCGCTCCCGCGCAGTAGCTTCCATGACAGGGCGCTCCTAAGTGCATCAACCCACATCGCATACTGCTGCCTTGCACGTCACCCCGTCACACAGTGCTCCCGCGCAATCGCTTCTGTGGCACGGGGCTCCCGCGCATATCGCCCTCCGTTGCACGGAGCCCCCCAGTCTAATGGTGCTCCCGTGACATCAACCCCCATTGCACGATGCTCGCGCTCAATTGCTTGCTTCTCATGGGGGACCCGCACACAACGTTTCCTTCCTACTGCGCTCCCACACGCATTTCCCACCTTTGCCGGCGCTCCCGCGCAATCGCTTCCGTCACACGGCACTCCCGCACACATCGCTTCTTTCACACAGCGCTTCCACGCGGCACTCCCGCCCCCATCGCACAGTGCTCCCGCGCACATTGCCCCCCGTCGAATGGTGCTCCCTTGCGCATCACCCCCCGCAGTCGCATGGCGCTCACAAGCAATTGCTCTTATCCCACGGTGTTCCCGCGAACACTGCCCCCTGTCGATGGATGCTCCCGCACGCATTGCCCACCCCAGTCGCATGGCGCCCCGCGCAATCGCTTCAGTCCCACGGCACTCCCGCGCAATCGCTCTCATCGCAGGGCGCTCCCGCGCACCTTAACCTCCATTGCATGGTGCTTCAGCGGGCATCAACTCCCTCACACAGCCCTCCCGTGCACATCGCTTCTTCCACACAGCGCCTCGCGCGCATTGCCCCCCAATGCACGGCGCTACCGCGTACCTTCGCCTCCATCACAGGGTCTCCAGCGCGAATCGCCTGCCGTGGCACGGCGCCATCGCACGATGCTCCCGAGCACATCGCCCCCTGTCATATAGTGCTCCGTCGCGCATCACCCCGACACACTGAGCTCCCGTGCAATCGCTTGCGTCCCACCGCGCTCCCGGGCAATCGTTTCCGTCCCACGGCACTCAAGCGCACATCGCCCTCCAACGCACGACGCCCCCCCCTGTGGCATGTTGCTCGGGCGCACATCAACCCCTGTCGTACGGTGCTCCCACGCAATCGCTTCTATCGCACCATGCTCCCGTGCGCAATGCCCTCCACCGTATGATGCTCCCGCGCACATCAGCCGCCGTCGCACGGGGCTCCCACTCAATCGCTTCCGTCGCTCGGCACTCCCAAGCAATCGCTTCGATCTCACGGTGCTCCCGCACAATTGCTTCCTCCCACTGCGCTCCCGCGCCATGGCTTCCGTCACACGGTGCTCCAGCGCGCATCGCCCCCCATCGCACGGAGCTCCCACGCAATCGCTTCAGTCCCCCGGCGCTCCCGCGCAATCGCTCCCGTCGCATGGCGCTCCCGTGCACATTGCTTCCTTCACACAGTGCTCCGTGCCCTTCGTCCCGTCGCGTAGTGCTCCCTCGCGCATGACCACGTCTCACTGCACTCCCATGCAATCGCTTCCGTCACAGTGCTCCCGCAAAATCGCTTCAGTCCAACGACGGAGCCGAGCGCATGGTCCCCTGTCACACTGCGCTCCTGAGCACATCGCTTCCATCGTAGGGCGCTCCAGCACGCATCCACCCCCTCACGCGGCACTCCTGCTCACATCACTTCTCTCAAACAGCGCTCATTGCCCCCCATCACACGGCGCTCCCGCGCACCTTCGCCTCCATCGCACGGGGCGCCCACGCGCATCGCCCCTCCCGCGCCCCGTTGCACTGTGCTCCTGGGCAATCGCTTAAGTTCCAGGATGAATCCAGGCGCATGGCCCCCTGTCGCACTGCGCTCCTGAGCCCATCGCCCCCTGTCGCACTGCGCTCCCCCGAAATCGATTCTGTCGCACAGTGCTACCGAACGCATTGCCCCCAGACCAATGATGTTCCCGTGCGAACTGTCCCCCCCACGCATGGCGCTACCTCGCAATCGCTTCAATCCCCTGCTACTCCCGCGCATTCGCTTCCAGCGCACGGCGCTCCAGAGCGCATCGCCTACCGTCGTACAGTGCTCCCGCGCACCTCGCCCTCCATCGCACGGTGCTCCAGCGCGCATCGACACCCTCACACGGTGCTCCAGCGCACATTGCTTCTATCACACAGCGCTCCAGCGCTCATCACCCCGTCGCACTGCGCTCCCGTGCACCTTCGCCTCCGTTGCACGGCACTCCCGCGCACATTGTCCCCTGTTGCATGATGCTCCCTCGCTCCCTTTCGCCTTCTGCTCCAGCGCAATCACTTCAGTACCATGACGCCCCTGCGCACATCGCCCCGTCGCACTGCGCTCTTGCGCAATAGCTTCAGTCCCATGTCACTGCCTCGCAATCCTTTCCATCACATGGCGCTCCCGAGCGCATCGCCTACAGTCACACGGTGCTCCCGTGCACCTCGCTGTCCATCGCGCGCTAGACACCCTCACAAAGTGCTCCGGCACACATCGCTTCTTTCACACAGCGCCCCCGGGCTCACTGCTCCTCCATCGCGCATTGCCCCCAGTCGCACTGCTCTCCCGCACAATCACTTCAGTCCCAAGGCACTCCGTGCATTCGATTCCGTCGCACGGAACGAAGCGATGTGCGCGGAAACGCAGTGAGAAGGAAGCAATTGCGCTCGAGCACCGTGCGAAGGGGCTTGATGTGCACAGGAGCATCATGTGACTGGGGGGTCTGTGCGACGGAGGGCGTTGTGTGCGGGAGCGCAGTGCGACGGGGCGTGATGCGCACAGGAGCGCTGTGTGAGAGAAGTGATGCTCGCGGGAGTGCCATGGGCCTGAAGCGATTGCTTGGGAGTGCAGAATGATGGAAGCGATTGCGTGGGAGTGCCCTGCGCCAGGGGGCGGTGCGCCAGGGAGCATTATGCAACTGGGGGGCGGGGAGCAACGCCCGTGGGAACGCCGTGCGACGGAGCGCAGTGAGCCCGGGAGCGCTGTGTGAAAGAAGCAACATGCGCGGGAACGTCCTGCCATTGAAACGAATGCGCGGGAGCACCATGCAAAGGCCAGGGATGCCTGTGGGAGCGCAGTGGGAAGGAAACGATGTGCACGGGAGTGCTGTGAGAAGCAAGCATTTGCACGCGAGCACTGTGCGACGGGGATTGATGTGCACGGGGGCACCATGCGACTGGGGGGCTCCGTGCCACGGAGGGCGATGTGTGCAGGAGCGCCAGGCCACGGAAGCGATTGTGCGGGAGCGCCGTGTGACGGGGTGATGCGCGAGGGAGCTACATGCGATGGGGGGCGATGCAAGTAGGAACGCTGTGTCAGGGAAGCTATTGCGCAAGAGCGCCGTGTGACTGAAGCGATTGCACGGGAGCACCCTACAAAGGGGGTTGATGTGTCCGGGACCACCAAGTGAAGTGGGGCCCTCGTTCGCCTGAGGGCAAAGTGCGCGGGAGCGCCCTTGGATGGGCTGCGATGCACGCGGGAGCGCCCTGTGACAAAGATTGATGTGCAGGGGAGCGCCGTGCGACGGAATCAAAAGCGAGGAGTGCCGTGGGACTGAAGCGATTATGCGGGAGCGCAGTGCAACTGGGGGCAACGCGCGTGGGAGCGCCATGCGATGGAGGGCAAGGTGAGCGGGAGCAGCATGGGAAGGGGGGCGAATGCGCGGGAGCGCCGTGCGACGGAGGTGAAGGTGAGCGGGAGAGTCGTTCGATGGGAGGCAGTGCGCGCGGGAGAGCTGTGTGAAAGAAGCGATGTGCTCGGGAGAACTGCGTGAGGGGGTTGATGTGCGCTGGAGCGCCTTGCGATGGAGGGTGAGGTACGCGGGAGCACCCTGCGTGGGTGTCGATGCGCTCCGGAGCGCCGTGCGAGGGAAGCGATTGCGCGGGAGTGCCGTGGGACTGAAGCGATTGCGCGGGACCACCATGTGACGGGGGCGATGCGTGTGGGAGCATCATTCATCGGGGAGCGATGCCCGCCGGAGCACCGTGCGACAGAAGCGGTTGCGTGGGAGCATTGTGAGATGGGGTTTGATGTGCGCCCGAGCGCCATGATATGGAGGGCCGTCGTGCATTGGAGGGACATGTGCGTGGGAAGGCCATGCGATGGAAGCGATTAGGCGGGAGCGCAGTGCGACAGGGGACGATGTGCGAGGTAGCACCGTGCGACGGGGTGATGCCACGCGGGAGCACTCTGTGAAGCAAGCGAAGTGCAACCGCCATGGGACTGAAGTGATTGCTTGGGAGCACCTAGCAAGTAAAGCGATTGTGCGGGAGCGAAATGCGACGCAAGATGCGCGCTGGAGTGCTGTGTGATAGAAGCGATGTGCGCTGGAGCGCCGAGTGAGGGTGTCGATGCGTGCTGGGGCACCATGCAATGGACGGCGAGGTGTGCGGGAGCACCTTGCGACGATAGGGAAAGTGCTCGGTTCCGTCCCATGGCACTCTCCCGCAATTGCTTCAGTCCCACAACACTCCTGTCCGCATAGCGCCCCATCGCCCCCCAACGCACGACTCTCCCGCGCAATCACTTCCCGGCACACGGGGCTCTCGCGCCATCGCTTCCGTCCCACGCTGGTCCCGCATAATTGCTTCCATCCTATGATGCTCCCGCGCAATCGCCCCCCTTCGCACGCGGCTCCCGTGCACCTCGCCCTCCGTCACACTGCGTTCCCGCGCCTATTATCCCCTTCGCACTGTGCTCCTCGCACATCGCCCCCGTCCCACGGCACTCCTGCGCAATCGCTTCCATGGCACGACGATCCTGCGCACATCGCCCTCCAACACACGACGCACCCCCTTCGCATGATGCTCTGGCGCACATCAACCCCCGTCGCACGGTGCTCCCATGCTATCACTTTGATCTCATGCTGCTCCCGCGCACATTGTCCCCCGTCGCATGACGCTCCCGCACGAATTATCCCCCGTCGCATAGTGCTCGGGAGTACATCAAACCCCATCACATGGTACTCCCACGCAATCGCTTCTGTCGCACGGTGCTCCGTCGGGCATCGCCCCCGATTGAATGTGCTCCCGCGCGCATCGCCCCTGTCGCATGCTGCTCCGTCGCACTCACCCGTCTCACCGTGCTCCCGCGCATTCGCTTCCGTCGCACATCGCCTGCTGTTGCACTGTGCTCCCGTCCATTCGCTTCTATCGCATGGTGCTCCCGGGTGCATCACCGACTGTTGCAAGGCGCTCCCGAGCACTTCGCCCTCAGGCGCACGACGCCCCCACTTTGCATGGTGGTCCCGCGCACACCAACCCCTGACGCACGGTGCTCCCGTGCAATTGCTTCAGTCCCACGGCTCTCACTCGCAGGACCTTCCGTGACACGGCGCTCCTGCGTGCATCACCCCCCATTGCATATTGCTCCCTTGCACATCATCCCCCCCGTCACACGGTGCTCTCGCGCAATCGCTTCTGTGTCACGGGGCTCCCGCGCACATCGCCCTCCGTCACAGGGAGCCCCCCAGTCTAATGGTGCTGCCGCGACATCAACCCCAATCGCACGATGCTCGCGCGCAATTGCTTGCTTCTCACAGCGGTCCCGCACACAACGTTCCTTCCTACTGCGCTCCCACGCGCATCCCCCACCTTCGACGGCGCTCCTGCTCAATTGCTTCCGTCACACGGCACTCCTGCACACATCGCTTCTTTCACACAGAGCTCCCACGTGCATTGCCCCCATCGCATAATGCTCCCGCGCGCATTGTCCCCCGTCTAATGGTGCTCCCTTGCGCATCACACCCCCAGTCGCATGGCGCTCCCGCGCAATCGCTTCAGCCCCACGGCGCTCCCGCGCAATCGCTCTCTTCGCAGGGCGCTCCCGCGCACCTTACCCTCTATCGTATGGTGCTCCAGCGGGCATCAACTCCCTCACACAGCCCTCCCGTGCACATCGCTTCTTCCACACAGCACCCCGCGCGCATTGACCCCCATTGCATGGCGCTCCCGCGCACCTTCACCTCCATCGCACGGCACTCCAGCGCGAATCGCCCGCCGTCGCAAGGCGCCATCGCAAAATCGCTTCCATCGCACAATGCTCCCGGGCTCATCGCCCCCCATCGCATAGTGCTCCCTCGAACATCAATCCCCGTCAAAGGATGCTCCCGCGCATTCGCTTCCCTGGCACGGCGTTCCCGTGCACAAGCTTCTTTCCCACCGCGCTTCCAAGCGCACCGCCCCCCATCGCATAGTGCTCCGTCGCGAATCACCCCGTCACACTGCGCTACCGTGCAATCTCTTCCAACCCATGGCACTCCCCCGCAATCGCTTCCGTCCAACCGCGCTCCCGCGCAATTGCTTCCCCTACACGGCGCTCCTGCGCGCATCTTCCCCCGACTCATGTTGCTCCTTAGCACATCACCCCGCCACACTGCGCTCCGGCGCAATCATTACAGTCCCACGGCGCTCCAACACAATCGATCCCGTCCCATGGCGCTCCCGTGCACATAGCTTCCTTCACACAGCACTCCCGCATGCATCGTCCCGTCACATGGTGCTCCCTCGCACATCGTCCCCTGTCGCACTGTGCTCCCGCGCATTGATTCCGTCACAAGGCGTCCAAGGCACATCGCCCTCCGATGCACAACGCACCCCCACCCCCGTCGCATACTGCTCGGGCGCAAATCAACTCCTGTGGCACAGTACTCCCACGCAATCGCTTGTACAGTGCTCCCGCGCGCATCGTCCCCCATCGAATGGTGCTCCCTCCCGCATTGCCCCGTTGCACTGCATTCCCGCACAATCGCTTCCATCGATTGGTGCTCCCAAGCAATCGCTTCAGTCCCATGGTGCTCCCGGGCACATCGCTTCCTTCACACAATGCTCCCTCGCGCATAGTCCCCCATCACACGGCGCTCTTGCTCAAGCCCTTCAGTCCCACTGCGCTCCCACGCAACCGCTTCAGTCAAACAGTGCTCCTGCACAATCGCTTCCATCGCAAGGCTCTCCCACACGCATCGCCCTCCGACGCACGAGGCACCCGGCTCATGGTGCTCGGGCGCACACAACCCCCGTCGCACGATGCTCCCGCGCAATTGCTTCCTTTGCACGGCTCTCCCGCGCACAAGGCTTCCTTCCCATCGCACTCCCAAGGGCATCACCCCCCAGTCTGACGGCGCTCCCTCGCAATCGCCTCAGTCCCACCTTACTTCCGCGCGCACAGCCGCCCGCCGCATAGTGGTCCCTGGCTCTTCACCCCGTCACACTGCGCTTACGTGCAATCGCTTCTGTCCCATGGCGCTCCCGCGCAATCGCTTCCCTGGCACGGCGCTCCCGCGTGCAACGCCCCCCTATCGCATGTCGCTCCCTAGCGCATCACCCCATCACACTGCGCTCCCATGTAAACACTTCCATCTCACAGCGCTCCCGCGCAATCACTTTCGTCACACCGAGCTAACGCACACATCGCCCCCCAACGCACGATGCCCTCCGTCACATGGTGCTCGGGTGCACATCAACCCCCGTCGCAAAATGCTCCCACGCAATCGCATCTATCGCACGGTGCTCCCGTGCGCAATGCCCCCCATCGTACGATGCTCCGGCGCACATCAGCCGCCTACCTACGGTGCTCCTGCACAATTGCGTCCGTCTCACTGGGCTCCCACGCAATCACTTCCATCACACGGCGCTCACGCGCACATCGCCCTCCGACGCACGACGCCCCCCGCCCCCGTCCCATGGTGCTCCGGCGCACACCAACCCCCGTCGCACAGGGCTCCCACTCAATCGCTTCTGTCGCACGGTGCTCCCGTGTGCATCGCCCCCTCTCCCACTGTGCTCCTGCACAGTAGCTTCAGTCCCATGGCGCTCCTGCGCACATCGCTTCCTTCACACAGCACTCCTGCGCGCATCGCCCCGTCGCACTGCTCTGCTGCACAATCGCTTTCATCCCAATGCGTTCCAGCACACATTCCCCTCCAACGCAGGACCACCCCTGCCGCATGGCGCTCGGGTGCACATCAACCCTCCG
>CM053579.1:101317871-101360907 GCA_028646485.1 Cryptoprocta ferox
CGCGCATCGCCACCCCCCCCCCCGTCGCCCGGCTCCCCCGCGCAATCGCTTCATTCCCACAATGCACCCGCGCACATCAACCTCCGTCGTAAGTGCTCCCACACAATCTCTTCTATCACACCATGCTCCCGTCCGCAAAGAACCCCACCATATGATGCTCCCGCGCACATCAGCCGCCATCGCACGGGGCTCCCACTCAATCGCTTCCGTCGCTCGGCACTCCCAAGCAATCGCTTCAGACTCAAGGCGCTCCCGCGCACATTGCTTCCTTCACACAGTGCTCCAGCGCCTATCGCCCCCCATCTCATGATGCTCCCTCACGCATCGCCCCTGTTGCACTGCACTCCCGCGCAATCACTTACATTGCTTCGCGCTCTGGGGCAATCGCTTCGTCCCACTGTGCTCCCGCGCATTCACTTGTGCCACGGCGCGCCCGCGCGCATCGCCCCGCGTCGCAGAAGGGTCCCTCAAGCATCACCGCGTCACACTGCGCTCCTGCGCATATCGCCCTGCGACCCACGAAGCCCCCCCCCCCCCCGTCGCATGGTGCTTGGGCGCAAATCAACCCCCGTCGCACGATGCTCCCCCGCGATCACTTCTGTCCGAAGATACTCCCGCGCGCATTGTTCCCTTTCGAACTGTGCTCCCCCCCAATTGCTTCCATCGCTAGACGCTCCCAAGCAATCGCTTCAGACCCATGGCGCTCCCGCGCACATCGCTTCCTTCACACAGCGCTCCCGTGCCCATCGTCCCGTCGTATAGTGCCCCTTCGCACACGACCACGTCTCACTGCGCTCCCACGCAATCGCTTCCGTCACACAGCGCTCCCGCACAATCGCTTCAGTCCAACGACGGACTCGCACACATGGTCCCCTGTCGCACTGCGCTCCTGAGCGCATTGCTTCCATCCCACTGCGCTCCAGCACGCATCCAGCCCCTCACGCGGCGCTCCTGCGCACATCACTTCGCTCACACAAGGCTCCCGCGCTCATTGCTCCCCATCACACGGCGCTCCCGCGAACCTTCGCCTCCGTCGCACGGGGCTCCCACATGCATCGCCCCCCCCCCATTGCACTGTGCTCCTGGGCAATCACTTCAGTTCCAGGATGCACCCAGGCGCATGGCCCACTGTCGCACTGCGCTCCCGTGCGCATCGCCCCGTCCCCTTCCAAAGGCGCTCCCGCCCAATCCCTTCAGTCCCACCGCGCTTCCGTGCGCATCGCCCCCCATCGCATAATGCTCCCTTGCGCATCACCCCATCACACTGCGCTACCTTGTAATTGCTTCCGACCCATGGCACTCCCCCGCAATCCCTTCCGTCCCACCAGCGCTCCCGCACAATCGCTTCCCTGGCACAGCGCTCCCGCGCGCATCTCCCCGGACGCATGTTGCTCCTTTGCACATCACCCCGCCACACTGCACTCCCGCGCAATCATTTCTGTTCCACGGCGCTCCAACACAATCGATCCCGTCGCATGGCGCTCCCTTGCACATAGCTTCCTTCACAAAGCGCTCCCGCGTGCATCGTCCCGTCACATAGTGCTCCCTCTTACATCATCTCCTGTCGCACTGTGCTCCCGCGCATTGATTCCGTCACACGGTGTCCAGGGCACATCGCCCTCCGACGCATGACGCACCCCCCGTCGCACAGTGCTCGGGCGCAAATCAACTCCTGTGGCACAGTACTCCCACGCAATCGCTTGTTGTACGCTGCTCCCGCGCTCATAGCCCCCGTCGCATAGTGCTCCCTCCCGCATTGCCCCGTCGCACTGCATTCCCCCACAATCGCTTCCATCACTCGGTGCTCCCAAGCAATTGCTTCAGTCCCACCTTACTTTCGCACGCACAGCCACCCCCACATAGTGGTCCCTGGTGCTTCACCCCATCACACTGCGCTCCCGTGCAATCGCTTGTCCCATGGCGCTGTCCCGCAATCACTTCAGTCCCACGGCGATCCCGCGCAATCGCTTCCCTGGCACGGCGCTCCCGCGTGCAACGCCCCCCTGCCGCATGTCGCTCCCTAGAGCATCACCCCGTCACACTGCGCTCCCACGCAAACGCTTCCATCTCACGGCGCTCCCGCGCAATCGCTTTCGTCACACCGCGCTAACGCACACATCGCCCCCCGACACACGATGCCCCATGTCGCATGGTGCTCGGGTACACATCAACCCCCCCGTCGCACAATGCTCCCACGCAATCGCATCTATCGCACGGTGCTCCCGTGCGCAATGCCCCCCATCTTACGATGCTCCCGCGCACATCAGCCGCCTATCTACGATGCTCCCGCACAATTGCGTCCGTCTCACTGGGCTCCCACGCAATCACTTCCATCACACGGCGCTCACGCGCACATCGCCCTCCGACGCACGACGCCCCCCGCTCCCGTCCCATGGTGCTCGGGCACACATCAACCCCCGTCGCAGAGAGCTCCCACTCAATCGATTCTGTCGCATGGTGCTCCCGCGCGCATCGCCCCCTCTCCAACTGTGCTCCTGCATAATAGCGTCAGTCCCATGGGGCTCCCGCGCACATCGCTTCTTTCACACAGCACTCCCGCACGCGTCGCCCCGTCGCACTGCTCTGCTGCGCAATCGCTTCCATCGCAACGCGTTCCCGCACACATCCCCCCCGACGCACGACCACACCGGTAGCATGGCGCTCGGGTGCACATCAACCCCCACCCCCGTCACAAGGTACTCCCGCGCAACCGCTTCCATTGCTAGGACCTCCCAAGCAATCGCTTCAGTCCTAAGGCGCTCCGCCGCACATCGCTTCCTTCACAAAGCGCTCGCACGCCCAGCGCGCCAAGTCGCATGGTGCTTCCGCGCGCATCGCCCCGCCCCGTCGCCCGGCTCCCCCCGCGCAATCGCTTCATTCCCACAATGCACCCGTGCACATCACCCCTGTCACACTGTGCTCGGGAGCACATCGCTTCCGTCTCATGGCGCTCCTGAGCGCATTGCCCCATCGCAGGGCACTCCCGTGCAATCGCTTCAATCACTCGGTGCTCCATCGCGCATGGCCCCCCGGCGCACGGCGCTCCCACGCAATCGCTCCCATTGCAGGGTGCTCCCGTGCACCTCATCCTCCATCGCATGATGCTCCAGCGCGCATCGACCCCCTCACACGGCGCTCACCCGCAATCGCTTCCATCACTGGGCGCTCCAGCGCGCATCACCCCCATTGCACGGCGCTCCCGCGCAATCGCTACAGTCCCACGGCGCCCCCGCGCAATCGCTCCCGTCGTGTGGCGCTCCTGTGCACATCGCTTCCTTCACACAGCGCTCCCGCGCCCATCATCCCGTCGCATAGTGCTCCCTTGCGCATGACCCCGTCACACTGTGCTCCCGTGCAATCGCTTGTCACACAGCGCTCCCGCACAATCGTATCAGTCCCACTCAGTCCCACGACGCACCTGCGCGCATGGCCCCCTGTCGCCCTACGTTCCCGAGGGCATTACTTCTATTCCATGGCGCTCCTGCGTACATCGCCCCCATCGCAGGGAACTGCCGCACAATCGCTTGTGTCCCACGACGCTCCTGCGCACATCGTCCCCTGTCGCACTGCGCTCCCGCGCAATCGCTTCAGTCACAAGGCACTCCCGCACAATCGCTTCTGTCGCACAGTGCTTCCGAGCGCATCGCCTACCGTCGCACAGTGCTCCAGTGCAAATCGCCCCCCATCGCACGGAGCTCCCACACAATCGCTTCAGTCCCCCGGCGCTCCCGAGCAATCGCTCCCGTCGAATGGCGCTCCCGTCGCATGGCGCTCCCGTGCACATCGCTTCCTTCACACAGCGCTCCCGTGTCCATCGTCCCGTCGCATAGTGCTCCCTCGCGCAT
The DNA here is from genome assembly GCA_028646485.1 of Cryptoprocta ferox. Classification (NCBI taxonomy): domain Eukaryota; kingdom Metazoa; phylum Chordata; class Mammalia; order Carnivora; family Eupleridae; genus Cryptoprocta; species Cryptoprocta ferox. The sequence continues at coordinate 101,321,717 of CM053579.1, forward strand.
GACAACTTCTCACTGCGCTCCCAGGCAATTGCTTCCATCACACAGCGCTCCCACACAATCGCTTCAGTCCAACAAGGGACCCGCACGCATGGTCCCCTGTCGCACTGCGCTCCTGAGCACATCGCTTCCATCGTAGGGCGCTCCAGCGCGCATCCACCCCTTCACGCGGCGCTCCCACGCACCTTCGCCTCCGTCACACGGGGCTCCCACGCACATCGCCCCCCACCCCCGTTACACTGTGCTCCTGGGCAATTGCTTCAGTTCCAAGATGCACCCAGGCGCATGGCCGGTCCCCTGTCGCACTGCGCTCCTGAGCGCGTCGCCCCCGTCGCATGGCACTCCCGTCCAATCGCTTCAGACCCACGGCAATCCCATGCAATCGCTTCCGTCACTCGACGCTCCCAAGCAATCGCTTCTTTCACACAGCGCTCCCGCGCGCATCGCCCCCCATTGCACGATGCTCCCGCGCAATCGCTTCCGTCGCATGGCGCTCCCGCGCACATCGCTTCTGTCCCACAGTGCTCCCGCGCTCATTGCCCTCCATCGCACGGTGCTCCCGCGCACCTTCGCCTCCCGGCACGGTGCTCCCACGCGCATTGCCCCCCCATCGCACGGAGGTCCCGCGCAATCGTTTCAATACCCCGACACTCCGGCACACATCGTCCCGTCACACTGCGCTCCCGCGCAATCGCTTGTCACACAGTGCTCCCGCGCGCATCACCCGCATCGCATGCTGCTACCGCGCGCATTGGCCCCAGTCCAATTATGTTCCCGCGCAAATTGCCCCCCCCAGGCATGGCGCTGCCTCGCAGTCGCTTCAGTCCCCTGGCACTCCCGCGCATTCGCTTCCGTCGCACGGCGCTCCAGAGCGCATCACCTACCATCGTACAGTGCTCCCGCGCACCTCGCCCTCCATCGCACAGTGCTCCAGCGCGCATCGACACCCTCACACGGTGCTCCAGCGCACATTGCTTCTATCACACAGCGCTCCAGCGGTCATCACCCCCTGTCGCATTGCGCTCCCGCACAATCGCTTCAGTCGCTAGGCACTCCCAAGCACTCGCAATCAGTCCCATGGCGCTCACGTGCACATCGCTTCCTTCACACAGCGCTCCCGCGGGGCATCGCCCAGTCGCATGGCGCTCCCTCGCACGTCGCCCCCTGTCGAACTATGCTCCCGCACATTCGCTTCCGTCGCTCGGCTCTACCGCGTGCATCGCCGCCTGTCACAGGGCGCTACCGCGCACTTCGCCCTCAGGCGCACCACGCCCCCACTTCGCATGGTGGTCCCGAGCACATCAACCCCCGACGCACGATGCTCCCGTAAAATTGCTTCAGTCCCACGGCGCTCCCGTGCAACAGCTCCCGTGACACGGTGCTCCTGCGTGCATCGCTCCCCATCGCATATTGCTCCCTTCCACATCACCCCCTATCACACAATGCTCCCGCGCAATCGCTTCCGTGGCACGGGGCTCCCGAGCGCATCGCCTACAGTCGCACGGTGCTCCCGTGCACCTCGCTGTCCATCGCGCGCTGGACTCCCTCACACAGTGCTCCGGCGCACGTCGCTTCTTTCACACAGCGCTCCCGGGCTCACTGCGCCCCGTCGCACGGCGATCCCGCGCGCATTGCTCCCCGCCGACCCCGTCGCATAATGCTCCCTTGAGCACCGCCCCCTGTCGCATGGCGCTCCCGCGAAATCGCTTCCATCACTCTGCACTCCCAAGCAATCTCTTCAGGCCCATGGCGCTCCCGCGCACATCACTTCTTTCACACAGCGCTCCCGCGCACATGGCCCTCCGTCGCACAGACCCCCCAGTCACATGATGCTCCCGTGCACATCAACCCCCATTGCACGTTGCTCGCGCGCAATTGCTTCCTTCTCACGGCGTTTCTGCGCACATCGCTTAGTTCCGACTGCGTTCCTGTGCCCATTCCCCAACCGTCGCATGGCGCTCCAGCGCAATCGCTTCCTTCACACAGCGCTCCCGCGCGCATTGCCCCCCATTGCATGGTGCTGCCTCGCACATCACCCCCTTTCGAACTGGGCTCCCGTGCCCTTCCGTCCCATCAAGCTCCCCTGCAATTGCTTCCATCCCACCAAGCTCCCCCGCAAACGCTTCAGTCCCACGATGCTCCCTCACGCTTCGACCCCGTCTCATTGTGTTCCTTTGCGCAAGGACCCATGTGGCAATGCACTCCCGCACAATCGCTTCCACGGCACGATGCTCCATGACGCATCGCCCCCTTTCGCACTGCGCTCCCGCGCAATCTCTTCTGTGACACGGTGCTACCGCTTGCATCGCCCTCCGTCGCACGGCGCCCCCCGTCGCATGATGCTCCCACGCACATCAACCCCCATTGCATGGCACTGCAGCGCGCATCGCCCCCCATGACATGGTGCTCCCTCTCGCATCACCCTCTTTTACACTGGGCTCCTGTGCAATCGCTTCCGTGCACGGCACTCTACCGCAATCGCTTCAGTCCCACAAAGCTCTGTGCAATCCCTTCAGTCCCACAACGCTCCCGCCCGCCTCGCGCCCCATCGCGCCCCACCACAAGGCGCTCCCGCACACATCGCTTCTTCCACACAGCGCTCCCAGGCGCACTGCTCCCGCGCGCATTACCCCCCATCGAATGGTGCTCCCTTGCGCATCGCCCACCCCCAGTCGCATGGCGCTCCCGCACAATTGCTTCAGTCCCACAGCGCTCCCAAGCAATCGCTCCTGTCCCACGGTGTTCCCGCGCGCATTGCCCCCGTCGAATGGTGCTCCTGCACGCATCGCCCCCCCCCTAGTCGCGTGGCGCTCCCGCGCAATCACTTCAGTCCCATGGCGCTCCCGCGCAATCGCTCTCATCACAGGGCGCTCCCGCACACCTTGTCCTCCATCCCTTGGTGCTCCAGCGCGCATCAACTCCCTCACACAGCCTCCCGTGCACATCGCTTCTTCCACACAGCGACCCGCGCGCATTGTCCCCCATTGCATGGCGCTCCCGCGCACCTTCACCTCCATCGCACGGCACTCCAGCACAAATCGCCCTCTGTCCCACGGCGCCATCGCACGATGCTCCCGAGCACATCGTCCCCCCTCGCATAGTGCCCTGTCGCGCATCACCCCATCACACTGAGCTCCCGTGCAATCGCTTCTGTCCCACTGTGCTCCCCCGCAATTGCTTCCGTCCCACCGCGCTTCCGCGCAATCGCTTCTCGGGCACGGCGCTGCCACGCACATCACCCCCAACGCATGTTGCTCCTTAGCACATCACCCCGCCACACTGCGCTCCAGCGCATTCATTACAGTCCCACGGCGCTCCAACGCAATCGATCCCTTCCCATGGCGCTCCCGTGCACATAGCTTCCTTCACACAGCGCTCCCGCGCGCATCGTCCCGTCACATGGTGCTCCCTCGCACATCGTCCCCTGTCGCACTGTGCTCCCGCGCATTGATTCCGTCACAAGGCGTCCAAGGCACATCGCCCTCCGATGCACAACGCACCCCCACCCCCGTCGCATACTGCTCGGGCGCAAATCAACTCCTGTGGCACAGTACTCCCACGCAATCGCTTGTACGATGCTCCCGCGCTCATAGCCCCCTTCGCGTGGTGCTCACGCGCGCATCGCCCCGTTGCACTGCATTCCCGCACAATCGCTTCCATCGATTGGTGCTCCCAAGCAATCGCTTCAGTCCCATGGTGCTCCCGGGCACATCGCTTCCTTCACACAATGCTCCCTCGCGCATAGTCCCCCATTACACAGCGCTCCTGTTCAAGCCCTTCAGTCCCACTGCGCTCCCGCGCAACCGCTTCAGTCAAACAGTGCTCCTGCACAATCGCTTCCATCGCAAGGCTCTCCCACACGCATCGCCCTCCGACGCACGAGGCACCCGTCTCATGATGCTCGGGCGCACACAACCCCCGTCGCACGATGCTCCCGCGCAATTGCTTCCGTTGCACGGCTCTCCCGCGCACAAGGCTTCCTTCCCATCGCACTCCCAAGGGCATCACCCCCCAGTCTGACGGCGCTCCCTCGCAATCGCCTCAGTCCCACCATACTTCCGCGCGCACAGCCCCCTGCCGCATAGTGGTCCGTGGCACTTCACCCCGTCACACTGCGCTCCCGTGCAATCGCTTCTGTCCCATGGCGCTGCCCCCAATCGCTTCAGTCCCATGGCGCTCCCGCGCAATCGCTTCCCTGGCACGGCGCTCCTGCGTGCAATGCCCCCCGCCGCATGTCACTCCCTAGCGCATCACCCCGTCACACTGCGCTCCCACGCAAACGCTTCCATCTCACGGTGCTCCCGCGCAATCACTTTCGTCACACCGGGCTAACGCACACATCGACCCCCAACGCACGATGCCCCCCATCGCACAATGCTCCCACGCAAGCGCATCTATCGCACGATGCTCCCGTGCGCAATGCCCCCCATCGTACGATGCTCCCGCGCACATCAGCCACCTACCTACGATGCTCCTGCACAATTGCGTCCGTCTCACCTGGCTCCCCACGCAATCACTTCCATCACACGGCGCTCACGCGCACATCGCCCTCCGATGCACGACGCCCCCCCGCCCCCGTCCCATGGTGCTCCGGCGCACATCAACCCCCGGTCCCACAGGGCTCCCACTCAATCGCTTCTGTCGCATGGTGCTCCCGCGCGCATCGCCCCCTCTCCAACTGTGCTCCTGCATAATAGTGTCAGTCCCATGGGGCTCCCGCGCACATCGCTTCCTTCACACAGCACTCCCGCGCGCGTCGCCCCGTCGCACTGCTCTGCTGCGCAATCGCTTCCATCGCAACGCATTCCCGCACACATCCCCCCCGACGCACGACCACCCCGGTAGCATGGCGCTCGGGTGCACATCAACCCCCACCCCCGTCACAAGGTACTCCCGCGCAACCGCTTCCATTGCTAGGACCTCCCAAGCAATCGCTTCAGTCCTAAGGCGCTCCGCCGCACATCGCTTCCTTCACAAAGCGCTCGCACGCCCAGCGCGCCAAGTCGCATGGTGCTTCCGTGCGCATCGCCCCCCCACCCCGTCGCCCGGCTCCCCCGCGCAATCGCTTCATTCCCACAATGCACCCGCGCACATCACCCCGGTCGCGCTGCGCTCCTGAGCGCATCGCCCCCGTCGCATGGCGCTCCCGCCCAATCGCTTCAGTCCCACTGCAATCCCACGCAACTGCTTCCATCGCTCAGCGCTCCCAAGCAATCGCTTCCTTCACACAGAGCTCCCGCGCGCATCGCCCCCCATCGCACGATGCTCCCGCGCACCTTCGCCTCCGGGCACGGCGCTCCCGCGCGCATTGCCCCCCCTTCCCCCCCCCCCCCCCCGTCGCAGGGCGGTTCCGCGCAATCGCTTCAATACCGCGACACTCTGGCACACATTGCCCCCTGTCGCACTGCGCTCCAGCGCAATCGCTTCTGTCACACAATGCTCCCGAGAGCGAGCATCACCCCCGTCGCATGCTGCTACCGCGCGCACTGGCCCCAGACCAATGATGTTCCCGCGCGAAGTGCCCCCCATGCATGGCGCTCCCTCGGAATCGCTTCAGTCCCCTGGCACTCCCGCACATTCGCTTCCGTCGCACGGCGCTCCAGAGCGCATCGCCTACCGTCGTACAGTGCTCCCGCGCACCTCGCCCTCCATCGCACGGTGCTCCAGCGCGCATCGACACCCCCACACAGTGCTCCAGGGCACATTGCTTCTATCACACAGCGCTCCAGCGCTCATCACCCCGTCGCATTGCGCTCCCACACAATCGCTTCCGTCGCACGGCGCTCCCATGTAGATTACTCTCCGTTGCACTGTGCTCCCCAGTAGATCATCCTCTGCTCTCTAGCTGGTCTGTAGCAAATAAGGACGTTGAATGAAGCTTCTTGAAAGCCCCAATCATGTTTCGTAACCAACCCACGCTGTCTTCTGCCCACAATTTTTTTTATCCATTTCAGAACTAGTCCTGGCTTTGCACAGATTCCTGCAGGAGCTCAACACCTACTTGGCCATGAGGCACAAAGTGACCATGAGATACACACTCTCCATTCTAAAGTGGGTGCCACGGGACACCCGTGCATTATGACACGTTTTTATTTTCTGTATTCTCTATTTTCATATCCAGGGACTCTGGTGATCCTGGTGGAACTGCCCCTCCGAAGGCGAGCCAATTCCTCGGCACAGAGAATGACTCACGTTGGGGGGACCCTCGGTATGCAAACTAGCCAGTCCACAGCCCATTCCTCCCTCCCTGGGGACTGTTTACCCTGTTAGGCGCTTACACCGAAGGCCACTATCTCCCTGCCGGAAACACCCTAGGGTCTGCTGAAATTATCCACACAGGTGCATTCTACCTGCTTCACCTGCTTACCTCACCCATTCCTGCCCACAACACAGTTCTGGGCTACACTCTCCCCTCTCCCTCCGCCTCCATACTGGCCCTGATGCTTTCCCATGTGGCACTGCACAGAGGAGTGCCCTCTCCTCTCGGGGACTGTAACAAGCCACCTTACGCAATGGCGGTTGTCTCCTGAGCAGGTGGCCTCCCCACACCTGAATAATGATAAAATCTGTGTTTTGAGAGAAGTCCCTCCAATGCAGACACTGGACATGCGCAGTAGGGCTCCCTATGAAATGGGGTGCTGAAAGTCAAAGTCAAAGCAAGCTTCATGCAGGAATGACTTGAAGCAAGTCGTTGCCTTCGTTTTGAAGGAAACATGGCCTGACGTGCGAACTTGAAGGGACACAGAGGGCCGAGTCTGCTGGTCTGCTAGCAGCAAGGGTTCCGTGAACAACAAGACTGGAAGACTGAGTAAGGATGTCTGGGGACTGGGGTGCAGGTGGATACATGAGGATGGGCACAGGGTGTGAATATTATCCCTGCCCTATGCCAGTCCTCCCTGGGGACAGGTGTGCAGGTGGATACGTGAGGATGGGCACAGGGTGTGAATACATCCCCGCCCTATGCCAGTCCTCCCTGGGGAACAGACAGAAGTGGAGGAAGTCGGTAATCACGTGGAGGCCAGCCGATCTGAACCCCGGCTACCTGGGGCACGCGCACAGCAGAGCCGTGGGGGGCCACGACTGTGGCAGCCCCTCATGAAGCAGGGACATCCCATCCTCATGAGAAGTTCTCTGCTTGCCAGCACCGCCACGGTCTTTCAAGAGCGCCGGCCCCTTAGCACAGCACAGAGACGAGTGGAGAGTGCATTTGGAGACCCCACACACGATGCCACAGCTGGACCGGAGGCACGGAGTTCTCAGGGCACGAGCCAGATGTGAGAACAGGCTGACCTCATTCACCACGTGCCACATGTCACCTACATCCTTCAGAAAAGATTCCTTTCATTGCAGTCACAACCCTATAGCTCGCTTTTTCTTTCTAGTACACTCTTAGGTAATTTTTTACCATTACTGTCCAGGGATGGCTAATGATTTTTCCTATTATTCAAGAAACAGATGAATCCAGTAACACTTGATGAAAGTGGATATACAAAAAAAAAAATGTTACATATGACAACCAAATGTCTGATCTGAACCTACAACTATAATCACAATCTCTTAACGTTGGTCATTTTCAGGCAAATGCATACAGTTATGATAAAGGAAGATATTCAGATGGTAAAATGTACACATTTGAAAACTAAAAAACTGAATATATTCAGATACAAAAAGAGCAGTGCTTGCCAGGGACCAGAGAACTTGGGAGGGGACTCAGCAGCAGTGAGACTCTTCTGTATGTTACTGTAATGGCATGCAGATGACATTATATGTTTGGTAAAACCCATAAAAGTAAACAACTCTAAAAGTGAACATTCTGTAAACTAGTGACTTTTACAAAAGCATACCAATATTGGTTCCTCGATTATAACAGATGAATCGCACTCACCTAAGATGTTCGCAATGGAGGTCACTAATCAGAGGAGAAAAGGAAGATGTAGTAACTGTACTTTCTGTTCAAGTTTTCAGTAAACCTAAAACTACTACGAAATAAAGTCTATTAACTTCTTTTAAAAAACTCCATCCACCGAATGCAGAAAATGAAATATTTATAATGGTAGAAAATTTAAGTGATCCTTAATTTTCCTTAATCAGGAAGCTTTTCAGAAAATTTAAATTAACAGCACAGTTTGTCGCTACCTGTAAAATTCAATTTTGCACCGAAGGACCAGAAACTTCACAAAGAGCAGTTTTCCGAGGCACGAGGACAAAGAGGGTGTTACATGTGCTTTGCAGAAAAACCTACCTGAAGTGCTTCTGATGATTCAGAAGCGCTTCCTCCTGTCCTCACTTGCTGCCTAGATGCCTCCTCATGCTTGAATTCTCTGTGTGAAGAAGGCATCGTCTCATAACCCACTCTTGATTTGCAAAGAGCACATGAATTGCAAATAACTCTGACTTCATAAATTTATTGGAAGACTTTGTTCCATGGCAGGGGAAAAAATCAGGCCACTGTGACCTCAATTTGAGGGCAACACAACGCGAGGGCGACACAATCCCGACTCTGCTCTCACGGTGAATCCTGCACTGGATCGGGAACGCTCACAATGGTCCGCGTGGGGACGCATTGACTCTCCCCCAGCGCAGGCCCCAAGAGCGTTGCCGAGCGGGCGACGCTGTCGCTAGGGCTGGGGTGCCAGCCCCGACATCCCCATTGCTGCCTCGGCTGATGGTAATGGAGCAGCCAGAGCCCCTGCTCCCGTGCTTTCTTCCAGCACGCACCCAAATACTCCTTCAAGCCCATTAACTTTGAATGTGGTCCCCACCAACAAGGCTGCCCATTGTTAACCACAGCTGAATTCCGTGAAATGCTGGTTTTGAATGTTTTGAGTAAAAATTCTTCCCAAGCTGTGAAAAGTTGGCAAGAGCCTGATTAATGGGACTGGAGCTTAAACAATGCACCGTGTGGCTAAGTCATCGGGGAAGCTTGGCAAACGAAGAACTTGAAACACAGACGTTAGCCAAGGCCAGTGACGCCGACCAAACCAAACAAAATAACGTTATCATCTGGGAAAAGAAATACACAGATTGGTTGCAATGTGCTCTAGGAGGATTCAAAGATGAAACACTTAGCCATGTCCTCACATAAGGACCAAAAAAAAAAACCCCAAAACGAAACAAGCAAAAATTAAAGTTATCATTCTCAGAATCTGAGCAGTTGGATCATTGGTTTTATCAAAATTAGGAACAGGATTCCTGGTTCTGCCTGAGTTAGCCTGCAGCATGTGTTTGTACAACTCTTCAAACAGGCATATTTCCTAAAGGGATTTAGTGGATTTGCCCTGGCCTTTTCAGAGTGGCCCCAATCCATTCTGTCCTTTGTGTTATAGGTCTCTCTGAGACTCCTGGAATCTTTTCCAATGATTTATCCTCAAAGCTCCCCAAACCCTATTCTCAACTGAAGACCCTACCTCTGACGTCATTAGGAAAACATGAAGCCACCAGCCTAGACTCATGTGCCCACTCTAAGAATCTATATAACATTCTTTGTAACCTATTCTAGATCCAAGAAATGTTTCTTAATGATAGAAAATAGGTACCAGGACAAGATGGCTCTCCAAACTCCTCTCTATCATGTACCATCTCGGGATCTCTACGTCAGTTATTTAGCCTTCCCAAGCCTCGGGCATCGATGATAGTTCCTGCCGTACAGGGTTGTTTTGACAACCGAACTCTCTAGCATAGGTCAGATGCTTATTAGCACAGAGGTATCTGACACAGCGCCTTCCTACATAGTTCTCGGTAAAAGCCAACTCTAATATCACTGCTGATATTAACACCATCATACAAGAAAGCCAGATGAGTACAGTCATCGTTTTTTCATTTCCTTCTTGCATCCATTAATCCCCTATACACATACATGTTTAAAAGAAAACAGAAAACCATGGATATCCACAGAAATATTCTCCCATTTTCTCCACCTGGGACGGTATGCTCGTAAAGTTATGGTCACTACATATCGCACACAGAAGAGTAACTACTTAGGGATGTCTGCTCTGTATCATGGGTCATACATTTAAAAAAATCATTACAGAAAAATGAATATATAACTGCAATGTAACTCATTCATCCAAAAAACTTTATTGAGCCTTCCATATTTTACCCTGGTGATGTGCCAGTGATCAAAACAGATCAATTTGGTCTCACTGAGAACTGGTTTCAGTGTAAAAAGACAAAAATGTCTACCGTACGTGAGACAGAACAGATCCAAGGAAGAGCTAAGGGCTATTGGGAGTGTGAAGATATAATGACCTTTAATGGTCATGGAGAAAAAGATGGGAGGGTGAGAGGGGTGGGCTGGGTGGGGTGAGTTATAAGGGGGCACTCACGTTTTCTCTACCTATTTTCATAATGCTTGACCTCTGGAATGTTGCATTATGCTTTGATAAAAACTAACAGTGGGAAAAAAGAAAATTAGATTTCTCCACTGTCACAAAATACACAATGAAACAATATTTAAATAATACTGGCTGCAAAGAATGCCCATGTATTCGTCTGCTCCAAAGGTTACATATTTTGGACTCTCCTTGGCTTTGTGGAGCAATGGACATGTCTTTGACACGTGGGATTTTCCATCCCTGCGGTCTTGTCTACATGTAGTGTAGTGCATACGGTCAAGGGTTAATAATGGAAAACAGGACAGGTATGTATTCTTTCTCCTTGAGCCCATGATGCCCTCTCCACAAAACGCTGAACCCCCACCCCTTCTTATCTGCAGTTTGTGACCAGTAGATAAGAGCCTGCTATTGCCCAAATGAGACACCGTGGTTTTGGAATCAGAGTCCAAAACCAGAGTCAGTCTTATTTAAGCAATAATGCAGATGCATGATAAAAATATTTAGGAAAAATAAGCCCAAGGGCAGGGTCAATTTTTCTCCTCTTCCTCTTCTTCCTTCCTCCTTTATCTTTTCTCTCACCACAAAAGAAAAGATACAAACTCACGCCAGATTGAAAACAGAGTGTTGGGAGGAGTGAGAGCATGAGGTGCCCATTCAGTTGACAAGAGGCGGCTGCCTTCTGACTCCCTTAGACCAGGACAAGGAGGACAAATGGCAGAATGCCCACGTGAATCCAGGAATCCTAGGGCAGAGGGATGCTCACATCCTGGGGACCGGGGAAAGGGGGACAAATGGTAGAACCCCGACATGAATCCAGGAATCCTAGGGCAGAGGGAACACATGCTCACATCCCAGGGACCAGGGCAAGCGGCGACAAATGGCAGAATGCCCACAAGAATCCAGGAATCCTAGGGGAGAGGGATGCTCACATCCTGGGGGCTGGGGACAAGGATCTGTAGCTCAGCTAGATCTGTCTGGTAACCTCTAGCGGCAACACAGAGAAAATGGCATATGTAGGCAAAGACAAGGGCAGACTGTCTACCGTGTCTCCCACAGACTGAGAGACAAGGTGAGAGCAGCCGAAATTCCAGTTCCGCAAATGATGTAGAGTTTCCCCGAGACAGGGAGATCTGGTAGGAATAGTCAGATGCTGCCTGTGTGAGGTGGGGCAGAATATCCTATTGCATTTCAGCATGGGACCAACCAATGGCTGGGGACTGGAGACAAGAGAGGGATAAGCCAATGACCAGGATGATGCCTTGCTTCAGTGCAATGACAATAAATAGCCTAGGATTTCAGATAATATCTCATTGAAAAGGAGAAAGAGAACAGGAAATGGTTTAATTGGCTCAAAGTGAATAGGTTTACCTAGAATTTTGCTACAGCCTAATTGCCTGCCATCTGGCAAAGTGACGACTCAAATTTAGCTTACACAGACTTACAAAAATAGTAGAAAAATATTTTTATACAGCTTGGTATTTGATCTAAGATACCAGATCCACTCACTCTTTTAAGGCCTTGGTCATATTACTGTTAATAATGGTAATCATATCACCAACATTAAGAGGAACAGCAAAACTAGAGAAATATTGGAGTGCTGGTTTTGATTAAAACAACAACAACAACAACTAGGAATGTACTGCACAGGCAAGGCATTTACGTAATCTGCAAAAGTGTTTACAAATTACCGAACAGGGTTTCCAGGAAGGGAAGAACATTGGTAACGAGCTATGTGCTCTTACCCTCCATCGACTTCACCTGGCATCGTTTTCCACAACATGCCATTGCGTTTCCCTGCCAAGGAGCCCTGGAGTAACGGCTAACGGAAGTGGACCCCTACTGTAAAAGCGCCTTTAGAAAGGTCCTCCTCCCCCTCTCTCAGGTCTTACTCTTATTCTCTAACCACACAGGTTACATAGAGGAACAGAGATGGCAGAACAAGGTTAGGATTAAGGGTTTCTTAGAAATGAAAAGAAACTTGTGTTGACGTTTTTCTCTTTCAGTTTCTTTTTCAATCAACTTTTTTTTCCTCCTTCCCTTCCTATATCGAACCAGAAAGCCTTAGTCTAATCTAGCATTCTTGCCTCTATTCCAGAGCTTGGTACAGAAGCTAATTCAGCCCACTGCCTATTTTTGTAAATACACTTCTGTTAGAACACATCCTCGTCCACTTATTTGCATACTGTGTATATCTGTGTTCACACGACAACGGCAGAGCTCAGTGACTGCACCAGAGACCATACAATGTCATAAATTATTTTCGCAAAGCTCAACATATTTACTCTGTGGCCTTTTACTGAAAAAGTCTGCCTACCTCAGGTCTCCATTGCAGTATGGCCTGACCCAAATTGAAGGGCATTCTATGAAATAGCTGAGTGGTACCCTCAAAACTGACAAGGACGTCCAAACTAAGAGAAGTGTGGAAAACTGTGACAGACTAGAGGACTTTAAGGAGTCATGGCACCTATGTAATGTGTTACCTTGGAACAGAAAAGGGTGTTAGGTAAAATAGTAAGAAAATCTGGAAAAAGATTGGACTTCAGTCAATAACGTATCAGTATTCGTTTCTGAGTGGTGACCGATGTACTGTGTTAATGTAAGGTATCAACAATAGTCATAGGGGCGCCTGGCTGGATCAGATGGGGGAGCATGCAACTCTTGGTCTCGGGGTTATGAGTTCAAGCCCCACATTAGGTGCAGAGATTACTTAAAATAAAATCTTTAAAAAAATAGTCATGAAATGAAGAACTCTGAATTAATTTTGTAATGTCTCACACAGATGTAAGGAGATGTTAAGGGGGAAAAACACAGTAGCGGCTAATTTCTGACGTCCTTATTTTATTTATCTATGCATTTAAAAAATCCATCTTTTAGCAGTATCTCTAATGATGGAAAGATCTTGTTTTGGTAACAATATTCTTCGAGGTCCTAGGCGACTTGAGTACATTGCATGAGCGTTGGTTTCTTCAGCTAGAAGAGGAGGATGTGTTCAATAATCTATGAGGTCCCTGCCAACTGTTTCTAGGTGGGTTGACTCAGAAATTTGAATTAAAAGTTTCATCTTGGTTTGTCCTTACAAGCCTTGAAGCCTTCCAGGATTAGTGCCTGCTGAGTGAGGTTACTGAAAGTCAACCTAACCATGAACCACAGCATGTATCTCCAAGGTGGACTCCATTCCATATACACAGTCTGTGTACACCGTGAAATTTTTAACCTCCTACATGGTGCTGAGAAATGCCTAATGGGACTGAGGGAGATCGGGGTGAAGACCTGACAGGAAGCAAGGTTACTCTGCAGTTGCATAACAGCATGAGGTCAATGGCACAAAATCCAAAGAGAGCCTTTCACAGAGTATCAAATCTATTAACAGAGGTTTCGGGTGATGTAGAGGCCAGGGAAAAGTCCAGTCTCCTCTCGGCCTAACCACACCAACTATAATTAGAACCACATTATTCGATACAGAAGCCCCCTCGCCACGTGTGCCTAGTTAGCACCTGAAAGTGGCACTTGCAAACTGAGAGGCGCTGTAAATGTGAAATACATTCTGATCACAAAGAAGAAATATGAAAACAGTGGAAATATAAAGGATCTCACTGTGCATTTTATGACGATTGTGTGTAGAGCTTATAATATTTTAGATACACTGTGCTAAATGAAATATGTCACATTACATTTGCGATGGGGCTACTAGAAATTTTACAATTACACAGCCACCTCTAATTTTGGCTTATGTTGAAATTCCATTAGTCAAAGATGATTTAGAAGAAGCAGAGAAATTTTTCACGTTACTGTTTCAAGTACTATTTCATCTTTTCAAAGAAAACTTCCAAGTGTAATATAGGAAATTTATCAGGATAAATACCAAGCATTCCTATATAAATATTAGGGTAGGCATCTGGGTGGCTCAAGTTGGTTGGGTGTCAGACTCTTGATTTTGGCCCGGGTCATGATCTTGTGGTTCATGAGATCAAGCCCCTGCATCAGGCTCTGTGCTGACAGCGTAGAGCCTATTTGGGATTCTCTCTCTCCTTCTCTCTCTGCTCCTTCCCCACTCATTCTCCCCCCCCCAATAAATTTTTTTTGAAAATAAAAAATAAATGTTAGGGTAATACAGATAATGTTTACATGATATTCTAAAGGTTCAACAGTTTGATGTGGAAAAAAACAAAGAGTAAAACCACTCTTCACTTAAAAGGAAGACAGCACTGTTGTGCAATACCATTTTCCTAGGACTCCTCACCTTTACACTTTGCTACACAAAATACACGTGCATTCTCCTGCAAGGAAGTGCTGTGCTCACCCTGAACGGAACATCAACCTTGCGTTGCAGACTGCGGACTTTGCCAACCAATAACCGCAAAGGCAAGGTGAGCCCTAAGACTTCCCCGCAAGTGTGGCATAGGTCCCCGAAGCTAAGAGCCTGCAATGGACTGAGGTCTGACCCTGACAGGGAACACGCTAGGTTTTTTGCAGGTAAATCTAATGAGCTTCACCGCGGTGCCCAACCAGCCCGTGACCCCACACAAAACTACTAGGTGGCTACGCTGGTGCTTTACACCACCTCCACCCACGGCACACCTGCATTGTGACTCACACCCACCCACTGGGCACCCACATTGTGACTCATGCCCCAGGGCATCCCCAGGACATCCACACCTTCCCGTGCTCAGCGCCTGCAAACTTCACAAGTCACACCTCTGCGGACATAAAGATGGAGCCAGCATCTGCTCCCAAACATGTGGTCTCCGTGTGAAAAAAGGCAGAGCGACCGTCAACACGAGATACCTTACCAATCTGTTATTATCATTTATCCTCAGGGCATTCTGCCTTCTCAGTGAAACTCGTGATGTCGAGCTTTCAACTGAACTCCCCACCGCAAGACTGACGAGTTGCGGGAGTTGGCCATTTTACCATGTAAAGAAGTTAGTTATTCTTGGCTCCAATATTTATTTACTCCAGCAAATAATGAGAAAAAAACGCTGCTCAGATGAAACATTTGGCCTGTGCAGAAGTTACGACTTGTCTGTCTTCTGTATGTTTTTCCAGTATGTTTTCACTTACATAATGGTTCCAATTATCTGCTAAGTGCCAAGGTCACACAAAGTTCAGATTTTGAAAATACCTGTATAAATAGCGTGCTGTGAAATGACTTTCTTTTTCCTGGGATGGGGAACTGCGGGCAGATAGGGGCTGATTCATGCTCTTCCTCCATCATTTTATCAAATGAACTAGAGCATTAGCTTCAAGTGACTGACCTCAAGCTATGCCTCAGCGTCTTAATTGCTGAGAGAGATGAATACCTGATAAAAGATGGGTTAAAAAGATTAATCCTAAAGATACCAGAGAATTCAGAGCACAATAAACCTAATCCTGAATATGGCACTGACATCATTTTACCATACTTTGTAGACAAGGGGTGTATTTCACTGTTGGTATCATGTGTGCCCACAACCAGCCATTCTTCACATGCTTGCCTTTTTAATCTGTGTCACGAACGCACTCTCTGTTACAGAAAGTAGCTCTAGACACCAGTTTCATTATTACTCGGTGGCTCAAATGGGCAACCACCCAATTCCACTATTTCTGAGATCCCAATATGCTTTTTTTTCCTAGTAATTTGACTAAGCAGCATCTTCATCTGAAAATCTATTTCAAATATATATATATATATATATATATATATATATATATATATATATATATATATATATATATATTACTTTTGTTTCTTAATTACCCTTCTCACAGGCCCTGGGCTATCTGCAGGCTCTGGAGATATTA
Source organism: Cryptoprocta ferox (assembly GCA_028646485.1). Lineage (NCBI taxonomy): Eukaryota > Metazoa > Chordata > Mammalia > Carnivora > Eupleridae > Cryptoprocta > Cryptoprocta ferox. The sequence goes on from CM053579.1 coordinate 101,337,829, forward strand.
CTCATTTAAGAAGCCACTATTCTCACATGGCAAGATTCTATCGAACCCCTGTTTGCAGGGTGCAAAGGTGAATCAATACGCTCAAGACCATTATTCCGAAAGCAGAGGATGCCATTCAAAATGCCATTCAGATCCTAGCTTTCCACCTGTATCTATTTAGAAGCCGCCCCTCAGAGGAGAACCAGGATAGAAAGCCTCCTTTGGTAAAACCCTAGTTTAATTATCATGGAACCATTCCCGGGAAGAAGTGGTATTGATGTTCTCTCCTCCCCTTTCTAGAACACATAGCTTTGTGAATACAGTTCACAGCTCTCTATTGTACACTTCAAAGTTGCTAAGAGAGTTGATGCCAAATATGTTGAACACAGTACAGAAAGGGAATTATGTGACAGGGTAGAGACGCTGGCTGAAGCACAGTGGTCATCAGACTGCAACACGTAAGTGCGTGCCATCAAAAATATCATCCACCTTGAACTTACACAATGCTCTATGTCAATCAGATCTCAAAAAAGCTGGGGAAAAATATTACTAAGTTCTCCCCAACCCCAGACCTTGACTCATTTATTCCTCTGGTTGCGCTGGCTCTTTAAGATCTTCTCTTTGCTTTAGGTCCTGTGAAGCTCAGTTACCCATCTCCAAGCGGTGCCTCCTTGCCCTGAATACGTAGTATTCAGAACACCCCTGATCTGGCAATCATATTGCCACTTCTTTTCTCATGTGCATACTGCCTCTCTGTTCCCACCTGCGCTCACCTGAAGACCATGAAGTGTGTTCTATCGGTATTTTGTCACCCCTGCCCAGAGATATGCAAAGGAAGATGCCCAGTTCAGGTCCAGTATTGACCGTGTATTGCAAATGGATTTTTAGAGGTTAGTGACAAGACTGTGCCTTTCAACTCCTTCATGACACTTGTGGATGAGCACCAAGACTCCAGCTAGCAGAATCTCAGAGAAATGTACACATCCTTCTCCTGTAGCTCCACATTCAGTGCTTTAAGTGACAATGGTTATGTTGCGTCAGTCATTGATTATGTGGCCCTACATACTACATTTGTGGCTTTAGTGAGTCATGCCTACCACATACACTATACTGTACACCCCTGAGACGTTAACTCTATTATAGGACTTATAAACCATACACTGATGTCTGAAGAAGCATCCTCAGCTATCCCATGGTCTGTTCCTAAATTTCCCTCTGCAGGACAGAGATGTTCCTCTCCTCCCTGGGCATTCATCTCAGAAAAATACATGAGGAATTATCAGGGAACATGAGTTAAGCATTAAAACTTTTTTCTTAACCAAACATAAATATAATAACCATACTTTGAGAACGATTTGAAAATACATAGTGACATTTTACCTTTAAGTTCAATTTTTCCCCTAAGTAGCTGTGAGATTAAATCTAGAACAAATAACTTTGTAAGCACCTGAGTAGACATTTTTACTTGACTTCAAGAGTTTGAAGTAAGCCAATTTTGGTGTCTGGCGATTAGAGGAAGGCCACTGAAATCCATCCCTGCTCTTTTTGTGTTTCTAGAAAATGATCTGTTTATAACATGTGCTGATAAAATCCTATATCCAGATAGAACAATTACGTTGTCATCCAGGGCTGCTTAAGAAAACATTTAGGCTGCTTTAATATACATGTTAATAACTATATTAGTTAAGAATGGTGGAGGTATTATATTTCCTTATGAACTAAAAATAATCCTCTAAGACTTTGGACAAAGATATGTATCGGACTCTTAAAGTAAACAGTCTGAATTCCAACTTATTGTAATTTGGCACTTTTGCAGAATCACAGTAATGCATTTTAATAAAGTAGAAACCCTAGATTTGGAGTAATAAATAATTCCAAAATGAGTGACAATATTCTACATGACGGCAACTCACCATGTATTAAAAATTACCCTTTCTGAAATGTCCTTAAGCACATATTCTGTGTTTGAGGAACCCTATTTGTGAGTGTTCACTAGACCCACAAAGACAGCAGCATGTCTACTCTATGTCTGGCTCCGCCCTGCCCACTCTCATTTTTATGCTGGCTGTCCACATGCGATTCACATGCCCTATGACATTGCTTCTACATTTGTGCATTCGAATGAGAGATTTAGCAAATTATATCACAAAAGCAATCCGATTACTGCAATTACACTGGATGTGGAAAGCCAGTATTTTGACTAGGGAAGAAAAATAAGGGGTCAGGGAGATGCATCACTAAGAAAAATAATTCAACTGGTATCTATGTCCACTCTTCCTGGACTTCTCTGCTATCCTCATCCTGCCCCATTCCTTCTCGGAGTTCAATTCTATCCCCCCTTACTACGCTCAGACTGGGGCTTCAGGGAAGGGAAGCACATGTGCTGCCTCAGCCATGAGTGTGAGTTGAAGAAGGACCGATGTGGGCAAGGCTTTCATCGGAGAAGGGCATCTGTGGCCAGATGCTCCAGGGTGCCCCAGATCCGTAGCGCAGTCTACGGCACGCAAGCAAGGTGGTTCCCCTGCCCTGGAGAGCAATCAGTTCAGGATTCCACACCAGCCTCCAGCCCAATGCAAGCGAGGGGCTTCCTGAGGCACTTGGAGACAAGTGTCTTTGCTCTTCCGCACACGTGAAGGACCAGACAGCCTTCCTCCTCTCCGAGTGTGCAAGGAGGAAGTCCTGAAGTGCTCTCCATGCTCCCGCTCCACCACGCACACAAGGAATGACTTCAACTCAAGAGTTACCTCAACAAAAGTCAACGCTTTAAGACGCCTTCCAAAGAAAAATTATCTTTTTCTGAGAACTACAAAACACCAAGACTCAGTGAGTGGAAATTAGAAAATATCCTAATGAGTGTTCCTTTCATTCTTAATATGCTACCCCAAGAGGGAGTTTCCAGCTGACCAGCTGTAGCCCTGGGATTAACATAGAACTGAATTCATAATTCATGCTCTCCCCCGGCCTTTCACTGGCTCAAACACATCTCCCAAGTGTGAGCCCCACACACCAAAATTTCAGATCCCGTCTGTGATATCAAGAGGGTTGAAATTAAGTAGAACTGCGCTGTTTGCTTGTAGGGATCTCTGGTGTTGAGACATTAAGATTTGTATGAATATATCAAAAAAAAGTTTAAGTTTATTTTTGAGAGAGAGAAAGCATACATGGAAGGGGCAGAGAGCAAGGGAGTGAGAATCCCAAATAGGCTCTGCACTGACAGTTGGAAGTGGGGCTGGAACTCACAAACTATGAGGTCATGACCTGAGCCGAAATCAAGAGCTGGACGCTTAACCGACTGAACCACCCCAACACCCCGTATATCAAGGAATTTTGATAAATTTTCTCATCGTTAGGTCATCTATGGAATTTTAATTTTTTGTTTCCACTTAGCAATGTAGTCAACATAAATAAATAACTGGTTTTCCTATCTGATGCTAACCTAAAGCATAAGTATCTCAAACGCTAATTAGACCCTTTGGGATTTTCATCCGAGTTCCTTTTTAGGTCACACCACATTCGAACTGCCTTTAGAAGTTCTTTCTCGATTTTGGGTGATCTTGGTGAAACAGGAGTTATTGCTTTCTTCCAACATAGCACTGAGTCATTTCTTCTAACTTAAACACAATTACTTAATTACTTTGTTCAACTCTGTTCTCTCTAGACGCAGGGCAACACGAAGGTGCCTGAAGGCCAATACAGAGTACAACTGGGGTCAAATGTGTGAGTGTCCTCATCTATTAGTGACCACATTAACTGTAAAGAAGTGGAACCCCACCTCAAAGCTTGTTACCTGTCAGTTCATTTCCATGGGCACAATTATGAGATTGGATTCCCTTGGTGTGATTGGGTTTCCCTTGAACTGACCCCCACCCTCCCAGGTTATTTCGTTCTTTCCTCCTGTATTTCAATGCATGTTTTTCCTCTCAGAGTGCTGACCTTTCTGTGTGCATGCATTTTCTCACCTGGACTGTTGTGCCCATCACCTGAATCAGTTATAGCAGCACAAACCTCCGAGCATGAAATGACTTTCCGGAGTTACATTTCTCTCTGCCACCAGAAGAAATCCACCCTCAAAAATGAGCTGCCATCAAGCAAAGCATTTTAAAAGGTTGAGGGTATTTGATAAACACTACATGAAAACGTTCAATTAAAACTCGTCAAGTAACTGTAACAGAAAAATAGAAACTTTGGATTGCTAAATTAGATTAGTCCATAGATTCCTGGGCCATTACACCCTCTAGGGTGTCCTTCACAATGTTCTAAACATCAAGTTTCACAATAAGGCAGAAATTTCCTGAAAATCGTCTTGATAGAGCATCCTAAGTGGATAGAGGAGAAACTTGCTGACCTCAAAGGGCAAAAATCTGTCTTATATTATTTAACATGCTTTATAATCTATTCCCCACCACTCCATATCTTTATATAGCTAGTTTATCTAATACAGTAGACAATAGCTACATGGGGCAATTACATGTTTATTTAAATGCATTAAAATTAAAAGAGCACGCTTATCTTCATAAGCACCAAGAAATATACAGAATTGTTGAATCATTACACAGTACAGCTGAAACTAATATAACACCATATGCTAATTATATTTCAATAAAAAAATAAAGTAAAAATAAGCAAAAATTTTAAAAATAAAAGCATTATGATCTATAAAAAGCTTTTAAATTAAAAAAATTAAATTTCTCAACCACCCTGGCCACATATCAGTGGTCAAAATCAACATGTGGCTAGCAGCTACCATATTGGACAGCACAGATAGAAAATATCTCAATCATTACAGAAAATTTTACTGAGCAAAACTGCTACACCAGATTATCATATCTGAGGCTCATTCTTAAGACTTGTGTTTCTGCGATGCTCAGTGGCACTCATCACCAGGGAAATAGAAATCAAACCCACACTGAGTTACCACCTCACGCCAGTCAGAGTGGCTAAAATGAACAAATCAGGAGACTATAGATGCTGGCGAGGATGTGGAGAATCGGGCACCCTCCTACACTGTTGGTGGGAATGTAAACTGGTGCAGCCGCTCTGGAAAACAGTGTGGAGGTTCCTCGAAAAACTGTCAATAGAACTCCCCTGTGACCCAGCAATAGCACTGCTGGGGATTTACCCAAGGGACACAGAAGTGCTGATGCCTAGGGGCACATGGACCCCAATGTTCGTAGCGGCACTTTCAACAAGAGCCAAATCATGGAAAGAGCCTAAACGTCCAACAACTGATGAATGGGTCAGGAAGATGTGGTTTATCTATGCAACGGAATACTACATGGCCATGAGAAAGAATGAAATCTGGCCATTCGTAGCAGCGTGGATGGACCTCGAGGGTGTCATGCTAAGCGAAGTAAGTCAGGCGGAGAAGGACAGATACCATATGTTTGCACTCATAGGTCTAACAGGAAAAAGCTAATAGAGGACCATGGGGGGGGGGAGGGAGGCAAATCATGAGAGACTCTTGAATACTGAAAACAAACAGGGTGGAAGGGGGAGGGGGAAAGGGGAAAGGGGGTGATGGGCATGGAGGGGGGCACTTGTGGGGAAGAGCACTGGGTGTTCTATGGAAGCCAACCTGACAATAAACTATAAAAAAAAGACTCATGTTTCTGTTCTGTGGGGTGAGCCTTGACTTGTCATCTACAACGTTAGTAACAATCTTTGTACTGAGTGCAAATCCCCAGTTGTCTATCAAAGCCAGGTAACGCCCTTCTCTAGCCGCACATCATTCAGCTTTTCCCCTCACTCGCTCGATACCCACACGCCCCTCCCGCTAGCACACCAAGCCACTGCAGATGTTTCCAGGCCCCGTGCCTCCAACATTAGTCTTCCTTCTTCACTCCACACGTGCCTGGGGTTCAAGCCAGACAAGACTGCTCACTCCTTCCCTATGTTTGAATCCTTGAATCCGTGTCCTGCTTGACAATAGAAACTTTGCTTCCTACACTCTCTCTCTCTCTCTCTCAGCTTGTCACTCCTACCAGAGGATTTGTTTCCTGGGAGTCAGTCCCCTGAATCATTAAATAATTATATTTCAGAAACACGCATCTTATTTCCCCTTGCATCTCAAAGATTAGCAGATGTGCCTTGCAGGTTGAACGTCCTTAGGGCATCTTGTGCTTCAGCATGTCTCTATGCCTGACACATATTAGGCATTTGATCAGTGCATTTGGAATCAGATTTAATTTAAACACCGAGATAACTCTTTGGAAACTTGCTTTGGTCTGCACAGAGTAAGCACGAGTATTGAAACACAAGTGCTTCACTGTACGGATCCGAAATGTTAACTTCACGTCCTCCTACACTTTCCACAGGACAAAACTACAGAAGGAAGAATGCTTAAAATAAGGAGCCTGCTAGTATAATAATTAGACTATTATAATTTTATAATTGGACGCCATTCTGTCCTGATATAATGGAGAGTATGGTATGCAGGACTGCCCACTTTTTAACATCTCCCAATAAAGCCCTGCTTGTTGGGACTCGAGGCTGCCTTGGTGTCAGGCTGAGAACACTTTCTCTCCATGTCTGCGTCTCTCTTGCTGTTTCTCTCTGTGCACATGCATCACACGCGGCGGGCACACACACACACAGGCGTGCATGGCACGCCGTTTTCTTTCTGTCTGTTGTCTGTGCACCTTGTCCCTGGAGCTGATGCACCCTCCTCTCCTGCTCTCACGTTACACCACTGCCCGTGTTTCACACTGCGCTTACTCTCCGCCGCTAACCCTCTGGTCCTCGGTGCAGCCGTTCGCTCCAGCTGCCCGCCGTGTTCGACCCTCTCCCTCATCTTCTGCTCTGATTCTCTCACGGCTCACACGGCCCGGCCTGTCGTGCTGTGTCCCGTGAGTGCAGGGCAGCCTCACCGCACGGCCCCACACAGCCCAGGCAGAGCTCCCGTTCGGGGACTTCCATCCTTCTTGAGATGGGCACCCGGGCTGTACATTTGCTGGGAACACTGAACCCTTCTCTGCTGCTCCACAGGTTAGATTTCAGCTGACGGGGGGCAAGGGCAGAAGTACACCCAGCCGTGAGTTCTGGAGGAGCCCCAGCATTCCAGGAAATTCTGGGAAGTCTGAGAAAGGCTACAGATAGACCCTGTGGGACCGGAGTGCAGGCAGATGCGCACAGCTCTTCTGTGTGGCACTTTGAAACCTCAGGGTTACTACAGCCGTTCAGATTTTCTGGGGCGCCTGCTGGGTGATCATTATTACTCATATTTCAGCAAAGTACATTCAGCTCTAACATACCGGATGGCGACGAAAATGATTGCTCTACATGTGATCTAAAGAGCTCTGCACCCCTGATTTGTGAAGCGGTGTGTGAGAGAAGTCACAGTGACTCCCAACGGTGATGCCCATTGATAAAAAGCATCCTTCCTACTATGCAAAAGGAGGTTTTCTCTCAGTTCACCCAGAGACAGTCTTGAAAAGGAACACATGAATTGACTGCTGGCAAGAATGATCTCCGGGCTGTAAACTGCCCTTGCCCTGCTACAAGAGACCCTGAGAACAGACACAAGCGCAGTCTGCTTTTAGCAATGTCGCGATCACCCCCGTGGAGTTACACAGCTTAAGAGAACACAGCCTTGTAAAGGCCTTTACTTTCGATTCATCGTGTAGTAAAGGAACGAACGCAGGGCACGATCCATAGAAATCGTCTGCTTACTTCTCAGCAGGAGGCCCCCAAATACATCTATAACGACACAGCAGAATGACACACTTTCCTTCCTCAGTGGATGTCCCCATTGTGTTTGGGTAGCCGGGGTCCCGAAAGAAGAAAATAATTGACATATGTGCCTTCAAGACCCCAGGTGGGGGACAACAGCTTTTAGCACATACACACACGTTTTTCTTCTCCAAGAACATGTTTTGAAAACAAATTTTATGGGACAGATCGTTTATTAAGGCTGTTTTGTTGGCCGAGGGAAAGAGACACAGACAGAAAAATCTGGCAAGGAAAGCTAATGATTGCTCTATACATGGGTCTTGACCTCATCACATGGCCACTCACCCTGCAGGTGAGGAGGGCTGAGGTGTAACACATGTGAACATGTAAGAATCACAGAGGTAACGGGTGACTTTTCAATAACTGATGACCTGCACATATTTCCAGATTTGCAAAACTCCATATACATCACATGAGTTTTCCTCCCTTGGTCAGAGAATTATTTCAATTCAAGATTCAGTGGGATGCCCTTGCTGAGTTTAAATAATTCAGAAGGACTTTTATTTTCTCAGTGCCAGGTTGTATGAAATGTCTTTGTTACGTCTGCCTCAATAAACATTAGAAAAGAAACAAACAAGAAGATCTGCTTGGGGCACCTGGGTGGCTCTGTCGGTACAGTGTCCAACTTCAGCTCAGGTCATGATCTCATGGTTCACAAGTTCGAGCCCCATGTCGAGCTCTGTGCTGACAGCTCTGAGCCTGGAGCCTGCTTCGGATTCCGTGTCTCCCTCTCTCTCTGCCCCTCCCTGACTCATACTCTGTTTCTGTCTCTCAAAAACAAATACACATTCAAAAACAAAAAAAAAAGATCTGCTTAACTCAAAGTTCACCAACTGAAATGTTAATCTCATTGAAAAACAAACTCAGAGAAACATGCAGAATAATTTCTGACTACCAATCCAGGCACCATGGCCCAGCCAATAAAATTAACTATTACAACATCCCTAGTTGGTATTCTCTTTTGAGATTCACACCAGCAACACAAGGTCTACTCAATATTTATCGCCACCAAGTTTCAAAGATATCCCAAGGTCACTATTTCCAGAGAATATTTATAACCTGTCTCTTCAGACCACATTCCTTCTACTACTCAATCACTTAATCCATGTCCACTAGTTATGCAAACCAGAAGCCTGAGACACAATCTTGAGGACCCCCCCCCTCCTCAACCAACCTCTTCCCAAGACAAAGTTACAAAGTTTTACTCTGGTCAGTTTCAACTCGGAATCACCTTGTGGAAGGAACCCCTCCCTAAGGAGAGAGAAAAAGAGAAGACTTCAAGGTCACCTGGATGTGCGCCCAGGTGCCTACATCCCCCATGACCTTGTAAACTGAAACAACTCAGTTAGACTGCATGTTTAGGTGTGTTATATATGGGAGACAAAGAAATAGAAAATGTATAAAACAAACTGTGCCATGTGATGTGGGCCGCTCACTTCTTTGGGTACGAACCCAAGTGAGCGGTGCCGGCACGAATAAAAGCTGCTTCCCGGAAGGAAAAGCCTCATGCCCGCTACCATCGCCTCTCGGCTAAGTCTCCGTGCCCGACTCCTGACTGCTCTGTCGTTCTCTTCTCTCTTATTTTTAAGGAATGGCCACGATTCTCAGTCCATTCCAGAAAGCCATGAAACACACTTCCTCCTTTCTGTTCTCTCCACATCTATCATGTGCTGGGCCTCTCCCTGGTAATACCCAACCCCCACCCCATCCTATAAAGTCTAACTGCAGAACCAGTCTCTCAGTTCCCCAACCATCCAAGCACCTCATCCTTCAGGAGTGCCCCTGAGGAACTCATACCACCTTGGCCCAGGCCCTGCTCCCCCAGGCCTGATGGAAAAACATCAATCCATCAGGGACACTTCTCCTGTACAGACCCCCGAACCAGACAGGTCTTCCAACAGAATGTGTCACATTTTCAATAATGTATTTTCTGTGATACTTGTTCAGTATCTGACTATCCATGAACCTGCAGATTCCTTAAGGAGAGGGGTTTTGTTGAGGTGGGACTTTAGTTTCGTTCAAATAGTAAGTACACCAAAAATGTTTGCTTACTGAGTGATTTTTGTTTTTCTTGGTTTTCATCTCATTTAAAAAAATTTTCCCCTATGGAACACTGTAACTGAAAATAATACTTTTCCAATTGTGTCACTAATTTTTAAAAAATTTTTTAAACGTTTATTCATTTTTGAGAGACAGAGAGAAACAGACCATGAGTGGGGGACGGGCAGAGAGAGAGGAAGACACAGAATCTGAAGCAGGCTCCAGGCTCCGAGCTGTCAGCACCGAGTCCGCCGCGGGGCTTGAACTCACAAATTGTGAGATCATGACCTGTGCTGAAGTTGGACGCTTAACCGAATGAGCCACCCAGGTGCCCCATGCCACTGATTTTTTTAAAGTTTATCTTACTTATTGAACAAGAGAGACAGAGAGAGAACCCCAAGCAGGTTCCGCACTACCTGACGTGGGGGCTCAAACTTACAAACCATGAGATCATGACCTAAGCCAAAATCAAGAGTTGGATGCTTAACCGACTGAGCCACCCAGGCGTCCCCGTCACTGATTTTTTATTACTCCTGTGTCACCATTTCCACAAACAAACCTGAACATGGATTTGAGAGAAAGGGGTATTTGCTGTGTTTTCAAAATTTTAATAGGAAAAAAATCCTTTCATTCATATACAAGCAAGCCTTCCACGTCTAACCCAGGCATTTTGCTAACTCCTACTATTGTGCCTTCCTCGGTAACTCTAAGTGACCATCATGACATCACTGTCAACCCATTCCTGCTAAAGAGATCAGTACAACGAGCAAAAAGCAATTTGTTCAACACCCATAACAATTAGAATATGTGAGGAGTATCATTTACAGATTCAGTCAACGAGGGGCCCCTGGCTGCCTCAGTCAGTGGAGCATGCAACTCCTGACCTCGGGGTTGTGAGTTCAAGCCCCATGTTGGGTGTGGAGAATTTTAAAAATAAAATTTTAAAGAATCAGTCAAGGATTCAGCGTTACGCACTCAAGCATAACTTGGAGATTTTCTACACTTTGTTTTAAACAGCAACAACAGAAACAAAACAATAAAATAAAATAGCTCATGATCCCGCTTGCATCTTTTCCAACACCGTCCCTACACATATCCCGTTACAGGCTTCAATACTGACTTCTAAGTGAGTCGACCACTTACTTCATCAGATTCACCTTTAGAACTCTGGCAGTAACCTGTTTTCAAAATGAGAAAATACCGTATGAGGAATTTGTCCATGGTGTCCTCAGAGCATCAGACCATCTCCTCCACTGGCCTGTTCTATCTTTATGGGGCTTTTCTACAAACTCAGCAGCATTTCTGTTATGGAACAAGCAACTCGCACTGTCACAACAACTCACTTCCACCACACTTGGCAGACTGGACCATATTCCCAAGGCTGCCTGGCTCTCACTCATGCTAGATGCTTTGTAAGACATCTGCCACCACATACATATACAGGAGGCAAAAGTAGGAGCAATTAGATACTAAAATACAATTGTTACATCTAATAATCTAATAATCAGTATGTCTTTATAGTGTGGAAATTCTTTAGAGCAAACATGCACTGAACACATTCTTCAGATCGGAGTTTGATACAATAAACCCAAAGTATGGCCAACATAATTACACAATACGTTGTGATTTAAATTTTTAGAGGTTTAACCCTCATCAGCCACTTTTAGGTAGAAAATGATACCAATAATGTGGTTCACACACAACATAGTAGTCTGAAAAAACCAGTTGTGCATAGTTTAATAAGACTTGTATTTACAGTGCTACCTATGTTAACACTGACTATTTCTGTTCCTTCAAGTATTGTTGAAGGGTTAACCATTACAGGGGAAAACCATGACACCCAGTGGCCAAAGACTTTCAATGCTACGTAAATTTCTCTGTGTCCTCTGCTTTATCAAAGTCGTAAATTTATCTGCCTTAGCCATATATCAATTTATTTATTGAATAAAATGCATAAATTGAAATAATGTGTCCATGAATTATTTTGCATTTTCCATGCATGCATGAAAACTATCCTATTAAACTGGAAAATCATGAATGCTAATGCTGTATGGTTTGTGTGTTGATATATGGTACCTGCATCAACATAACTCTGGATATATCTCTTAAATACCCATTTACAAAGAGCCTCCTAATCTCCACTCATGATTAAAACTCCTTCTCTGGCCCACTTTTTTTTTTTTTCCTGAAAAGACCCTCAGAGAAAGATGAAATCAATTATTCACTTGATGAACCAATAATGGAGGTGGGCCTTATGTATATATTAAGCAGAGTACTGCATAATGAAGAGGGAGCCTTTAGGATGAGTAAATTTATTCATACTTTTATTGCTTCTCTTTCCCTACTCAATTTCACTTATTGGTTTTCTTCTTCCCTGATTGTTCTCATTACTTTTGTAAACCTAGGGTGATATATTGTAGCAGTGAAGATAAAGTTCTAACCAGGCTCCAATCTTTTCATTACTGATCTGTAACTTTGAGCAAGTTCCCTAAGCCCCTGAAATTTTACTGTCTTTAAAGTTGAAATTTGACATTAATTTTTTAATTTAAAAATTAGTAAAAATAGTACACTCATCATGATGAGCAGTGAGTAATGTACAAAATTGTTGAATCACTGCATTGTACACCTGAAATTAATAGGACACTGTGTGTAAACTACACTGGAGTTAAAATAAACATCTTTAAAAGTATGGTAAAAATAACTCCTATGTCTCCCCTCTGTTGCAAAGATTATTACCTAATTCACGAACACATACCTATATACCCTGTTAGCACAGGGTTTGCCGTTTGGTTTTTACTCAGTATTTACAGTTATTATTACTATACAAGTTCATTTCTATCCAGTGGACAGACTCTCCATCTATTGAATGACATTAGAGGGATTTTAGAAGAATCATTTCCCACGTGTACCTTTCATTACTTTCTTCTCTTTCCATTTCAGTATCCTTCCCCAGGATATATGGCTGAAATGGCGACTCTGGGTGCCTTGAGAAAGGATATTCAACAATGTATTGTCTTCATTCTTTACCTTATCTGGGCATGTTAATAATGAAAGAGAACAATTTCAAGATGTCAGGTGGTCTTCTGGGCCAGAAAAATTGCCTTTAGTGACTTTGTCAACTTCAATCTTGGAACTGTTCTCAGTGAGTCTTAATGGCCCAGGAGGCCATAAAACAAATATGTTAATAAAAACATATTTTATTCTAGAGTAAGTTTTCTTACTTTGAGGTCCATCACTGCTCTTCTTTGGTTTCTCCTTTAAAAACTGAGTAGGCAATACAGCCCACTGGCCCATTTTCCTGTGCTTTCTCCCTGCATGTTTTATTGCCACTCTACAAGACAGGATGTTTATGGTACTAAAGGTGGAGGTGTGTCACATTTTCCAAAGGACTGAACTCTGTCTCTCCTTGGACAACACACAGTACACATAGGGTGGTCATAGAAAACACAAGTGTTAACGAACCGCCAATGATGCTCAAGGAAATTAGACCAAATGGGCCTCAGGAATGGGGGTGGCAGCTGGCCTTCCTATAAGAGGACTTCACCCACCTCCATTTTGACCTCAAACTTCCTAATTAACTTCTTTCCAGCTTACCTCTTAAATCAGGCAAAAGATCCTGAGAGCGAAGCATCGCCTCATGGGAACTGAAACTACCCCCTCAAGCAATAAGGGCTGCCTTGAGCCAGCAAGACCCTGTGGCTGACCCCAAGGCCGTGATGGGGCTGACCTTCACTGCCCACCTGCAGGTACCCACTGACCTTTGTCCCACATTTCCTTATATAAACCTGGAAGTATTGTCAGCACTTTGGAGACGTTAGCCTGCGGTCTTCCCAGTGTTCGCCTCACTGAAATAACTTCCTTTCTTGTTCCCTCACCCCCCTCTCTCTGACTTAAGATTTGGTCAGCAGCCAGCGGCTGAACCTGTCTGTTGGGACCCCTGGGGCCAGACGCTCTTGCACCTCTGTGCCTCGGGCTACATTTCTAATGTTCCATATAGAAGGGCTGATCTACGTGCGACACATCCCAAGAAGTCGTCACCGGTGTCACCACACTGAGTGCTCCTTCTCAACCACAAGCTGTTTCGGGGACTTTGTTTACTTATTTTGAGAGAGACACAGATAGCACAGGTGGAGGAGGGGCAGAGACAGAGGGAGAGGGAGAGAATCCCAAGCAGGCTCCACACCGACAGTGCAGAGCCTGACGCGGGGCTCGAACCCACAAAGCTGTGAGATCAAGACCTGAGCCAAAACCAAGAGTCAGATGCTTAACCAACGGAGACACCCAGGCACCCCTGTTTTAGGGACTTGTGAAGTACACGTGGAGGTCAGGAATGAAAGTGTTTGCTAAGAAATGGAAAGAACTTCTAAATTTCTGTTTACTGTATAGTGTCACATTTAAATTAAACTAGGTAGGAAGTTAGTGTTCTGAAATACCAACTTTCTTTTCATACACCATGTACCTTCAATATCCATCCGGAAAAAAAAAAAATCAGATACTTTGAGAGGTGAAGTGGGAGGGTAGTAACGAAAGAGCCAAAGTCAGATCAATCCAGAACGGACTCCACGTCTACCACGTCTTTATAAGTAACTGAAACGGCTGGTTCATGGCTGGGACACTGTGATTTGTAGTAAGAAATACATATTTGGTCTCTGTCCGTGGTTCCTGGCACACAGCTGCTAACACAGTTGCGATTCCCTCTGTAAGAGCCAAAAGGCATCTTTTGTTATAGAACTTAAATTTTGTTTACGTCTTGACATAGCTCCAGAGCCGCAGAGGTGAAAAGGGTGCTCTGTTACTCGTGACAAGCCCCTTTCAACCACACCTGGTGGTGTGTGCTGTGTGTGCACAGCTTCTGTGCATGAGGGGACGTTTGGACGGCCCCTAAGGATGGGGACAGGTTGCCAGGAGGAAACCACCACGTGCTCACAGTGTTGGCACTTTCAGTCCCAACTCCAACTCCCAGGGAGGGGAGAGGGGCTCAGACCCAGTCCATCACCAACGACCAGTGATGGGATCAATCTCGTGCACAGAGTACATACACTTTCCATACAAACCCTGAATTTCAGGATTTGGGGATCTTCTGGGCTGATGAACGCTGTTGGTGCTACAAGGTCATGGAAGCTGCCAGCCCCTTCCCACCCGCCTCCACCTCCTCATCTCGCGGTCTGACTGCTCCTGAGTTCTATCCGGTTATAATAAACCCATGACCCAGTACGGACAACGTTCTCCTGGATTCTGTGAGCTGCTCAAGCAAATTAATCAGAACTTAGGAGGCGGAATCTCTGATTTACAGACAGGTGGCTAGAAACACAGGTGGCAGTCGGCACGTCAGATCCTCGCCTGAAGGGTGGGGAAGGGCTGTCTTGTGGGACTGAGCATTTACTCTGTGGGTCTCACCCTATCTCCAGGTGGACTGGGTCAGACTGGGTGAGGCTGTAGGACACTCCACTGGTGTCTCCGAACTGCCTGGTGTGTAGAGAACCCACACACATTTGGAGTACAAACTATCCTGTAAGTGGCAAATGTACAGGAAAACAGAAGGAAGAGCATCTTTCCTTTACATTGGGAGAAACATTTTTATGATGTTTATTTCATAATTTACATAATATTCAATATATTATTAATAGCCAGAATTTATTTTTATATCACAATATATGTTTAGTTTTTTTTCCCTAATCAAGTGTAGCAGTCCCTTTGTATAAATTTAAAAAAAGTTTGTGAGGATGATATTTGTTTAAATTTATAAAATGACTTGTTATTACCGCATACAAGAGAAACACTCTTTCCTCGCATTGATTATACTTAAGTGTGGTTATGTTTCAACCTTACTTTTCGTCTCCCTTAGCAATGGTAGCTTTCCAGGCCATAGCATCTTTGGTTTTGTAATGACAAGGTCAGTTGATATGTTCATGACTGATTGGGGGTTGGTAGATTCACTTCCGTGTTTTATAGAAATCTCTGTCACACTGTGTCACTCCATCATTTAAGGCTGCTACAATTATTGCAGAGATTTCTCAGTGTCTCTCTGTATGACATTTCTCTTGGCCACTGGCTTGTAGGCGTTTCACAATGTATTTCTTGCGTTTACACATATAGATACAATTGTGCTATTTAAAGTGGTCTCATACCCCATTCACTGCCCAGAACATGCCTGTTTAATTCACATTTCTATGGTCATTAATCTGTCTACACTACACCGTAGCAGACTCAAGGAGTTTTAAAGTTGAATCTAGCTTTTAGGACGCAGAAAGGTGCTAAATAAGTATGCAAGATGAGATGCTTTTTTTAAAGTAGTAAACTCTATGCCCAATGTGGGGTCCCACACATGACTCCCAGATCAAGAGTCACATGCTTTATGGAAGGAGCCAGCCAGGCGCACCCGAGATGCTATCTTAAAAAGTTTATCCAAGTGTACCAGCAATATTTAATGTATCTAGCAAATGGGTCCTATTCTTTGGGCCATAAATTCCTTTGAAAAAGAAAGCTATGCACTCTCCTAAAAAGTAATAATAATAGATATAGGTAGTCACATAAACACATATGCCTGTATGCATGCCACATGTGCAAACACACACACACACACACACACACTTATTTAGATTGTGCCTAGGCATGGTCCATCAAATGATGCATCTTACTTTGTTTGACTAAATCATATTTAAAAAGAAATGTATACTCTTAATTTTATATATTGGATGCAACTGCATTCTGTATAATTATAATACTGTTATGCATGGATCTTACTTAAGCAAATGGATTTGTGTATACACAATTTGCTCCTATACAAATAAATATATACAAATAATTAGAGAAATATAAATATATAAATACATATATATATATATATATAACAGGGAAACTTCTTTTTATACATAATTTGTATATATATATGAAACTTTAAAGAGTGCATATTTATTTAATGAATTATTTTTATTTTTAGATGCAATAATGATATTGTACTTATAAACTAAAATGCATATGTCAAATTCTATGATGTGTGAGATTTTGTTCAAAACAATCTATTCTGGGGTAGGCAAATGGCGAGGAGTTCCAATGAACTTGCCATGAACCCATCACGGTGGCAGCAGAGAATTGGTAGGTCAAGCTGATTTAATCAGTGTCTCCCTGGACCCCTCCGCCTCCATGAATCCTGTCCCCAGTTCCACAGACCTACACCACACACAGATAAGCATATCCACTGGCTTCCTGCACACCCTTCGAGTTCACTTTATGACTTTACGCACAAATGCACAGTTGCATTTCCCCTTATTTACACAGTCAATGGAGCATCCGCATGGATTTGCAACTTACTTCTTTCCACGCAACTTACTTCTTTCCACGTAACATCGTGTCTTGGACACTATTTCTTCTCCTTATGCTACAGTGGCATTCTCATCACCTAGAGCACACATAATGTTATCTAATCCTTTCTCTACTGAGACAGGCTTAGGTTGTTTGGAATCCTTCTCTATTACCATGTCAGTCATAAATGACATTGCACAAATGCCCTATCCCACACACACAAGTCTATCTGTAGGAGAAATTGCAAAACTAAAATTTGGCCAAGAATCACTATCATATCATCAACGTACTTCTTAATATTGGTAGATATTGCCATATATTTCTCCTCAGGACTTGTGCCAATTTGTACTTACACCAGGAATGGGCAAGAGTTATTTGCCATAATTTAAATTAATATAACTCTTAAATATACTAGAATTAAAGCTTTTTAAAAAGAAGTCATTTGCAATATGTGAATTCCATGACGCCTCTGCTCCACTTCCGGTGACTGGACGCCACATGTCATCTGATGACATCATTCTCTGGAACGTTACTTGCGGAAGCAATTCCTTCCCCACATGGTCTCCCAGACGGGCTAGGAGGCCGCGCATGCGTCCCTAGCGAGTGCGGGCTTTGTGTTGCGCACCGCCTACCTGACGCTGCTCTACCACTGCAGGGGCTCCTCAGGTTGTCCCCTTCCAGCTCTGCCTTCCCTCCTTCCTCTCCCCAGTGCTGTACACTTCGCCTAACCCAGAGGGGGCTCTCCACAGTCCTGCTACATAAGTGGTGAAGAGATAACTGAGGTCGCTATAGATTATATAACCTCTAAATCAATTTTAAAACGCAAAATAAATAAATAAATGGCAAGGAAGAACTATAAAGTACATATAAAAATAAGTACAACATGGTCAACTTCAGAAATAAATATAAAAACAGTTAAAAATGATTCAAAAATACAGCATTTTTCAAATTCTGGATGCAACAGGAATGAAAACTACTTTTTTTTTTTTTTTTTGCTTTAGTGCCTATGGAAACTTCATTATAACCAAACAGACTTCTACAGTAATTTTGTTTAAAAAAAATATACAACATAAAATGGATATACTAATCAAGAGAAAAAAATATATATCCAGCATAAATTAATATGTACATGCTTTCACATATGGACATAGGGCAGTCACCTCCCATCATTTGGGAATAGTTACATGGAGCTGTTTTGTTAAACCACATTACCATTAATGTTCCTGAAAAAAAGAATTTCTCCTAAATTCTGCCACTGCTTCACTGACTGATTCATTTATTCATTAATTCATTCACTCAATAGCTCAGCAAATATTTACAGTGGTTCTCTACTTAATAAAAAGATTATGTTAGAGCTATAAGCTATCTAAAATCTCTTTTGTAATAATTCCAAACTTGGTACATTTTGAGGAGAGTAGGAAATGATTTTCTATTATCAAGAAATTATGTAATTGCCCTTAAAAACAATCCCATTTACAATTGCACCAAAAGTAATATAATACCTAGGCATAAGCTTAACTAAGGAAGTGAAAGACCTGTACTCTGAAAACTATAAAACACTGATGAAAGATACTGAAGATGACACAAGAAAATGGGAAGATAGTCTATGCTCATGGACTGAAGAACAAATACTGTTAAAATGTCCAGTACGTAAAGCAATCTACACAGTCAATACAATCGCTATTAAAATATCAACAGCATTTTTCACAGAACTAGAACGAACAATCTTGAAATGTGTAGAGAACCACAGAGGACCCTGAATAGTCAAAACAACCTTGAAAAAGCAAAGCAAAGCTGGAGGTATCATAATACCCCAGATTTCAAGTTATACGACAAAGCTGTAGTAATGAAAAATACTACGGTCCTGGCGCAAAAACAGGCACACAAATCAATAGAACAGAACAGAGAGACTAGAAATAAACAAAATTATACGGGCAATTAATCTGCAGCAAAGCAGGAAAGAATATCCAATGGGAAGAAGTCTCATCAACAAATGGGGTTCGGAAAACGAGACAGCTACAAGCAGAAAAATGAAACTGGAAGACTTTCTTACACCATACACAGAAATAGACTCAAAGGGCATTAGGAATCTAAATGTGAGACCTGAAACCACAAAAATCCTAGAATAGAGCACAGTCAGTAATTTCTCTGACACTGGCCATAAGGACATTTTTCTAGATATGTCTCCTGAGGCAAAGGAAAGAAAAGCAAAAATAAACTATTAAAACTACACCGAAATAAAAGGCTTCTGCAGAGCAACAGAAATAATCAAGAAATCCAAACGACAATCTACTGAATGGGAGATATTTGCAAATGATGTGTCTGACAAAGAGGTAGTATCCAAAACATATATAAAAAACATATACAACTCAACACCAAAAGAACAAATAATCCAATTAAAAATGGGCAAAAGATATGAACAGACATTTCTCCAAAGAAGATATATAGATGACCAACAGAAACAGGAAAAGATGCTGAACATCATTCATTATCAGGGAAATACAAATTAAGAGATATCACCTCACATTTGTCAGAATGGCTAACATCAAAAACAGAGACACAGCGAGTGTTGGTGAGGATGTGGATAAAAAGGAACACTCCTGCACTATTGGTGGGAATGCAAACTGGTGCAGCCACTGTGGAAAACAGTATGGAGGTTCCTCAAAATATTAAAAATAGAATTACTATGTGATCAAGTAATTTCGCTACTGGGTATTTACCCAAAGAATATGAAAACATTAATTCAAAAGGATATATGCACTCCTGTGTTTATAGTAGCATTATTTACAAGAGTCAAATTATGGAAGAAGCCAAAGTATCCATCAGTAGATGAATAATGATGTGGTATATATTTGTACAATGGAGTATTACTTGGCCATAAAAAGACTGAAATCTTGCCTTTGGCAACAACATGGATGGAGGTAGAGAGTATTATGCTAAGCAAAATAAGTCAGTCAGAGATAGACAAATACCATATGATTTCATTCATATGTGGAATTTAAGAGACAAACCATAGGAACAAAGGGGGTTAAAAGAGACAAAAAAAAAAAAAACAGACTCTTAACTCTAGAGAACACACTGATGGTTCCCAGCGGGGAGGTGGGTGGGAGACAGGCAAAAGAGGTGATGCCGATTAAGAGTACACTCATCTTGGTGAGCACTGAGTAATAAACAGAATTGGTGAATCACTATTCTGTACAGTGAAAACTAATATAACAGTGTATATTAACTATACCAGAATAAAAGTTAGAATTAAAATTAAAACCAAGATTTCCCATCAGCTTTAATTTTAAGAAATGAAAGGGAATAGGAAACAGTTTACAATTACCATGCTCTGCATACGTATATATACAAACATTTATATTATTAAATTTTACTCATGGGATAGTATTACATCATATTTATGGATTTAGAAAAAAGGAAATTATATATACTGAGAACACTTCCTGGTATTACAATTTTCTGGAAACCATGAATGTGAGCTGTCTACATTAGTATTTCTGTGACTGGCAACACAGTATTCGAGCCCAGAGGAGAACGAATGGGGACAGATAAGTGGACCAGCTTGCCGTGGCTGGAAAAGCAGATTCCATCCAATTCCATTCTGAAAGCCTCACAACCAACAACTTGAAACCACTCAGAGTCACTTGGGTTTTGCTTTTTGGACCTCTGTGGCAGCTGATGAGGTTGGGAAATAGGCACATTTATCTCGATTGAAAAGGAAATCCCCTCTGACACCAATTCAAAGCATGGTGCTCGACAAGCAGTTGAAGGAAATGATTTACCAGAATATGCTCAACTGTAAGTTGGAAATGACATGTATTAAAACCTAGGGCTGCAAACATGAAAATATTATCAAATGAATCATGCAAAGTTGTATCACAGATTAAATATCTGACTGATACCTCCTCTAATTCCGAACTGCTGGATACCAAACATCTACCTGATCAGGAATAGCTGTAACAGTAAACAGTTTTTGTTGACACAGCTTCCGAAGTCTGATTTCTCAAGGGGTCAGCGGCATTCATTCATTAGCCGTATGGTGAGGGCAGTGATACGAAGCCCTCCTATACTTAGAGGAGATGTTGAAGTTCATTTACTGCAATGCAAAGATTGGAACGTGCAACAAATGTCAAGATAAATAATAAGTACTAAGGTAAGCTTTTACTCATTATGTACTTGTAATGAATCCACATATAATATTAATGGTTTAAATTGAGTATTATCTTCCCTAAATTAATTTTATCATAATCATCCTTTTCTATTTACACACAAAAGCCTTACAAACTTAAATAACGGAAAATGATGTTCTCAATTTGTACTCAGGAATAAACATATTTTGCATGAAAACAGTCTTTTAAAAAAGATACGTGGATAAATATCTTCAGCTCACAGAAAACAAGTCCAATTGATCTAAAATTAGTAAGAGAGTTTTTAAACAGGGGTGAGCAAACTGTAGCCCACTGACCAGACCCACTACATTTTTAAAGAAATTTGTACTCATGGAGGGAATGCAAACAGAAAACAGTATGGAGGGTCCTCAAAAAATTAAAAATAGAACTACCCTTCGACCCAGCAATCACACTGCTAGGTATTAATCCAGAGGATACAAAACCCCGATTCATAGGGGCACACACAACCCTACGTTTATAGCAGCACTATCAACAATAGCCAAAGTATGGAAAGAGCCCAAATGTCCATCGACTGGTAAATGGATAAAGAAGATGTGGTGTGTGTGTATATATATACACACATACACAATGGAATATGACACAGCAATCAAGAAGAATAAAATCTTGAAATCTGTAACAATGTGGCTACAACTAGACTGTAGTATGCTAAGTGAAATACGTCAGTCAGGGAAAGACAAATACCCTATGATTCCACTCATATGTAGAATTTAAGAAACAAAACAGATGAATAGGGGAAGGGAGGGAAAACTAAGAGATGGGGCAAAACCCTAAGAGACTCTTAAATACAGAGAACAAACTTAGGGTTGCTGGAGGGTAGGTGGGTGCGCTGGATGGGGGATGGGCATTAAGGAGGGTACTTGTTAGGATGAGCACTGGGTGTCGTATGTAAGTGATGAATCACTGGGTTCTACTCCTGAAGCCGTTATTATACTGTATGTTACCTAACTTTGACAAATAAAATAAGAATAATTTGAGAAAAAAAAAAGAAACCAAGTCTTCCTGGAACACAGCCATTTCTATTGTCTATGGCCATTATCAGGCTCATGCAGCAGACATGAGTGGCTGAGATGGAAACCAAGTGCCCAGAAAGCCAATAAAATGTACTATCGGGCCCTGTACAGAAAACTTCTGACCTCTGGTTTAGAGCTGTGGGTTTCACACCTGAATTTGAAACAGAATCACTACAGGTTTGTTAATACACAGATTTCTAGGACCCACCAGAGGCTGGGGTTCAGTACGTGTGGGATGGGGGCCTAAGAAGATGTTGTGAGTCCAAGGACCACACTTTGAGAAACCCACAGTGAAGACAAAAACATTATTCTCCATAGCTAGATCAATTTCCTCTGCTTAAATCATACCACAAACGGTTGAATACATGTTGCTAAATTAGCAAGTTCAGTTGTACCTTTAATCTTAGCATGATCCATTGCAAATTATTATCAATAGCTCTCAAGTGTAGATAATCATTACCCACCTCCCTCACTAAACTGATGAGGAATGTACATTATCACAGAGGCTAAATGGCTTGTCCTGGAATGAACCCAAAGTCAATAGTAGCAGATGACTGCAAGTACAGATTTCATCAGCAATAAGTGGGGTCTCCAGGTCACATGATCTTTTTATAGACATTCTAGAATCCCATGATGGAAAAAGAATCAGAGGTCACTTGTCAGTTGCTCTGCCTCTAAGCCCCTAGTATACTAGAACGTCCCAGCTACTTGCTGTCCCCTGTCCATTCTCCAACTACATATATTCACAA
This sequence comes from Cryptoprocta ferox, assembly GCA_028646485.1. NCBI lineage: Eukaryota > Metazoa > Chordata > Mammalia > Carnivora > Eupleridae > Cryptoprocta > Cryptoprocta ferox. The sequence continues at coordinate 101,360,830 of CM053579.1, forward strand.
GAAAGGAACTTTCCATGCGCTTTCAAAATGGAAGCTCTCTGCAAAATACAGGCGCCGATTTGAGGTAGGGGCAAGATG
>CM053579.1:101361407-101407498 GCA_028646485.1 Cryptoprocta ferox
GATGGTCTTGGTGGAGGTCACTTGTGGGGAAGAGCACTGGGTGTTATATGGAAACCAACCTGACAATAAACTATAAAGTTAAAAAAAAATAGGCGCCATTTGCTTACAATCTTAAAATAATTCAGTAAGCTTAAAATGACCTTGAAAAATAAACTAACTCTCTAGCACTAACGTAGTGGCGATTCTGTTTTCTGTGATTAGTTTCTGTTACTTAGGAAAGGATTTTCAATGCCAGTGTTATCAACATTATCTATGACATTAGCAGTAAGGAGTTAAGTTTTCAAAGACATGATCTTGAATCAATTATATTATGTAATAGCTTTGCAAACTGTGACAGTATCAAAGGTCTTTTCTTGAATGTCACATAGTCAAAATAGATGTTCAGTTTGAATTCTAGAGCCATCCAGATTAGTTTCTCTAGTATCCTTCCAAGTCTTGACATAAATGTCCCTTCAAAGAGAATAAAATTTGGTTATTATCTCTAAAAAGAAGAAGGAAAGGAAAAAAAAGAGACGTCTGAGGTCAAGTTCACAGTAAGCCAAAAAAAACAACTGAAAGATTAAAAATGTCCTATGACATGTGAATGTTGAAGCCATCCATTAACGAAGGACTTGGATGTTATCACATTCTACACGCAAAATAGTGTAACAAAATTTATAAGAGAAAGAACCACACTTCCATTACAATCATTTTGATTTAGCAATTCCATCTTGTCCCTATAAAACATGCCCTCTTCCTGATGAGTGGCATCTTCCACAAGGGGAAATTCAGTGAAGATGAAAAAGAATATGAAGACCCTCTGAATTACGAGGCCATTCAAAGGCATAATCAAGTATCCAACACATAATGAGGACATTGACCTTCAATGTACTACACCGATTTTCAAAAATCCACAATTATTGTTCACATTACTTGTCAGACAAAATAAATCTAATACCATGTATGAAGTCACACATCATACCTTAAGAGGAATATGTAGATTTACATTTTACTTTGATGGCAATCTGGAATCAAACAAGTTCAAAAAAAGTAATGTGCTGGGGCACCTGTGTGGCTCAGTCAGTTGAGCGTCTACTCGATTTTGGCTTGGGTCATGGTCTCACCATCATGGGACTGAGCCCCGCACCAGATTCAAGGCTAGGCATGGGTGGAGACTGCTTGAGATTCTCTTCTACTCCCTCTGCCTCTCCCCTGCTTATACTCATTCTCTCTCTCTCTCTCAAAAAAAAATTATTTACTGTAATATGGTGCTATATTAAGTCAATTTCATTACTTTTTAACACTGCTGAATTCTGGGAATGCTGTACTGATAACGATTTCAATATCTCAGTGGTTTTCCTTCTCCTATCTGCCTACCAGGTGCTGAGTTCTCACCTTTCCCTAATTTCCCCTGTGTTCATCAGGCCATGGCCCTTGTTGTGATGCCCACAGCCTTCTTCCTTTCTCGTCTTCCCTCCATTTTTAACTTTGTCCTTACAGAATCCCAATAAACCATTATGAATTGATTGTTCTGACTACCCATTGCATGGGTAACCCCAAACAACGACTTCTCCAAATATTCCCTATCTTTCCTTCAATCCTTGTCATCCATGGGATGGCTTCACCTGAAACATCTTCATATTAAACATTCCTCTCTCTGGCCACTAACATTGCTACCCCTCTAACTGATGTGCTCATACAACACCTACCATCACCAGTCCCGTAACCCCTCTATTGTCTCCGTTATATTATCCATTATCTCCTATTTCTTCAGGTATCTAGCCAATGCATTTAACTCCTCTGGTCCAGTTTTGCAAACATCTCCCATCAAAGTCCAACTCTGAGCTAATCCACGTGTCAAACACCGGCCTGTGTGCTCTTTGTTTGTAACAAACATGTTTGATAATCACAATTCTTGGGGATGTGTACCATCTTCATTTTATGGCTGAGAAAACAGAGAGACAAAATACCTGCCTCAAGTTACATCAAAGACTCAAATTAGGCAGCCTGGCCCCAGGCCCCTTACTTCTTCACTAGGGTGCCATTTCTCTACCTCAATGAAGAGCACTCACACCTCTCTTCTGGTGAATCTATGAATGGGGGTGTGGGAGCCCTGCTAGCCATGTCTTCTGAGCAGTGTAAGTGGCCCACATAGCATATTAAACCAACAATCAGAGAGAAAGACACAAAATGGAGAGACCATAAATCCTCTGGGTAGTTGAGTCTTTGGTTCGAGGTTCTTGAAAACTTCTTACACTTCTTCCATTTCTTAGAATCGTTGGATGGGTATTTTTTAATGCCTAAGCCTTTGACCCCATGACTGTCTCCCTCGTTCTCAGCCAAATTATGTACTTTTCTGTGAAGAGTGAAAATACAAGTCCTCAATTGGAACTTCCTAGCATAAACTAACATTTTTGCCTAGGAAAGAGGCAATCTTTTCTTCCTTATCACCTACTGCAATTGCAAAAATGTCTCCTTGCATTCCAGAGCCCACCGATTATTGACTTCTCAGGATGTGCACTCTATCCATGATCTACTCTCCTTCCAGAGTTTTGTCCTCTGTCTCCAATGCTTCCTTTCTACCTACATTTAAATACACACATTTTTAATGTTTTATTTATTTATTTATTTTTGAGAGACAGAGAGAGACAGCACGAGCAGGGGAGGGTCAGAGAGAAAGGGAGACACAGAATCTGAAGCAGGCTCCAGGCTCTGGGCTAGCTGTCAGCACAGAGCCTGACGTGGGCCTTGAACCCACAAACCGTGAGATCATGACCTGAGCCGAAGCTAGACGCTTGACTGAGCCACCCAGGCACCCCCACATTTAAAAAAAAAAAAAAAAAACCTCCCCTTCAACTTCCATATACTTCCCAAATTTCTCCGTGTTCTAACTACAGTTCTCTGCATTTACAATCCTCACTTTCTCACCTACCACCGAACTTTACCTTTAAACTGAAAGAAATCACAGAAAGACAGAAAATACTGAAGAGCATTTTTAAAACACTTAGTAAACTTTTACTAGCTTCAGATTTACAGGAAAGTGGACGAATACTAGAGTTCTTATACATCCACACCCAGTTCCTCCTATTGTTAACATCTTACATTAGTCTGCTGTATTTGTTGAACTCCAAATTTTATTTGATTTTCCTTCGTCTTTCCCCTTTGTTGGCTTCTGGCTCCAGGATCCCAACCAGGATATCACATTATGTTTGGTGGTCATGTCTTCCTGTTTATTAGACTGTGACAGTTTCTCAGACTTTCCTTGTTTTTGATGACCTTCACAGCTCTGAGGGATGCAAGTCAGGTAATTTGTAGATTGTCTCTTAATATTGGGTTTTCTAATGTTTTCCTCATGACTCAATGGAGATTATGAGTATGTGAGATGAAGATCACAGAGGCAAAGGGCCTTCTCACTACATGATATCAAGGTTACCTGCTGTCAACATGACATCCATGACGTCACAGTTGATGGATATTGACTTTGATCACTGGGTCTGTCAGGTTTCTCCACTATAAAATTACTTATCTTCTTTTACTTCCGGGGAAAAGTTTAGTTTCAGAGTATATAAATAATCGGTGGATTTTGGGACACGTGTGTGTGTGTGTGTGTGTGCACGCGTGTGTGTGTGTGCGCACGTGTGTGTGTGTGTGAGCTGTCCTTTGTGAAGGTGAGGGAGTGTGCCTTGAGTTTGCATTGTGATGCTATGGTGCAGTGAGAGCGTGACACAGAGAAATCCAAGCACTCTGAAGAAAAGGGAATTCGAGTGACCAAAATACATAAGCATCTGGGATTGAACAAATATCCTAGTATTCTAGGTTGAATGTGGAATAGTGAATTTAAGTGAACAAAGAGACCTATATTCTCTTTTATTTGGGCATCAAACTAAGCTGCTGTAATGCTAACACTATAAATGCAATGGTTCAAATAGGATAGCTGTTAGCTTCTCTCTCTTGCAACAGCCCAGAGGTGGGTAAGCGGCCAAATGCTGAAAAAATAGCTTTGCCATTGTCAAAATCTGATCTGATGTCTCTGGGTTAAAGTCAGCTGCCCCATGTGCCAACACTGTCTGATCTGACCCCTCTGGGTTACAGTCAGCTGCCCCATGTGCCAACACTGTCTGATCTGACCCCTCTGGGTTAAAGTCAGCTGCCCCATGTGCCAACACTGTCTGATCTGACCCCTCTGGGTTAAAGTCAGCTGCCCCATGTGCCAACACTGTCTGATCTGACATCTCTGGGTTAAAGTCAGCTGCCCCATGTGCTAACACTGTCTGATCTGACATCTCTGGGTTAAAGTCAGCTGCTCCATATACTAACACTGTTAAGCCAATGGCGGGGGGGGGGGGGAGAACGGAAGGCATCTTTCTCACTCAAGAATGCAAGGCAAAATTGTTCATGGCACTACCATTCATACTCCACTGGCCAGAACTTAGCAACGTGAGCACATACAGAGCTACGAAGCAGTGGGGACATGTAGGGTGTGCCTCAGTGCTCATATGCTTACTGAAACTTGGTTGGGTTCATACAGAAAAAGGTATCTAGAAAAGAATACATGCTGGGAAACTAAATATGGTCAAAAATGGGCCAGTCATTAACTGTGTGATGCCAGATTGTTTATTATGTGTTCAAATAAAACAAATGGTATCTGGACCAAAGCTACAACTGAATCAGCATCTTTCTACAATCATGAATCTACACCATTCTCCGAGTCCCAGCCATCTGGCACACAGCTCAAACAAGTGAGTCAGATGGTGCTGTGAGAGGAAACAGTGCCCCTGAAATTTCTGCGTTTTTGGTAGAGGCACTAATTTCTGCATTTCTCCCCAGAAATGCAATCTTCATTTTGCTTCAGTATTTTAATAGGGAAGCCCATCCTGTGGGCTTCCACTTGATTCTTCCAACTATAACAATCTTCTCTCCAGGGATCCAGAAGTCAAGTGTGGGGATTCTCCCATTTCCTGACCCATTCTGTTTCAATTCTGCAGTCGGGTCTTGGGAAAATGGTGACAGAATGGGTTTCCAGATATGAGGGCTCACTGCCCCCAAATTCTACTTTTATTACCCAACTCCCAGAATCCTGCACTCTGACTGACGGAATCATTTGCATTTTCAAACCCAGAGCTCTCTCTGAGAACTCTGAGGTAGTGCCTGAAAAACCCAAGACACAGTATGTTCCCTTTTGCAGTGATCATACACTCAGGTAACAGGCCGGCAGCCCTTTGCGGGGAAGGCCATAAGGATTTGTAATTCACACATGTACCAGATACCTGGTCTAGGCTGAATGACCTCCCCTTCATGCAAAGGTGTTGGGATTAACTGAGAGACTGAGACAGCAGCAGTACATGCGTGCTGACCTGCTCTCTGAAGCTCACCAGACTCAACGTGCTTCACGAGCGCGTATCAGACAGGATCACTGGAACATTCCTAAACTCTCCAACACAAAGAAACTGTGAGGAGGGTGAGATGGAGGAGAAGTAATGAGGGGACCTCATATGGGGCCAGACCTCAACTAGAAATGCAGAACATATATCGATCTGGTCCTTATACCAAGCTTTCAGTACCCTTTATACCTCGAAGGTACAAGCAAAAACATCCCTTTGATGTCATCGGGAAAGGACTGCATTCAAGACCGTATAGTTGAGAGTAGCCTTATAAAATTTCCCATTGACAGGATGGACATAAGCCGGAGCCTGCTACAGTAAATATGAATACATGCAGTATCTCTCCAGAAACAAGAATACGCATTGCCAACAACTCTGCATTTTCTGAGCATTTTGGAATATTTTCTTATAGGGATTACAGGTTAAATACCTGCATTCAGTCAGTGTGTTTTATCATTTACCCATCTAAATGATAGGGGAAAACATATATGAAAACATGTTTATCATTTTCTAACAGGGACAAAAATGCAATTGATGATAACTATGTCAATGCCCAAAACCCTTAATTTCAAAATTAAAATTATAGCTAAAATACATTTTATAGTATAATTTAGAAGAGTCTTAAATTCTAAAAGAGTCTGAAATGAATATTTGCATCTTGATAACTTGTAGAATTTATTGAGATGATGTTTTGGATATCTTAAAAAAGTTTCACCTTATTTTTAACCTAATTACAAATAAACAACTTGAGGGGAGGCTGGATGGCTCAATTTAAGTGTCCGACTGTTGGTTTCGGCTCAGGTCATGATCTCATAGTTTGAGCCCCACATCGGGCTCCATGCCGACAGCATGAAGCCTGCTTGAGCTTGTCTCTCTCTGCGCCTCCCCCAGTTGTGCTCTTTCTCTCTAATAAAAAAACTTAAAGAAGAAATAAACAACATGATTTGCTTGCTTTCTTCTCTGTGAAAAGTTGTAGGGAGGGTTTTGTTCTGTTAAACAGGAAACAATTTTTATTACGCAAAGATCAAAGTCATGTTTCCTTTATGCATGTTGGGCCAAATATTTAAATGGGATCGCTGTCTCTTGCTACGTAAGTTTTACACTGACAGATTCAACTCAAGTTTTTAGGTCTGCTCCAGTACTGACAGAATGTTAAGCATTTCATTGCTACAGATGTGTACTATTTTAATTTTTTCATTTTTTTCTTTCTAATCATGAAGTTTCAACAAAACAGCTATGTAAAAGCCATTTCAGTGTTCAAGGTTGATGGATTACATTCAATAATTATGGCTAACGGGGCACTAAAATGATGAGTGGAGAGACCAAAGGGGTGGGGATGGTTTGCTTGGAAGTGCAGATGACTTCTTGAGACATAAGACAAGGAGAAGCATTCAGAATAAATAATCTCCACAGACTTAAAGGACAAGTGCATTAGCATATGAAGTCAACATGGCAGGAGTGAAGAATGGAGGAACACTGCCCGACACACCCTTGGGTTCCTGCATCTGCCTGTGCCTCCCCCAACTATGGGACATAAAGGATTCTCTTTCTTCAAGTAACAGGAGTTAGGCGCGACTCATCTGAAACCAAAGGTTTCCTCATCAGTATACAACTAACGTACCAAGTTTAATTAATCCCTTCCAGAGGACAAGGTTTCCTGTTCTGATTAAATGTTTGCTATCTATAAAAACTGACTTGGCGAGGGGCACCTGGGTGACTCAGATGGTTAAGTGTCTGACTTTGGCTCAGGTCATGATTTCACAGTTCGTGAGTTTGAGCCCTGCATCGGGCTGGAGGCTGCTTCAGATTCTGTCTCCCTCTCTCTCTGCCCCTCTCTCATTCACGCTCTGTCTCTCTGGGTCTCTCAAAAATGAATAAACGTCAGAAAAAAATTTTTAAAAAACTGACCTTGGTGAGAAATGAAGAAATCTTTCCCTTTCTAGATTGGTGTAATTAGAACAGAAGCGATGGACATGTTTTACATGAATTTCATATTGGGTAAGAGCAGGAAACTGACCACACTGATAGCGGTTCATATAAAATTAAATAATGGTTTTGATTATAACTCTTAAGGTTTTTTCCTCTTCCAGAAATAAACATAAAACTAACAAGCCAACATATATAATTTTCCTGTTTAAATCTTAATTGGAAAAAAATGCCCTACCACATTATTTCAGATGCAGAACAACCGGAGGCTTCTTTTAACTTCTTGGCTTGCCTTATTTTGACATCAAATTGCATGTAATTGTCCCTATATAGGACTCCTATAAAGACAATCGAATTTAGTAATTGCCAGATATTTCTATTTTAATAGAATTTATCACCTAGTTTGAACGTATAGCCCCAGGACAGCACTGGAAGCAGCAGGAAAAAAAAATGAAAGATTTTGCCATTTCCATCAAAATAAATATGCTCCTGAGGCTGCCGGGATGGGGGTGGGGATCAGTGGGGCCTGGCCTCTCACAGTATTGATAAGCCAGACCACGTAGTGACTAGTTTTTCCTTATTTGATACTTTCAACATCAATAGTCTTCTCTGTCTCCTCCTCTTCAAACCTATTGATTAGATATATTTTATATAATTTTTATTTTTCTTTCATTTTAATTATTCTGTCAGAATTGCTCCATTTTTAATAGGGTTGTAAACTGAGACTCAAAAATATTCTTTCTTTTTCTTTCTTTGCACAGTTTTACAGTCATGTGACTGGTATCCCATGCTCACCTGGGTGGCTCAGATAGTTAAGTGTCTGACTTTGGCTCGGGTCATGATGTCATAGTTCGTGAGTTCGAACCCACACAATCACACCACACCTGCTCACAGTTCTGTCTTCATCAAACGTCATCCATCCTCTGGCTTAGAGGAATAACAATCTGGCACCTACTCTGGTAGCACGCCACTGGGCAAGGATCTCACAAACCCTTCCAGGACTTCAAGTCAGACGGAGTAGTAGACAGAATGGGCTGCACTCTAGTCACCTTCACCGGGACACCTGATAAATGGCCCTCACTGGAAAAAGAGATCTCACTATTACTAGTAGAACTGTGGCCTTTCTCAGTGGGAATATTTGCCATCTTCCGCTGCCTTATCCTTCGTCCAAGCTAAAACAGCATTCCCTTGTCCCTTCTTGAGTTTGGTAGGCAGGACAAGGACCCCCCTCCCACCCCCACAAAGATGTCCCTATCCAAACCCCCCGATCCTATGAATCTATTACCTTACATAGCGAAACGGGCTTTGCTAACGTGATTATGTTAGGGACTTTGAGCTGGGAGAGTACCCTGCATTATCCCTTTGGGCCAGTGATGTCACAAGTGTCTTCACAAGTGAAAGAGGGAGGCTGGAGAGAGTCAAAGAGAGAGATCTGAGGATGCAATGCTGCCAGCCTCGAAGAAGGAAGACAAAGAATGCAGGCGGCCTCCACAAAGAATGCAGGCGGCCTCCAGAAGCAGGAAGAGGAAAGGAAACAGATTTTCCCCTAGAGCCTCCAGAAGGAACACAGCCTTGCCAACCCCATGATTTTAGCCCTGTATCATCTTTTAGGACTTCGGATCCCCAGAAGTGTAAGATAATAAATCAGTATTGTTTTGAGCCACTAAGTACGTAGTGATTTTTTACAACAGCAACAGAAAACTCATACCCTGGGCATCCTGTCTTGCATAGTGACAGAGCTGAACATGCGGCTTTGCAAAGAAAGTCCTCTGTGATTTTAATTAATTAATGATGCCTCAGGTTTTCATTAGAAATTAAATTTTACTTAATGAGATAAGCATGATTTGAAAAGAGACAGGAGTTTCGTTCATGTAAACACCATAATACAGGTTTAATAATCAGACCCAAAAGTGTTGAACCCACCTCCAATCCTCAAGTGTGAGAACTTATAACCATCTCTGTTTCTGTTCCTTTGAGGAATTACTTGTCACCAAAGAATACATTTCTACTGCTAGTTCTCATTTGTCAGCTCTACATAATGATGTCCCGTTACTGTCCATGAAATTTACTTACATTATAATCTCTCCCTTTTCCCCTTATCCCATTACTTTTTCTCATTATATCACCAAATAGGCTTTCTCTATCAGTTATATATTATGGGTAGAACTGTGCACCCCCAAAATTCATAGCCAGAGTTCTAAGCCCCATTACCTGACAATGTAACCTTTTTGGAGACTGGGTCTTTACAAAAATAATCAAGTTAAAATGCAGTCATTAGGGTGGACCTTAGTCCAATGTAATGCAGTCCTTATAGAAAGGGGAAATTTGGACAGGACACAGAGATCCATAAGGGAAGGTGGTGTGAAGGCACACAGGACAATGCCACAGGAAGACAGAAGTGGGGATGACAGTGATGTTTCTCCAAGCCAAGTAATGCCAAAGAGTACCAGCAAACCAGCAGAGGCCAGGTGGGAGGCGGGGAGCAGGGTCCCTCACAGCCCTCAGAAGGAGCCTATCCCGCCCCACCGTGGTCCTGGGCTTCTAGCCTCAAGATGCAGGAGACAATAAATCTCTTCTGTTTAAGCCACACCAGTCTGTGCTACTTTAAGGCAGCCCGAGCAAAATCATCTAGTTTCCTTTATAATCCGAAAGAGCATATACAGCAAAACCTCTTTTCTTGCTTTGCTGTGTCAGAAAAGGACACACGTGTCCGGGAACAGAGGAGGACTTTAGACTTACCATATTATCCACTGTCTTACCCACTAGGCTGGAACAGGGGGGGATGCCACTTGGCTAAAACTGTTACTTACCTATGAAGACCTGCCCCAGGGGCCTCATGTGCTTCATGCATTTGGGAGGAAAGACAAAAATCCAGGACAAGAGCAGGAAGAGAGGAGGAAAGCCCGGGCGTTCAGTGGCCTCCCAGCCCCCCACCAACCGCCTGTGCTCCCCAACACCACACAACCCTTCCCTGCCCAAACCCTTCTAGGGCAGGACTAAATCCCACACGAGGACCTTCACAGCTCCACATCTCCGAACCATCAGACCCACGGTTCTCAACCGGGGGCGATCCTGTCCCCCAGAAACCACACGGCAACATCGAGACATTTTCGGCTGTCACGGATGGAAGACTGCTCCTAGCTTCCAGCGGGGAGAGACACAGGCTGCTGCCGAAGCCTTCCAGCACACAGCACCGGCCCTACGCCACAGACTGCTGGCGTCCCTGACGTCTTCGCGCAGAGGCGAAGGGATCCTGCATTAGGAAACGGGGCGGACTTCCACGCAGGGAAGACCCCACGAGAGGGGCCATACCCTTGCCGGTAATCCCTTCTCACCAGGAGCTCCAGCTCAGCAAAGCAGTGGAGGGCTTGGCAGAGGCCGTGGAAGACGATCGGCAGTGGGGCGCCCCCGGGGACAGCAGCACAGAGCGCCGCCTCCACTCCCGCCCCAGTACTCCGTTTGGCCATCCCCGACACTCCAGAGTCTCTCCGTGTGGCAGCACACGTTCTTTCTTTTCCCCTAGTTCCCGGCACAGATCTCAGTACAGAGCAGACACTTAACACTTCCTAAATGAATGGACAGCGTTTCCTTTCCCAACATCAATTACTCAAACGAATGCTAGTGACATTTTGTAACGGTTAAACATAGAACATCTACAGAAGTTTTCTGTTACCCCATCTGACATGCTTCTATTGGTTAAAAAGTGTAGCCCCTCTTAATCCTTGAGTCTTATTCCTCATGGGATATTGATAGGAACGTAAAATGAGGGCCTTCACAATTCCACTGCCTTTCGTTTATAATTTCCTTATGGCCCCGCAGAAGTCTTATTTGAATAACAGACCCAATACATTACAAATTTAGAAGGAGAGTCTTCATGCTAAGTATTTCACATACATGATTTATTAAGGCCCCTGCAGGGTAATGGCAGTTTGTATCGCGGTTTCACATCTGTCCTCCAGGGCTGAGAAATTCAGATCCTGAGTCTTGGGGGGGTGGGCTGAGAGTTTCCACCCAAACAGACAGCCTCTAGACCCCAAACACTCTAAGGCCTCCAACCTTGTGCAGGCAGGAATGCAGGTAGTTTTATAAGGTCACTAGCCTCACTCATGCCTCGGGGTGAGGGCAGTGGAACCCAGTGTGGTTAGGCAAGCTGGTCCAGTCGCCCCAAACTGGAAGTGGCAGAAGTGGGATTCAGATTCTACTTAACTGCAGAGCCTAGAGTCCCCACGTCCTGTCTCCCATCCCTTGCCCACCCTGTCTCTCCCACGTGTGTACAGGGCGTTTTCCTGCTGTCGAGGCAGAGTGTGAGCCTCCTCCATCCCATGCTTTCCCCAGGGCCTCTCCCAGCGTCTCCTTCCACTCTGCACCATCGCGCTTACAAGGTCCTCCCTGCTACTGCTCTTTTCGTCCGCAGGGAACCTTGGCAGCCCCGCCTTCTGCTCTCTTTGTGCCTCTGCTGCTTTGCTGCCCCTAGGCCTCCCCTTCACCCAGAGTCTGTTCTCGAGAGCTGGCAGAAAGTGTGAGGAGGGCATGGGGCCAGCACCCGGCTACTCGCTTGAAGTACGTCAACTTGCAGCAAGCGCAGCCGCAAAAGAGCGTGCTTCAACGTGTGTGAATGTGTGTGTGTGTGTGTGTGTGTGTGTGTGTAAAACATCTAGGACACTGTCCCCAGTTTCCTTGGGTAGACTGTGTTGCCATGGACAGTGCTATCATGGGAAATGAAGCTAATTACTATGAAGGTTATCAGTCTCTGGGGACTCAGCAATGTTGTCCAAAGATACCTGGATAAATCTGAAAAGGTAAACCTGTTGGGGCGCTTGGGGGGCTCCACCAGTTAAACATTAGACTTCGGCTCAGGTCATGATCTCACGGTTCGTGGGTTCAAGACCCGCATTGGGCTGTGTGCTGACAGCTCAGAGCCTGGAGCCTGCTTCAGATTCTGTGTCTCCCTCTCTCTCTCTGTGCCTGCCTCCCTATCTCTCTCTCTCTCTCTCTCACAAATAAGTAAACATTTTTTTTTAAAGTTTAAAAAAAGAAAAAGGTAAACCTGTTATGTCCAAATCTGTGGCTTCACCTGTTTCACTCAGAGCAGGAGCAAAATTTAATTGCAGAATTGAGTTGAATGTTGTCTAAAACATATTTTCAGCCTCCTTCCCAATCATGTTTCCAGAAAGGTCAGAGTGACACCTTTGAAAACCATCAGTGATTGCTATCTGCAAATAGAAGATGCAGCAGAAGAAATGATATGTGTGTGCGCACAGTGTGTGCACATGTGCGGTATGTGTCTGTGTGTCCATGTGTGAGTGCCTGTGTGCGTGCAGGCGTGTGGGTGCACACGTGTGTAAAACATCTAGGAAGCCACCACCGCAGAGAGCTCTCCTCCTCAGCGTTGGCTCCAGCACACAATCAGCCTTGCCCACCTCGCCCGGTAGATTCTATGTGGTGTTTTGTATTCATCAGTGAAGCTCATTCGACTCCAAACACACTTGCAACTTGGTAGACTTGAGTCAGAAATCTGCGTTCGCACAGCATGAGTCTCGGCACCCGAAACAGTTTGTGGACCTCTTTCTCCGTCCCTTTCACTCGAGGAAAGTTTGTACAAACTCCTCTTACAAGTCCTTCAGAGATTTCACTCAAGTTTTAAAAGAGACTTTTGAATAGATCTCATTCGGTTTTATTAAGAATCCACGCCTGAATTTTAAGAAACAATTACTTTCTTTACCTATCCTTAGTTGAGCCAAACTTAAAAATACTTAACTGAAGTAAAAGGCAAAGAAATTCTTTTGATTTTTAGAAACAATTAGAATTATTGAAATCTGGCAGACTTTGGGATTCAGCTTTACTGTTCTAAAACCAGTAGGGAAAAGTACGATTTTATGCTTTGGCTGAGATTTACAATTCTGTCAATCACCTTCGAGGAGAAATATTTGAGTTTTCTAGGAGATTGTGTTTATGACTAAAAATGTGATTGCAGGGTGGTAGCCTCAAACAGAGGCAGGATTCTCGCGTTCACGCAGTATCCGGTGTCCTGGCCCCATCTCTCTGCCAGGTTCAATTGTTGCAGGAGACGGAGACAGATTAGAAACAGTATCGTTCTGCTTCGAGAAAGCTACATCTTCTTGGATCACGCTTTCAACTGGTATTAAAATTAATTTTAAAAAAATACTAGGCAAAGACACCACAATCCCTTTCTGCAACCTCTCCTCAACCAGAGAGAGAAATAATTAAGGCACTTATGCTTTTTAAGTACAAAGCAAACTTCATGTTTTAAAACACGTTATTTCCACTGAAAGGCTGCTGCATCTCCCTGCAGTACCAGGCTCCAAGCATTCTTTGTTAATCACAGGACTCAAGAGCTAATTACAGAATCCTACATGTTTATACCAACTTTACATGAGAATTGGAAAATGTGAAAAATATTCTAACATATATTGGCTTGCTTTAGTCTATGTGGGTAGTCAGTATTTACCAGTGACTCTGTTCTTACTCTCATGTTTACTTTGCTTACAACTTTACAACAATGAAATACAAACAAAAACAAAAGTAAAACACAACTTTCCAACACGGAACACAACTTTGTGAGCCTCCAGGTGGATTCCTATGCCTTACAATATTAACCACCTCCAATTTCCCCGATTGGCCATAAATACTTTGAGAACGTAACCAGTCGGTCTTTACAATATTTGGAAAAGAAGGAAGACCCAAGGGCAGTTTTAGTTTATCTGAGTCTCTTAGATTCAGGTAAGGGAACTGTAAACATTTAATATTTTTCTAGACAAACACTGTGTTATGAAATTGCCAGGAAATAGATGTGCGTCATAGGGTTTGAGGCACCCATGTTAGTGTGGTAGGACTGCTTTAACAAAGTATCGTAGACTCAGTGGCTTAAACAACAGATACTTATGTCTTACAGTTCTGGAGGTTGCGAACTTCAAGGTCAAGGTCCTGGCAGATTCAGTGATCTGCCTGTCTTCCTCTTCTTATAAAGTCATTGATCCCAGCATTAGGCCCCTACTCTGTGATCTCATCTAACCTAATTACTTCTTAAAGGACCCACTTCCAAATACCAATACACTGGGAGTGACGCCTTCCACACAAGAATCGGGGGGAGCGGGACAGAATTCAGTCCACGGAAGCACATTAACACCCCCAGTTTCCAATCAGAAATCAGGATCTTGAGAACAAGACAAGGACGCCAATGGCTACTCACACCTCCATTGCCGTGGTCCTTCGCCTTGAAGAGTCTCGACCATGGGGATGGGGAGCAAAGCTGCCACTTTCAGGAGAGGATCCCAGAGAGGAGAAGGGTTGGAATCAAGAGTGTGAAACGGGCATCTACCCTGGGAAGACTAGGAACATAAAGGAAGATAAACTACCTGGGGTGATAACACACATTTTGATGTAAAGAACGAAGACAAAGGGACTCCAGTTGAGTGGACAGGAAGACTGTTCCTCAGGACGGGCAAAGCTGATGCAGCTCTGGAGGCGAGAAATACAAATTGTGGAGAACACACGTGATTAAAGGAAAGGACGCCATAGAAATGACAACGGGCTGAGGTGAAAGGGCACGCAGAGATAAGAAACCACAAGGATGCAGCTCTGAAGCAGCAGCTTGGCACAACTGGATGAGGGACACGGGAGAGAGAAGTGAGCGCGGGCAGGCACGTGCTGGGCTTCAGACCTCTGGGAGGAAAAGGGGACGGCATGGAAAAGCAGAATCACAGGCATTAGCTGCTTAAAAAAAAAAAAAAAAAGGATGGAGTTTCTGGGAAGTTTAGCATTTGAGAGCATCAAAACCAGATTTAAATAATTGGGAAATCATTTACATCATTGTCATCGAGCTTGGATACAGTGGGTTTCCTGGAGTCCAGAGAATCAAATCCCTAGCACTCTCCACCTCTTGGTCTTATCAGTGGGCCATGCCCACCTCAGAAATGTTTTGTTTACTGCACTCTGCACAAGCGATGCCAAGTCTGTAGCACCATCTGACCCAACTCACTTTCATGCTCAAGGTCCTTCATTTCTCCTCTACCTGTCTCTCTCACAAACTGCCTTGCTTCCACCTTCAGAGGCACTGCGGGCTCATACGTGTTCTCAAGAACACCTTGGATTTTTCAGAGAAGAGGAACTAAATTATGCTACTGAATATAAACAAATATGCTTCTCAGATTGTGAAATGAAGCAAAGGCATCTTCCAGACCCACTCAGTTGTGCCACGGAAGATTGTGTTGCACTTTTTACATCTCTAACATGTATACCCATAGGGATGGAAGGATTCTCCTGAGTTAGGAGGTGGGAGAATTTGGCATAGTAATGTGCCACACTCTCGGCAACATCACCCTGCCCGCCTGCTGGTTCGTGGACAGATATTTCATGTTCCCCCCCAAAGTCTTCGGAGAAATGTTTCTGCCTTATGCATGGTCCTTGATGTGTCCAATGTCTTGCTCTTCTAATTATTTTTTTTAAGAGAGAAAAATGGTTTCAAAACCTCTCAGCTTCAAGTTTTACTGTTTTCCCCTAGCACGGTCTACATAGCTCAAACCCACCTTTCCCATGTAAATACTGAGATCTAGACCAGTCTAGAAGTTAATGTTTAGAGAATCATGTTAAAGATGTAGATCTTACAGTAACAAATGGTTCTCCAGTGATCGGACACTATGAACTGTAACAATGCCACTAAACAAAGGCACCTGATACAAAATCAACTCTGATCTATTTTATCTCGCAAACAATTGTTCCACGAACTGCTTTATCTGTTATTTTGTTTGCTTATCATTTCCTTAATTACTAAAACTTTAACTCTACGTACTCAGTTAAACGTTTATCAGTATAGGGAAGAACAGGAAAATTGGGATTTTGTACCCACCTCTCTAGATTTTAATAATTCTCTTAACATAAGGAATTCTTACAAGGATATCATGGATGAAGTTGGTCATGATACACCTATAGCAATGTACACTCTAACATGAGACTTTCTTCCCCATGATGCATAAGGTGCTCATGCACAAGCAGAGGACTGATAGGTGGAACAAAACTGGAAATGGAATCCTGTTTGCTTACAGGTTAAGTGTGCTCTCAAATTGTTACAATGCACAAAGCAGTGGCAGACGCAACTACAATCCTCCTCTGTGGTAGTGGGAAATTGTTCATCACCCCACCTCTGCCATCACGACTCCTTGACCTGTATCATACTAAAACATGGAACACTTGCGCAGTACACAAGCAACCAGAAGACTGCCGAAGGTTCAGTTGGGAAACTGACAGGTTGAGGGAAAACTTTTTCTATTTATAACTTTATATTAACTTGCAATTTCTGGAAACCATCTGAGATGACTTTTTTTCCAAACCAATCCTAATACTTGAATCGTATAAGGTTTATTTTGGAAAAAAAATAAAACTGTAACTGGTAAAATAGGAAGTGGCTCCAAGCAATTTTGCTCTGAGATGAGTTTGGGAACATGTTCTAGAACATAAACATTTAATTTCCAACTTGGCAATTGTTTCTGTACAAATGAAGACTACAAAGACTTCTAAGGAATAGGTTAGGTATTTAAAAAAATTTTTTTAAGTGTTTATTTTTGAGAGAGAGGGAGACAGAGCTCGAGTGGGGGAGGGGGAGAGAGAGAGAGAGAGAGAGAGAGAGAGAGAGAGAGAGAGAGAGAGAAACAGAATCTGAAGCAGGCTCCAGGCTCTGAGCTGTCAGCACAGAGCGCGACGCAGGGCGCGAACCCATGAACTTTGATATTACGACCTGAGCCAAAGTTTGACGCTTAACCGATGGAGCCACCCAGGCACCCCAGGTCTTTCTTAAACTACACATTTGCCTATCTGTGCACCACTTACATGATGAGTTAGGACACACGTGCCCTGCACCCCCAGTGCTGTTAGTAGACACATGTGCTCAACACAGACTTCCAAGCATATCAGTGTCCCAACCCAACACACCCCGCACTTCCACCTTCACGAAGAGTAAAGGCTGACTGTCTCATTCCTGCACCCAAAGGTGTCGCCAGTTGGATTTTGGTCACTGTTCCAACCACCGGATTCACTGCCTGATGGCGCAGCGGCCTCTTCCTTCTAAGACCCTTCCTCTGGCTTTAAGCACAGCATGGACTCTCCCTGGAACGCCCTTGAGTGTCCTCTGCCAACATCCACTTGTCCTTCCAGGCCTAGCTCAAATATTATCTCCTTTATTAAGCCTTCCTGAAATCCCTTCCCGCAGTCGGAACTAATTAGCTCTGCCTCTGTGTTCAGCAGAATTACAAATGTGCTTCTATCATAACTTGCAGAGTCTAACTCAATTCTGTGTCACGGGTCCTCAATCAGCTGTGACCTCCTAGGATGACAATCACTTCTTACTTAGTTATGGGTCTTGTTCTCGTGAGGCCAGAATCCACAAGTACAGAGCGCCGAATGCTCGTTGGAAGTTGGCACATACCCGTCAAAGCAAAGGCCCAGAAAGGGGCCCCGCGATGCTACCTGTTCTGGCCGATCTGCCTTGCTGGGAGGCTGCTGTGATGGGCCGCTGGACAAGGAGGGGCCCTATAGTCTCAATCCTGCCTTGTGGCTGAACATGCAACACCCAATACTGAACACAGGAGGTCCACAGGGGCTTCTCGGTCACAAACCCTCACATTCTTGAGGGGGTAGGTGGTGGAGGGCACGACACTCAGGGCCACATTGGGAGCACATTCGGGACCAGGGTCAACAAGCGTGGGTCTGGGAGGCCAGCTTCGTAGTAACGAGATGGTGAGGTGCCCTCCTTCGCACGGCAGGGTGCGGCACTGTCTCGTGTGAATGATTCTGCAGGCTGGCAGGGAATGAAACCCATGCGGTTGAGCACCACTGAAATGAAGGTGGTGTATCTGTCCTGAGAACTAGCTGGTCAGAGAGGCTTTCTTGCAAGATGAGGGACATTCCTGGTAGGCAGGGGACTCACAGAACTTTAGGGTCCCATGAGGCCTCAAGATGTCAAGCCAGTACTTGAAATTTTAGGCACCACAATACAGAGTCTAGCAAATTCTTTCCTCTCTTGCTCTGAAGTTGTGCTCAGCTTCTAGACAGGTGGCTCTGTCTGGACCAGTGCTTGCAGGAGGTGCTTAATACAAGTTTTGAAAGTGATCAAAATAACAGGGCGCCTCTGAAAAGCCTCACCACTACAAGGCGTGCTCAAGGCTGTTTTAGTGCCTTTATTCCTCAGCAGTGAGAGTAATCTGGAGAGGAGTCCGTCAGCCCACCCCCAAACCACCATTCTTTCAACAAACATCTCTTTGCGTCGTAGGAACTCGGAGGGAAACACGGGTAAATGAAAATAGGGGGTCTGTGTGCAGTAGAGGCTTGGAGTAGAGGCCGGAAAGTGGCGTAAGCACTAACGCAGACAAGCGCAAGTCCACAATCCCGAGTACGTCCGAAGCAGGGAGTGCCACAGCAGGGTAGAAAGTGCCCCGTCTGTAGCCAACGTTGGATTTCATTTCTGCTTTCATAAGTAAATTATGCCTGTCATTTCTATTAGACATGGTTCTTACTCTAAATCATTATCCGAGAACCTTGGGATATTTGCTATGTTCCACTTCAGACACAGATATACTTCACTGCGATGGGACATGATCGATCCATGAAGCTTTCAAGATGGCTTAGCATCTGGATGTGCAAAACTGCCTGAGTGAAAAATTCCTAGGGAAACTGTCGTCACCAATGTGGATTTGATTCTTACTCATGTTCATTCCTGGTTCAGGGAATTTCCTCCCACTCTCGTAGATCAGAGTATTGTGGCTTCGGTCCTTCTCAGTTTGATAGACGCAGGTGGGTGAAAATTACAGAGCTCCCTACTTCTCCACCATCTTGCCCTGACCCCCTGGGAATTTCCTGAAGGGTAAGAAAATTTTAGGATTTTTTAATGCCCTAATAAGGAGACTTCAAGCCACGTGATGAAACAAGGTTTCCCATAAGAACTGGGTGCCAGTGTGCCCTCCTCGTCTCTGTGCTGGCTTCGTGTGGAGGGGGGAGGTGATGGGCAGGGATGTGATTCTGAGCTGTCTGACCAGAATATTTAACTATATGAATATAAGAATAGGAGAGTGTGATAAGAGATATGATAAGAGTTAGCTCACCGTGTATCTGCCAGAGTCTGATGGAAAGGCATTAGCGCTGTAGGCATTCAGCGGGAATTCACTTAAATGAATTGTTTACCAAGGGGTAGAGGCCAGAAGAAGCTAGAAGGACGAGGGGAAGTTGCCCTGAGGTTAGCAACTGCACCAAGTTCCTGCCACCCTTCCGCTGGATGAGAAAAGCAGCCCATGACCTTGATGACGCTGGGCGCACTCTACCCCGAAACCACATTCAGAGGGCACCACAGAAAATGTACTTTGAAAGCTTACAAGGCAAAGACTGACAACGGATCATCTGGCGCAGACCCAACAAAGGAAGCACCAGAGAAGCAACCAGAAAAACGCAGAAGTCAGACTGCCCTTGATGACAGGATGTGGGGTGCCGTCTAGGGGATAAGAAGCTGTGCAGACACGGAGAGCCGAGACGCTCCCTCAGCATTCTACCCGGCATACTATACGCAGCCAACACCCAGCATCGTTAACAGTGGTCAGGTCCTTTCCAGCAGCTCTCCACTGGCCTACATCTAGATTCCCTAACATTCTGGGGGGTCAGTGAACATCTTATTTTGTCTGTTTCCCAAAAGCCCTAGAAGGCGGTGGCAAGGGAATTTTGAAAGAGCGCAGGGCAGGAGTGTGGGGGGCATTCTGCCTGGTCACAAATCTGACTGGTACACAACAGGCTGGTGTGCTGGCCTCCTCTACACCCTTCTTGCTAAAACCTTCTGGAAATCCTGGCCAAGGCAATGGGGAAGAAGTGGTCAACTACAATGAAAACAGCATCATTCTTTTTGCCTTAATCTAACAATCAACAATCTAAGTACAGAAATATTCAATACCTAGACATTATGGTTTTGCAAAGAAACGGGGAGACGTTATTTAACTGATGCACAACCTGTTTAAAGTTTCTGAATGTTCTGAAGGGGACAACCTTCTCTTTGGGTCCCTGAAAGCCTACAGGATGCTGGACTGAGAATGGCAGACAGATGGCGGATAGGATCCTAACAAAAGGTCTGCAGAGCGTGTGTAAACGGACGGACGCAGGCAGTGCACTGGAATGCCTCAAACAAGAGGATGTGTACGGTATGAAGTAGGAATGCATTAATGAACAACTACGTGGGTAGGTTCCAATTTTAGCCATGATGCCAGGTTGAAACCATTGACCTATACATGTAGAAAACAGATTCGTTACACTGATTCGACTAGGCAGTGTGGAAGGATTTCTGGTTTTTGACATGTCTCCTATCCTGACCGATTAACGCACAGGCTGCCTGATGAACAACAAGATCCAAGTCTGGAAAATTTAGTGGAATCTAAAACCAAACCAATCAACGGAGATCTGTCCTCTTGAATCACTGTTGGTTAGGATTTTGTATCCAAATGAATGACGTGTTTGAAACTATAGGATTTTCATAATGCTTTTGGTTTTCTTTCTTTGTCACGCTTGGATTTTATTTTTCACCCTGAATTTCAAAACAGATCAAATTCAAATCAAACCAAATAAAATGCATGCTCAAAGTCCTTAATACACACAATCTGGCTTCTCCCTGCTACACACACACACACACACACACACACACACACACACACATACACACACCCTAAATGGGATGTATAAAAAGTAATTATATTTCCTAAAAAGGGGGATAGGATGGATAAGCAGTTTTATTATACTCCCCAAAAAACAGTGAATTAAATCTGGATGCAAAATATACTTAAGGTATATATAAAATTTTCTTCCCTGCAGTAATCTTAGCGATGATTCACACTTTCTTGAAACTACCCAAATGCATAAAATTGAGGCCAATCATAAAAATGAGGCTGCTTTTTTATTCAGCAAAGATTTATTGATCATCCAATATTGGAGATTAAGGGTACCTACTAAATTAAAGTGTTTTCAATTTGTTTTTAATTTTTTTAATGTTTATTTATTTTTGAGAGAGAGAGACAGTGTGAGCAAGGAAGGGGCAAAGAGAGAGGGAGACACAGAATCCGGAGCAAGCTCCAGGCTCTGCACTGTCAGTACAGAACCCAATGCAGGGCTCGAACCCATGAACCATGAGATCATGACCTAAGACGAAGTCGGATGCTTAATCAACTGGGCCACCCAGGCGCGCCCCCTAAAATTTTTATTTAAGTACTCTCAGCACCAATGTGGGGCTCTAAGTCACGACTCCAAGATCAAGAGTTGCATGCTTTTCCAACTGAGCCAGCCAGCTGCCCCAGGGACCTACTAAATTAACATCAGCTTTTTCTCACTGGAATTTGGAAACTGAGAGATAGAGAAGTCAGGCAATTGGAAATAAAAATACACAGTCTGTGTCTGACACAAGTTGGACTGAGACATACAAATTAGATCTCCACTCGCCCTAGGAGGGTTGTGACCCTGTGCACTACGGTAGCGACAGGCAGACCAAAATGTCTGCTTTTGAGGGGAAAGGGTGCTTCCAATAATGGAGAGGAAAATAGGAACCAAACTCTGAACAAAATATCAAAATGATAAATTAAATAAGGGCAGGAGTGCTCTTGGACTTGAATGGCTCCCTCTACTCCTGGCCGCGGGCCCTAATAATGTGTTCAGTTCACGCTGCCAATTGTTAAAGTCACATCTGCAAGAGGGAGATACTTTTTTGGCATTCAGTTCTCATTTCAATATGTCTTTACACCTAACTTTTCTTCCATATTACCCTTCCTATCAGCTAGGACCCTCATAGTAACATCGGGACTTGGACCACCCAGGATCACCTCCACATCTCAAGGTTCTTAACTTTATCACATCTGCAGTCCCCTTTGCCACAGAGGATAGCATATTCACGGATTCTGGATATTAGAACAGGGATGTCTTTGGGGGTCATTATTATGCCTCCTGCAACATCCAGGTGTAGTAATGGCTTCCAGGAGAATCTCCACCACCTACTGTGTTGCTACTCTCAATGACATGACCCATGGGTGCCAGCTCAGCAGCCTTCTCTCTATATGACAATGTTCAATGGGTCCTGGCACCACAGGTATGTCTAATGTGCAGGAGAAACAAGGTTTGAAATGGACAGAAGCTCATCTCTGGAAATGTCTTGCAATCTTACAGCACATATATGAAAGACATTTGCTAGACATTTTCCTCAATTTGACACAAGGCCAGAAATTTAAATCATATCGCACTGAGTTCCAACACCTAGGGCCATTTTGTGAGCTTAAATGATATTCACATCCAAAGCCAACTTAGTCCACGTGTTGCTAAGAGACTCTTAATGGCCTGAATACATGAATCCAAGAGCTCTGCCTTCCATAGTTTCCTCAGGTGACTGTAGCTAAGAAAACTTGAAATACAATAGACCTGGCTGCGGCCATATTTCCCCCCTTCTGCCAATATCAGCTTGGTATTAACAGTTTGTTAATGCCTGAACTTCACATACTCATGCCCCCTGCCCCCACGTGGATGGAACGTAGGTGCAATTGAAAGTCCTGGCATGAAACCATGACTATAAAACACCTTATTAAAAAAAAGAAAAAGGCAAATGATTGCCAATTCCTGCCCCCATAATCTGAAAATCCTGAATATGAAAATGAGAATAATGCATTTTCCTTGAATGAAGTCCTTTTCTTCTACCTGATGTCTTACAAGTCCTCAAGCTGCCCAGTGGATGCAAAGGTCTTTGTGTGTCCGGGGCCTGTGTGGTTCTATGTGAAGCCACCTCTACCTGCACCCGATGGACCATATTTGCTGAGTCCCACACAAGTTTCTTAGCTGGTATCCTTCCGGAGGCTGGTTTTAACCTAAGATAACCCACCACTATGAAAGCATTTTCTTGTCTGTTGTTAAGATGCCCAGAACTGGACCAACTTACCAAAGGGAAAATTTCAAAGTTTTTCAAAGAAACTTCAAATTTTCTAGCAAAGCCACTTCATGATCCCAAGACCAATCGCCGTGAGCCGAACCTCTACTTGAAGCTTCGATAACTTCCGTTGACACGGGTCCCAAATTCCAACTTATGTCTATTTCTCAAGGTTCACCAATAAAGAGCCAGATTTTCGTCTTTGGGCATTCTCAAATCATTCAACTTCTTTTTTTTTCCCCTACAAAGCAGTCAGGCAAATGGGTAGCTAAGTATCACTTTTATTACTGATAAAAGCTACATCAGAAGTATTTGATTGTTTATTAACAGTAGGATAAAACCAAATCTCAAAAATGAAGATTTCATTTTTCCACTCAGCAAACAGCAGTGCTAAATGATCCTGGGTCCCCTCCTGTCATATGCGATTGAGATTACAGGGGATGAGACCAGAGCACACGCTCTCACTGGGTGGGCTACCTCGTAGTAAAAGAAGTAAAGCAGCAGAGAACGTCCCTCAATTCCTCATCCCCGGGTCACGGTAGGTACAGAACTGCTTTTCCCTATGGGAGGAGGGAGTGACAGGCAGAGAGAGCAGGAGTCTTGTCCTACTAGGTGTTCTTCCTTGGGTAAATGTAAAGAGCACAAAGGAAATTCGATTCTCTCATTCAGGCCTCCTTTGTGCCTGGAATGATTCTAGGTAGTCATGAATGGAATCCACTATTTACTGTTTATACATGTAAGTGATTAAAATTCATCTCATTATGTCAAGATAGCATGGAAAATTTCCAAAATCAAAAAGCACAGTTAAAAAGTTTGTGCTCCCAGTGTTATAAGATTGTGTCCAAAATAAACTAAATAACCCATAAATTCACATCATAGTCAACCAGGAACATACAACAAAGACCAGTCAAACTGGTTGTGTAGCCGCCATAATGACCTATCAGATAAATATTATGGTTGATTCTTAAGAACTTTAAATGAGAAAAAGAAAAAAAATCATCCCAATACCAGAATTTAAAAAGAAAAAAAAAGCAGTACTCTTTCTTATAGTATAAACAGATTATTCCCTTTGGAAAAACGGAAAAGATATATTTTTCATTTAGAAAATATTTGCCTGTTTTTGGATAATATCAGTTACCACAAAGTAATACGATGATGATAAATTCCTTCTATGATTCATCTTGAAAATTACTTGAACTTCACACTGGAAATCCTACGTCCATAGCTACTTTCTATTTCAATAACCGTAAGTGAAAAATATTCTGCAGCATCTCAAGAGGAAAGATTTGACAAATCTGAAACTCATGCACAGCTCATCCTCCCACGCTCATTAAGAGATAAATGATCCACTTTCCCCAAAATAATCCAAGAATCTCAGTACAGTTCATCCAGGAACAGGGTATTTCTACACACAGACTTCATATTGCTCTCCAATACCAAACAAATTGTGTCTGTGCCTTTACACATCAACGCAACCACTCCTCAGAGCAAGACCATTACACTCTGGCCTTCATCCTACAAGCTTTTTTCAGTAGCACTGTTGTTGACCATTTTAAACTAACTCTTATACCTTCCATTCCATTTCTGCTCTATTGTAGGCCTCTGCTTCTTTGGCCAAAAGTACTGGCTTGTTTCAACAAAGTTTAAAAGCTGCCCTGGCTGGATATTTCAAATAGAAATGGATCCAGCTACTTGCTAAAGGTCAACAACACTTGATGGAATCAGCAAGATTTTCCCAACTTTTTTCCAACAACCGGTCCTGTATTATACAATAGCTTTCTTTAAAATGCCTGTGTTTCATAGTGTTTTACTGAGCACACAGCATATCATTCTATGATAAGTCAGGAACACTATCCCATATGGAAACTGGTACTACAATACGGTGCTAGATAACAACACAACAACAAAAAAGGCACTGGTTTATTATTGCTTTGGTAACACAGCAGCAAAGAAACTCATATTTTAGGGTAGAAAGCTGGGGACCATGGACAAACCTTGAAAACAGTTGGTAAATTTGTCACAGATGATAAACTAAAAAGTGGACTATGTAGTTTTTGCAGGGCATGAACAGAAAAGGTTCTTGCATTCACTGTCTCTAAGTGCTTTTATTAAGGCATTACAGAAAAAGAAGATTAACTGGGGCAATAATTGGCCAATTTGCAAGCAGAGATGTAAGGAAATAGGGAGGTCAGAGATTGAGGTTATTAAGAAAAAGGAAACAGTTCTTCACCAGCAGAAGTTACAAACGTTGCTCAAAGCCTCCCTCAGAGGCCCTATTAAGCCATTTCAGGCAAATAAAGTGAGCAAGCCTCGAGGCAATGATCTGATTCAAGATGCTGCCTAGTTTATTAGATGACCCCACGGCAGCCAGAATTAAGATGAGAAAGTCTTGGGTTAAACTTTTTTTCCCCTTCATTTATTCTTTCTTGGTCAACTATGTAAGGCAAACTTGAAACATTTCTCCAGAAAAGAGCTTTGGGGAAAACGACAGGATCATGAACTTACTTGGTGTAAATACATTGGCAACCTAGTATGTTTTTGAGGACTTTATGTGTTTAATGAAACCACACACCTGACCTGTAAAAGTATATTTACAAGAACTCTCATGGATATCAGAGAGAAGAGCTTCTAAAGATCTACAGTAATCCAGAATGTAATGTTCAACATCCATTTTATACAGAGTCAAGGTGCCTGGCTGGCTCAGACAGTAGAGCATGTTAGACTCTTGATCTCAGAGTCATGAGTTCAAGCCTCATGTTGGGCATGGAGCCTACGTTAAAAAAAATTATACACACACACATACACACACACGCACATATAATCAAGGAGAATAAGGAAAAAGGATAAGCCTCCCACAGAGCCTAGCAGCTATATCACTGCCAGAAACATTGCTATCCAGTAAGATTTCATGACCATATACATCTCCTCATTCTTCCTTCTTCTAAATGGAAGATATTTATATGAACTTTGTTACTGCATTGGCGTTTTACATGTGAAAGGGTACAGAAGTTGGCTTTTAGATTTTAAATTGAAGAGTGGGCGATGCAGAGCCTCACATCTGAAGGAGGAAAGTATCTCTCTCTCAAGGCCCTGGATTTTAAGGTGGATGCTCTCACCACATGGGACTTTGGGTTGTCTCTTAGAATGGAGTCAAGGTATTTCCATGTGTGGAAAGTAAGCAATGTGCACCTATTTACATGCTTGGAGACTGGACTTTGGGTGACTTCTGGGTGTTTCCCTAATTTTTTTTTCTTTTTGTTCTGTGGTTAAGGTCACTGTACACTTTATTCCTGGTCTCTAGACACGGGCGTGGTCTATATCTAGCTTTCAGAAATGAACTGTAAATAAAGTTGTTACATGAAACTTCCAGGTCCTTATGGGTGCTTAGCTGAACTCTCCCCTTTTTCTTTTTTGCTAGCTAAAATGTGTGTCACACGGAATTGCAATAAGAGCCACGTGAGGAGGATGAGAGTCTCCTGATCTCCTAGGGTCTTGGATGACCTCTTGGAGCCAGATTTACCTTCACACTCTGGACGAGGTACGATAAAAATGCACTTCTGTCTTTTTCATCCACTGTCACATGCTTTCACTTTGCTGTAGCTACTTAGCTTTGCCAGTAATATAGCAATAAGAGTCAGGAAAGATACTAAAAGAGTAAACAGTCCCCAAAGTGGGAAATTCAGTCTTTGCGAAGGTGTCTTGTTAATTTCCACTGGCTCTTGTCTTCTTTGTCCATTACTATCAGTGGAAAGAGCCCTGCATGGCTCAGTCCCCAAACTGAAAAATTTGATCTTTGCAAAAATATCTTGTTAATTTCCATTGGCTCTTGTCTTCTTTGTCCATTATTATCAGTGGAAAGAGCCCTAGATGGCTGCAGCCATGCTTGCCATCACTTCAAAAGGATCAATGAGATAAGCCTTCTGCAATCTCAGTAAAATACAGATCCTTTTTAAGAAAAACTAAATTCAGTCTGTTCCTGCTATTCCATCCAATTTAAAAGATAGCCAGTTAAGAAGATTAACCCATGAGGTTTCCAGAAACATTTGCTTCAACTGCCTCAAAACACTTAGCTGGGGAAGAAAAATTGTGCCTTCTTTATATGCGGACTCTCAATACTATCTGTCTAGTAATCCATCTTAATATCTTTATTAAATATTTTTGTGTTGAAGCTCTTGGGCCACGCACTGGGAAGTGTAACACAGCTTGAAAAGGTTCCTCATGCCAGGCCCTCCAAATGTATTTATAAAGACAGAAAAGTACAAGATATGGCACTTGTCAGTCCCTGATGCACTGCCAGGCAGGCCGGAGATGTCTGATAGAGGAGGCATGCTGTGAATCTGAAGTGACTCCCAAGGCTATATGAAGAAGTAGCACGTTTGGGGATGAAGAGAGTTTATGTGATGGGAAGACAGTTGTTTTTCCATAAAGGGAAGATGGAGAAAGCAAAGACATCCAGTTATTCCTTAGTTCATTCCTCATCTATTTATCAAGGACCTATCACATGCTGGAAACTGTGGCAGAAACTGGACATACAGAGAACTTGCCTTCAAGAGGAAGAAAGGAAGAAAATATTATCAGATAAAATAATGGTATGCCAGGAAAGAAAAGGACAAGGAGTTATAAATGGCAGTGCCATGAAGGACAGAGAAGGAGTTGACTTACATAGGGTCTACTAATTGTCTCAGGAAAGGACACTTTATTTGTGAACTAAAGGATAATAAGTCAGCAACCATGCAGCCATGTGAGGGGGTGGAGGGAAGCATTTACTGGTAGCAGGAATATCACCTGCAAAGAGTGTTAGGAGTTGAACATCTGAGTGTGTTTTGATATATATCAAGAGACTCTGGTGGGGTTGGTGGGTTGGGTATGAGGGAGAGGTTTTCATGAGATGAGAACGAAAAGCAAGAAAGGACTGCTTCACACAGAACCTTGAGGTCACAATAAAGAATCGGGAGGCAATGAATTTGCCTCAGAGGACCGCTTTGGATATGGGAAGACCAGAGGAGAAAGACAACATATAAAGACTACATCCCTGGGGCAGATAACAGAAATGCTTACAGTGGCCAATTCTGGGGGGACCTGAAGGCAAAGAAATTTAAATATTAGCTGTTACAATATGGGACCAATGGCAGTGTTGAGCAGAGTCACATGTAATGAGATCAACCACTGGTAGGTTATGGATGGAGGTGGGGGGAGAAGCAGGATAAGGATACGGGCAAGGAAGCTACTGCCAAGGCCCAAAGAAAAAATCAGGGTTTGAGTAATAAAAGGAACAGAGCGATCACAACAAGATACTCTGAGCAGGAAGACTCTATGGGACTTGGAGAGTAACTGGCTAAGAGATGTCAAGGAGAATAACGGTCAGAAATAATTGCAAATAATTCCAAAATTTCCTATGTGAATCACTGGGAAATGAATAGTTGCTTTCATAATACAGAAATACACAGTATTTCATAATAAATACACAGAACGCAATCACGTTATAGCAGAAAAAGATGACAAACATATGTAACCAAGATGACCTTTTATTCTCCCTTCTTAATTGTTCCCTCTGATGGTTTCAAGGTGACGAAAGGAAAAGGGAGATGGGCCAGTCACATGAATGACATATTTATCCGACTGAACAAGAAATGACCTCACTGCATGCTACTGGAGTAAACTGAAGGAGTCTAAAGAGAAGAGCATGCATCAATGGGGGAGGGGGGGAATGAATCCACCTGTACCTATAGATACAACCTACAGATCATCTCTGCTGGCAGGACAACCTATAGATCATCTCTGCTGGCATGACAGTCATTGTTACCACTGGAATGTCCAGGACCTCCTGGAAAAGCTGTTTGCCCAGAGTGTTCATTACTCCCTATCGGTACTGCAGTAGGATTCTCCAACAATCGGGTTCAGCACAATGGAAGCCCACCCATCCCTGGCAGCAGGAGGAAATAATCTTCCAGCCACTGACAGTCGGTGCTCTGCCTGGCCAAAGGTTGAGACAACAATGGTACTCAGCAATTTGCATAATGGATGTGAAATCTGAGATTTTGGTAGCCCACCCTGACAGGTGGTTCAGTTTTAGGAGCCATGCATCTTATGCTAAATTGAGTAAAATAGCAGGGAAGGATGACCACGCCTACCGTCTCCCCACAAACAGCTGGGCAAGTAAAATACATCTCCCCTCCCCCATACATACAAGCGCAATCCTCTGTCTCAGGCAATCCCAACGTTCTGTGAATATCTGGCAAAAGCAAAGAAGAGCTAGGGTAGAGATTTTATAAGCCACTATGAACAATATCACACTTGCACGTGGCACAGGTGACCTCCACAAGAAAGGCTATGCTAAGGGACAGGGACTTAGTGTTTCATAGGGACAAGGTTTCAGTTTTGCAAAATGGAAGAATTTTGCAGATGGATGGTGGTGATGGTTGCACACAATGTGAATGTACTTAATGCCACTGAATGTACACTTAAAACAGGTAAAATGGCAAATTTTTGTTACTGCAATTAAAAAAAGTTTTTTAAAACCTTTAACACACACACACACACACACACACACCCCAAAACCCACACAACCGAGAAGTCTTCAGTGAATGAATGGATAAATAAACTGTGCTACACTGGGGCAATGGGATATTATTCAGTGCTAAAAGTAAAAATGAATAATCATGAAAAGCCATGTAAGAACCATAAATGTCTATCATTAGGTGAAAGAAGCCAGTCTGAAAAAACTATGATTCACACTCTATGACATTCTGGAGAAGGGGCAAAACCATGGAGACACTAAAAAGATCAGTGATGGCCAAGGGTTGGGGGAGGAAGGGATAAACAGGTGGAACAGAGGACTTTTAGGACACTGCAAACCCTCTGTACCCTACAATGACAGAAACATGGCACTGTACTTGGTTCAAACCCACAGACCGTACAGCATCAAGGGTGACTTGCAATGTAAATTGTGGACTCTGGATGGTGATGATGTGTCAGTGAAGGTTCATCAGTTGTCACAAATGTCCCACTTTGGTGGAGGCTGCTGATAACGGGGCATCCTGTGCATGTGTGGGCGCAGGACATGGATGGGAAATCTCTGTATTTTACTCTCAATTCTGCCGTGAACTTAAAGCTGCTCTTAAAAACAGGCTTAATAAAGAAAAATACATCAACGAAAACATAAAGTTCTCCTTGCTCTCCAGCACTGATTTCAATTAGCATCTTCATGTACGTAAATATATACAAATGTAAACAGGTTATAAACACCTGATCTCTAGCATATTACAACAATAAAACCAAACCAAATTTACAAGTCAAAGGCAAAGGAAACCTCAAGGACAGTAAAATCTGAACTATTGTTAATTTAATGTGGTACAAGCTGTGGCACTGCTGTAACTGAGTGGTTGCTGAGAACGTACTTGTGGAAGCAGGTGCAGGTGTGCTGAACTTGGCATTCAAAACTGCAGTGATGCTCTTGACGGCAATCCCCCTCGCCTCACCACCCACGCATGCTGCTCTCTTTCTGGAAGAACAAGGTTCATCCAACAACCTGTGTTGAAATCATATGGTATTCTTCGGATAAAGACAGCATTTATGTTCTGAGCCCATCTCTCTTTTTCTCTCACTACTTAAGGTAAGCCAAGGGTACCAACTGGTGCCAAGGTAACTGTAAACGCAAAGGTACTGAGACCTCACAATGAGTTTCGCTAAAGTCAGCCATCTTGGGGCGCCTGGGTGGCACTGTCAGGTGAGCGGCTGACTTTGACTCAGGTCATGATCTCACGGTTCATGGGTTCAAGCCCCACATTGGGCTCTGTGCTGACAGCTTGGGAGCCTGGAGCCTGCTTCGGATTCTGTGTCTCCCTCGCCGTCTGCCCCTCCTCTGCTCGTGCTCTGTCTCTTAAAAATGAATAAACATCAAACAATTTAAAAAAAATTAAAGTTAGCCATCTTGATAATGCAGGGCATGCTTCATTCAGTTTTAGATTACCATCAGGAGGAAGACAAAAAATAAGAAGCCTTGATAATGCAGGGCTTCATTCAGTTTTAGATTACCATCAGGAGGAAGACAAAAAATAAGAAGAAACAATACGGTAGAACATCAGCCAAATACCCAGAAAATGTGTCTGGAAACCCTCAGCGTGGATTCATTGACAGGTGGACCAATACTGAAATATTTCCGTATACTTCCAAGAACACGTTCAGCTGAGATCAGAGGAAAAGAAACGTAAATAGTAGTTGACACAAGATTTAAATTCAGTTCAATGAGTTGTTATTTAATCACACTGTGAAGTGAAAAGAAAAAAAATTCCTCTAGCATGTTTTCTTCTCCTGGATTAGGTTGGGTCTGCAATCCATTCTATCTTTAAAACTCGACTGTTAACACAATACTTTTTGGTTGTCACATCCATACATTAAGTATAACAAAATTTTAATTGCAACAGATTTTAAAAGACAGTGTTAGCACTATCTAAGAGAGACCACCCAGTCTAAATGAAATCCGTGTCAAATATTAATATACATTAGGTATCAATGTTTTAAGTTCAGGCTTCTCACAGCCAACCATGAACAGATTTTTGTACTTTCTTTAACAGAGCTCAGGACAAAATTATAGTCCCCCCATTAGTGCAATCCTGAACTTAATAAATGAGCTGTGTTTCTTTTTTAAAAATGTTTATTTTTTATTTATTTGGAAAAAGAGAGTGGGGGAGGGGCAGAGAGAGAAAGAGCGAGAATCCCAAGCAGACTCCACGCTGTCAGCACACAGCCCAAGGCAGGGCTCAATCTCCCGAACCTTGAGATCATGACCTGAGCCGAAACCAAGAGTCAGATATTTAACCAACTGAGCCCCCCAGGCGCCCCATCAACTGTACTTCACTTACAAATTTCCTGCATAAAAATAACATACGCTGATACATACCAGGGATCTATAAATATCTTCAGTAAAGGGTGAGATAGTAAATATGTTGGTCTTTGCAAGCCACATGGGCAGCTCTTTCACTCTGCCACTGCAGCAAAAGGTCGGTATAGACAACACATAAATAAATGACCTAGGATATGTTCCAATAAAACTTTATTTGCAAAAACAGGTAGCCAACTGAATTCAGCAAAGGGCTGCCATTTACTACTCTGTGGTACATAGGAAGGACCCAATATGATAACGTGAATGTAAGAACATGAAGAATAATTCTGATATTCCTATAATAGTTCAGATGTAGAAAGACTGCCACTCCAGAGTTTAAAGCATCAGACTTTAACAGGAAATTGTTCACATTTTTAAATGTTTTAATGTACAGTATCATGTGTATGAAAATTAACTTGATAGAGTGCAAACGTGTTTATCTTCTCACTTGGATTACGCCTAAACTTTGTAATGCATAATCTAATTTTTTTCAACATCTTCCTTGACATTAAGTTGAAGAGAGACTCAAAGAATAATTTGGTGTCAGTGTACAGTTAAATTTTGCAGAGTATTTTTTTTCTATCATGAGCAATCTTAGAGAATAAAAAATCGATTGCCTTTTTGCAAAGCAAATTTAGTATTTTTTTTGGAATTTTTAATAGTAAAATTTCTTCTCCTTAGCCAGAGTATTATCTGCTTTAATGTAAGTTATTTTTTCTTCAAGGTTTTGCTGCATTTAGAAGTCACACATCATCCCCCCCTGATAAAAACGTGGACTTTCTGTTGGTTTTGAATAAGCATCAATGCAAAAAATGCCCTTGTACAAAAAGGAGCTTTAGCCTCATGTACTAGAAAACCACTTACTGTCTTCACCTACTATAAAAATAGACATTGCTCTATGGTGAATTAAATGTGTTTATGTCATACCAAATTAAGACTTACTATCCAAGCAAGGTTAACTCAGCATGACAATTGTGAATGGAGTTAAATTTTATTTATGGGTTAAAAGAAGTGTTTTTCAGTCACTGTTTTAATGAATACAATTTCAACCTGATGGTCAATCTAAAATCATTTAACTATGAACAATCATATCTTTTTTTTTAATGTTTATTCTTTGAGAGAGAGAGAGAGAGAGAGAACGAGCAGGGGAAGGGCAGAGACAGAGACACAGAATCCGAAGCAGGCTCCAGGCTATGATCTGTCAGCACAGACCCCAACGTGGGGCTCGAGCTCACAAACCACGAGATCATGATCCGAGCTGAAGTCAGATGCTCAACCAGCCGAGCTATTCAGGTGCCCTGAACAGTAATAATACCTTAAAAATAAACTGATCCAAAAGGAAATTATGTATGATACCACCCCTGCTTCAGAAAGAACAGTAGATAAAAATGTTCCTAACTGTTGACCTTGAAGACAAATTAAATTTGGGTCCCATAATCACATTGCTACTCAGGAAGCCTTTGGAAATGCAAAAGAAATCCTGATGCTGAACACTGAACACTATTTTAAATCTCCCTGATGATATGTAATATGTGCCTCTTCTCTCAAGGGGTTTACAGAGATTTAGGCAGCCTGTAAGATAAGCGAAGAATTAAACATTTACATTTTAGGGTCATCGAGAAGTTTAAACCTATCTATTCTATTTATTAACATACATTCTTCCTTCATAGCTTTGGACTTGAACAATCTATTTTTATGAAGAATCAATAATGCAAATAAATTTCATTTTAGTTCTGATAGATGATGACAGGATATGGAATGATACGGAAAGCACAAGTGAAAAGTGAAAAAAAATATAGTTAAAGTTATAAAACTGGGTCTTGTTTTGCAATACCCTAAGATCTCAGATGTGACTACAATTTTCAGGTAGCACAGGTACCATAGATGAGTTTGAGATTCACACAAGAGACACAAATGATGGTCAGAAAACACGTGAAGCAAAAATTTTAAAAATGCCTAGAAAAAAGTGATGGGGAAAGCACGATTTCTGGACAGTTCTTAAGTGACCAAGATTTTAGCCACCCCACCAAAATCATAGGATGATGTGTCGAAGAATTTTTTACATGTAAAGAATAAGGATATGTTTGAAGTCAGGGAAATATCACACCTTTTTTGGAAATTGGAATAACCATGTTCTTGTGCAACATAACTACAAATGATGCCTATCATGACAGGGCAGAAAAATGCTATGAACCCAAGATCAGTCTTTCTACAAGTGTGTGGTGTTCAGAGCATTTGTCTAACACTGGTGAACCTGTCCTATATGTTTGCTTGGAGATCCTACATCTACTGGAGAATATTTCAATTGCTGAGTTCAAGGTGACTTTGGCAGATTCAGTATACATTTCTCCTGGTTTCTCCATTGTATCTGATACTCTCTTGATTTTTATCACAGAGAGTGTACGCAAATTAAGTTTCCAAATAAGGCAACGTAAGATCATTCATTTCAAAATAAATCAATAGCACAAAATGATCAAGGGACTCAGGGTCATAACGCCTGGGTTAAAATAACAAACTCTCCCAGTAGCTAGGCACTTAACAATGCTGATGTGGTTAAATTCTTTCTCTCTCTCTCTCTCTGCATATTCATCTGATCCGACTCCCTGGAAGGAGTTTTATTTTTTAAAATAAGACGAGATCTGTGAAAGTACTTAGCCAACAGAGAAGTCCCTACATAGCAACAGTCAAGGGGATGGAACATCAGAGGCGCCAGAATGGGAGGCCGACAACCAGGTCCTTGCTCCATGCTTACATTGAGCCAGCCATGTGACCCTGAGGAAGCCACGCAGCAGAGCACTGGGCAGAATCGATGGAGGTGTGGAGATGGACAAGATTTGTCCAGACAAGACGGACATTAACCGTGTACCACTGAACGTCATTATCTTTTCCCTCAGTGCCTAAATTTGTAGACTAGATGATAACCCTTAGGAAAGTTTCTGTGGGACTTAAATTACACAGAGTTGGTAAGGCGCATGCCGCAGTGATCAGCGCTACCTAGCTTCCCCGTGATCGAACATCCCCGTGGAACACGTGGTAGGTGACAGTGAATCTACCACCTCTGCTGGCAGGGAAACCTTCACCGGGTCTTAGACATGTGAATTCAGACTGCCTCACTATTTTCCCTTCTGAACATGTCTATCCAGCCTGCAGTGAATTCGCAGACTTTACTCCTCCTTCAAGACTGAAGTCCACCTCCATCTTCCAAGGACAGCCTATGCGAAGTCTCCCATCCTCAGACACCTTCTCCTCTGAATCCCTCCACCAATTACTTACTGCCTTCAACCCATAATTACTGCCTGCCATATTACCAATGCATCCCTTCTCCCCATTTTTTGTTCTTATTTATTGATTTGTTGGCTTTTTATGTTTTATTTTTCTTATTTACTTCTACATCTTACAGTTCTTCACAGGGTCTTCAGTAATGCAGGGCTCCAAGAGTAAGTTTTTTATCTCATTTGTCATGATTTTTCCATGTGAGCACCTAAACTCATGGTCTCCATTTCATTGCAGGCTCACAAAAATAGATGTAACTATAAAAAATATATCTCACTTTTTTTCTCAGCTTTTATTTTCAAAATGCATTTGCAAGTGCTAGGTCTTTTCATCCTCTGCCATCCCCCAAAATGAAAGATAAGTACATAGAGTTCCATCTTTTAAGGTAGGAAATTCATTCATCAGGAGATGCTGATTAGACCTGACCAACACTTCACAGAAAGGTCACTGCTGCGTCTGTTATCTCTCCTCGTTTTCATTAAATAAACTTGATCCAAAGGTCACATTAAAGATAATTTTTCTCAGAATGAAAAATCAAAATACACAGTTAATAAAAATCCTTAAACTAAGGTTCTACAATTATATATACCTTAGTATTTCAAGAGAAAAATGAAAACATTTGCATATTCAGACACCTGTGTGCACTGACCTATACTTGAAAGATTTTCTTGTGCATATCTACAGACATAGCATCATTTATTCTGTGACTTTGAAAAGGAGGGTGAGCTGGTTACAGTCCTATAACTGTGAATGTAGCCAAGCTGCGTGTGTGTGTGTGTGTGTGTGTGTGTGTGTGTGTGTGTGTTATTTTCCACTGGGGACTTTCAGACACTTGACAAAGCAGACTGTTCTTTATACAATATATTACTGAGTTTGACCAGAGCAAATTCCCCGGTCAAGAGCTTCTAAAGCATTCCTTTTTGCCTTACTGAATCTCGTATCTAGTTACTAGTTCAGTATAGGCAAAAAAAGATGCTGATGTAACAAAAATAAACCTAACAGCTACAGAAATAATTAATAAGGCTTCTTGACTATTGATCAGCCCCACAGCTGTGCTCATAGTAAGTGCAAGACAATTTTTGTGGGAAAGAACTACCTCAAGGCACTGCATGACAGAAAGATGGGAGAAGAAATGAAATTTAAATCATTTGAATATTCACTTGCTCTGACCATGCTGGAACACAAACTGGAAATGACTGGTGGCAATGGCATTTAAATGTTCTTAAATATGGGGCACCTGGGTGGCTCAGTCGCGTGAGCGCCTGACTTCGGCTCAGATCATGATCTCATGTCTCATGGGTTCGAGCTCTACATCGGGCTCTGTGCTGACAGCTCAGAGCCTAGAGTCTGCTTCCGATTCTGTGTCTCCTTTTCTCTCTGTTCCTTCCCGGACACATTCTCTCTCAAAAATAAACAAACATTTTTTTTAAGTGTTCTTAAAAGTACCACAGCTTTTTTTAGGATGTGGAGGTATTAATTTAGCATATGCAATAAAACTCCCCAGTTTTGCATTTTAACATCTCCTGAGATCAGAGCACAGAAAACTCATTCTCAAAATTTATGCAGATTAGTATTTTGACCATCACCATGTTAGAATGACTGGTCAACCATCTTACAACAGAAGATGTGGTCACATGACAGCATTAAGCTGGGACAGCCCTTATTCACCAAAAGTATCTTCAAGTACTTATTTGAGAAAGGAGGAAAGGTGGTTCTACTCCTTGTAAGTGATTAAAATACTGTTGTATCTGACCACTTTTTCACCTGGCAGATTAGCATATTTTTACTTCAACATGAGAACAAATTCAAAATACCTGGACAAAGAGATAAATTAAGTGACACTGTTTTCGATCAGCAAGTGCCCTTTGCATCCCCAGATGTGAGCGTCTGAGTACAGCACAGTCACAGCACCCGGACTAAGATGGGATGGAACCATTTAATACACTGTAGAGGAGAGGATCATGTCCCAACTGGCTTAAAATATACTATTTCTCCGTTAAAGTATAGGCACCTTTTACTCAAAATAATGTTCATATTTAGAATACATAGTTTAACTAATGGAAACGGAAGAAATGGACTATTTTTATGCTATTAATACAGCTACATATGGATTTAGTAGTTATTTATATGATATCCTGGGAATGCTTCTAGGATTTACAACATTATTTATAGGAGAAAACGTGTTCTGAATTCAACCAAGCACTTACAAATGGACTGTTGGAAATTTCCTAATAAACACACCCATGACAATATACAATGTTGGTTAGTATTTGGACGAGTGTTTTATTGTGCACTGAAATTTTACCTGCAGTGATAATATGACTTGCATAACCATGAGGTATTGAGAGTAGGAGAATGATTACCTTGGATGAAACCCTTCAGACGCTGGTGAAAATTTGACAGTGTGTTTGAATCTTATGGAGTTATTTATAGGAAATAAGGAAAATGCCTTACTAGGTACTTGCACATATGTGATAGGAATACTACAGAACTGGAAAATGACAAACACATGCACTCAGTTTAAAGGGGCCACAGAAGACCTATTTTATGGAAAATCTCCAACAAAATGTACTTTAGAACCCTGCTCCCCACTGAGTAATGAAATAGAGATTACCGCATTCTATCTCAGGACTCAGCCAGGCATGGTGTGATTGTCAATGGTGGGATAGGTGACACCAGATTAGTGACAACTGGAAATCAACCCTGCCCATTTGGAGGTGAGCTGCTCAAATCCCTAGATAGTTAGAGGCCAAATTCAACACAGAGAAGATGGGTTCATGGGTGAGTCAGAGGCACAAAGG
This sequence comes from Cryptoprocta ferox, assembly GCA_028646485.1. Lineage (NCBI taxonomy): Eukaryota > Metazoa > Chordata > Mammalia > Carnivora > Eupleridae > Cryptoprocta > Cryptoprocta ferox. The sequence goes on from CM053579.1 coordinate 101,399,586, forward strand.
AAAGTCAACAGGAATTGAGCAGAAGGATGGTGGATGGGCATCAAGGTTAAACACTTAGGCTTTGGAATGGATCAATCAGGAGGATACATTCACACTTGCCACTTACTGCTTATGCAACCTACGCCACATTTAAAATTTTTTTAATTAATTAATTATTTTTTTAAAAGAGAGAGTGTGAGTGGAGGAGGGGCAGAGGGAGAGAGAGAATCTCAAGCAGACTCCATGCTCAATACAGCACTGGCCAGTACAGGGCTGGATCCCATGACCATGAGATCATGACCTGAGCAGAAATCAAGACCCAGACGCTCAACCAACTGAGCCACCCAGCCACCCGTCTGATGCACCACGGAAACGCATGTTACTGTAGCCTCAAGTAATATTACTTGGTGAAGAGGCATCCAGAGTCTCAGAGATCAATGTACCACTGCAAACTGGAGGAGGAGGAGACGCACAGGGGACAGGGGCACGAAGAGGCATCATACAGGTCTGCAAGCAGACAGAAGAGTCTCAAAGCATTAGGCTTTAACTCCCTCCCGCCTCTCCCCACTAGCACCAACACCACTATCAAGGGTGTTCTCTAAGATCAGTACAATGAAACAAATTCAAACCCAGTGGTAAGGGAGCTATGCAAGTGCACCTTTCAGAAGGGTCCACTGCTCCTCCTTCCTTTCCAACTTCAAGCCCTTACCATCCACACACACATTTGGATGATCATTGCTAGGATTGCTAATCCTGAAGCCAAGGTCTGGGAGACTTCCAAGTTTGGCAGTTTAGGGTTTCAGGGAGGATAGTGATGTTACAGATCATGGATCTGGTCACCAGAACCAGAAAAGGCAGGTAGCATGTCACAAGAGAGTGACATAATCTGTTTATTACATCATTTGCACAAAACCATGAGGATTTTATACTAAGTCCCACAATGGTCTTAAAGATAGAAGGCAGTTAAACTTGGCACACAGGATTAACTGGCCCAGCCAAAGCAAAAGGACAGATGCAGAGACCAGGACATCAGTTCCACCAACAGGTTAGATGCCTACACGTAGAGGACACATTACCAGTCACATGGAAATAAGCCTACTACGTCCTGTCTATGTACCAAATGCTTAGACATTTTATACCATTAACATATGTGGCTCAATCGCCTCAAAACTTGTATGGTATGTAAAAATTGCTTCTGTTCTTTTTCTTTTTAAGTAAGCTTTACACCCAGCATGGAGCCCAATGTGGGGGCTTAGCTCACAATGGTGAGATCAAGACGTGAGCTGAGATCAAGAGTTGGATATTAACTGACAGAGCCACCTAGGCGCCCCACTTCTGTTCATCAGTGGCTGTTTTGGCATCTGATTAAATGGTAAAGGTAAACTTCTGTTAACTAAGACAGAGAAGCCTCAAAAACTTTGGTGTCCCAATGAATGTTTTAAATTCCTAATGTGTCTGTGCAGATGTGTATACAATGACTATTATAGCAGGATTCTCACACGGAGTCATGACACAGAGGCTTTTCTCTCCCGGAAGCAACTTTATTCATGCTGGCACTGGCTCAGTTGGGTTCGTACCCAAAGAACTGAGCCCAAATGTCACGTGGCATAGTTTTTTAATATATTTTCTACTTCTTTGTCTCCCATATATGGTGACACACAAAGATGCAGTCTGATTAAGTGGTCTCATGTTACAAGGTATCACATATGCGTATACCCAGGTTGCCTTGAGTTTTGGCGGGTTTTTTTCTCCTTCCTTAGGGAGGGGGCCTTACCACACTACCTGTAGCTGGTTTGATACCTAAGCCATGAATACAAAGAATGCAACATCCATTTGGGCATTCAAGACGGTGGTACTGGATGGAGACTTCCATCTGGATTCATGACTTCATATTTAATGTGCAGCTGCTTTTCTCCCAAAACATTCTTAGCACTCAACGGAAATTAAAAATATATGGTGCTTTGAAAAAACTGATGTGAACCCGGCTCTTTTCAGATCATCTGCCGCCATATTTTTGTGTTTGCCTGTTATTCTCACTTCATCTGAGAGGGAGAACGATTTATATCACTTCAGAAAGGTGAGAATAAAGCAGACCATGAGACTTCCAGAGACCTGACTCTTTTCACCTTTTCCAAAAGTTGGAAGACTTTCCGCAGATAAATCAAAGCAGCTGCAGCAATTAGGCTTGACAAGGTTTCATCCACATACTGTTTTGTCTAATGAATTCCCAAAGGGTGCAGTGTTCTTGAGTTTTAATTACCAAACCACCCACAGTACCCACACTGATCTATGTCATTCACTGGAGATCATCTATCCTTTCCATCAAGGAAATGAATACAGGAGCAGCAGGACTCAGTCTAGATTTCTGTTTTTGCAGTAGGATGTATCCGGGAGAACACTGACTACACTAAGTGGCCACAGCAAGAGGACTTGCTGTTTTATTCTGCTCGTGGATCAGGTCTGTGCTGTTTCTCTCTCTATATGGTACTCTATATGGTACACAGGGAAAGTATCAATCAACCTCAGGGCAGCTCACAGAAACCAGCAACCGAAAAGAAATATAAAGCCAACTCTTGTATAAATATTTATCCACATTCCTACACATGCCTATGTCTATGGAATACCACACTGCTGCATATGAAGTGTTTCAGGGAGTTAAGTAGCTAAATCTTCTCATCAATCACAACTCAACTGCATGAAAATGTCTCCACTTTTTAATTACTCATGTTCTGACCACCTCTTTTGGCCATAAAACTCGCTATAGGCTGAAACTTCTCCACCAACTTAGTGATGGGTTAGTAATCACAGAGAAGAACTCATGAGAAGTCCAGGAAGGTGAATTTATACCAACTAATGGCGACCTAAATAAACAAATCATGGGCTGAGTCCTCTGCTCAGAAGCAGCTCTCAAGGATGCAGGCTCTGATTTCAACAAGAATTGGGTTGCTGCCTGCATCAGGCCTTGAAACCTACAGACCAAAATGCAGCTGAGTTTTGACTGCCTCTCACAGAAAACACATTCCAACTCACTCTGCCCCATTCACTTGAAGGAGTGACCCTTGTAAGATTTCCTCTGCTTCAAGAAAAGCGATTTGTTAGATGTCCATGGTTGGCATACATATACCACTTGGATCAGCTGGTGACAAGTCATCTATATGCTGCTGACGCAAACAGAGTCTCTATGCTGGTGTGTGTGGCCCCGAGACTGCTTATTCTCAATCACTCATGCCAGTTACACAGGCCAACGCTATTGAATTCTGCACTGCTGTTAGCCAACCAATTATTCTCAATTAATCTGTTGGTTTAATGCCTTATCCCGAGCACTAATGTGTATGGGTATAGCAACCATTTTTCACCTGCCTTAGTAGTGCTTTTCTAGACTGTTGAGCCCCTCTCAACTTTTGTAAACTCATTCACAATCCTGAAATACATCTGGTAAGTTACCCACAAAGGAAAACCTGTTAAAATGATAACTATTTCTGTATAAGTTTAATTTAAGTGTATTTCACAAATGAAACAAACTATTTTGCTTATAAATCTAAATAAGAAACAGAGAACACAGTTGAGATGCATTTCAGTGCTTAAGAAGAGCTAATTGGAATGTTGATATAATACTTAGGCTAATTCTCCACATTCACCCCTGGGCATGAAAAATAGATTACACATTGAAAGTTCTACTAAACGAGCATCTATAAAGTATGGAGAAGACATGGTTAAGTGGGAAAAAAATAAACTGTTTTGTTGGTGGTGAACAACTGAATATAATCTACTAAACGCTACATTTTACCATTACTGTCTATCAGGCTTTCTCAGTGCCAGCAGTATTGATACCCTGCCGCAAATAAGGAACTGTCTCGTACAGCACAGGATGCCTGCCATGAGGAATTGCCTTGTGCATTACAGGATGGTGCATTATGCCTGGCCTCTGCTGCCTCAATGACATGGTCACCACCCCACTGCAATGGGACTATTGAAAATGTCTGCAGACACTGCCCTCAATGCCATGGTCACCACCCCACTGCCATGGGACTATTGACAATGTCTGCAGACACGGCCCTCAATGCCATGGTCACCACCCACTGCCATGGGACTATCAACAATGTCTGCAGACACTGCCCTCAATGCCATGGTCACCACCCACTGCCATGGGACTATCAACAAGGTCTGCAGACACGGCCCTCAATGCCATGATCACCACCCACTGCAAGGGGACTATCGACAATGTCTGCAGACATGGCCCTCAATGCCATGGTCACCACCCACTGCAAGGGGACTATGGACAATGTCTGCAGACACTGCCCTCAATGCCATGGTCACCACCCAATGCAAGGGGACTATCGACAATGTCTGCAGACACGGCCCTCAATGCCATGGTCACCACCCCACTGCAAGGGGACTATCGACAATGTCTGCAGACATGGCCCTCAATGCCATGGTCACCACCCCACTGCAAGGGGACTATCGACAATGTCTGCAGACACTGGAGAATGTGTCTTGCAGAGCAACATCACACCCAGTTGAGAAGCAGTGGCCAATATGAATAAACAAACAACGAGGAACATCAAAGTCGCACGTCTATCAGTCACTTAGTAACTCATAAATGTGTCCAACATTTACACAGCACATTTCCCATGCCAACTGTTGTGCAAAGTACAGACAATTTAACAGTGACAAGACACCTCCTCTCAAAAGGCATGTGTTTCCAGGGAAGGGAAAGACAGATAAATGTTGCAAGCTGAAGCAGCCACCGCAGAAGGCCCAGGTTGGCGTCTATGGCGTGAAGCTGTTCAGGATGCCCATGGGAATCTGACACACTGGAGGCGCCCGACTGTGATCTGACCTGTATTTCAGAAACTGCTGGTTGGTCCCTGCTTGCACATGGGGTGGAAGAGAACAACACTAGGGCCCCAGCTTGGTTATCAGGCTGTAACTGTATCTCAGGGAATGAGAAAGGGGGCAGAGACGAGGGAAAACAAATCCGGGAAGAAGCTGTGGGACAAGGGAGGGTAACTGACGGGTGTAGTTGGGATGGGGGTCGCTGAGGAGGAAGAAAGAAGCAAGCAAGAATGGGTCTTCCTATCGTGGCTTTGGCTTGGCTAGATGCAGACCTTTGATAACCTTGGAGAAAAAAATAGGGTCTGAATGGGGACTGCTGATGTGAGTATAACGTCTTAGTAGTCAACTTGCTCCAGACAAAACTCAACAAAACAATATTTTGAACATTTATAAAATGGATATGTAAATCACTCACGTGAATTTGAAATTCTAACAGAGTCTCTAAGAAGTTGAATAATTTCTGTAAATGAAATAAAACTTACAAGCCGATAAAACCTCAGGTTCTCAAAAATCCCAATATAATCAGCAAACTCAATAAAAATGCTTTCATGCCTTTCATCTTAAATCCAGTGCTCAGTTATAGATTTCACACTGGAATTACGCGTGAAGACGTTCAACTTTTTATTGGCACTGTCCTGATTAAATGCCCAAATCAGTGCGAAATGGGTCTGAGGACTCCGGGTTCTCACAATGCATCTATAACGTTGGTGTTCAGCTTGCTGAGGCAAGGGGCACGCGCTCTGAGCGGGCTTCCGCTAACTCAGGCAGTTTATTTATCTGCCCCAGCATGTTCGGGTGTCCTCTCAGCAAGCAGGGATTTAATGTGAGATGTGGAGCACACGCATGTAGAACAGATATTCTCTACATGTTCTTTTTAATCTCTCTTGCATTTGGAGACACACTGCACGCTCTCCACAGTGTGTGTGTGTGTGTGTGTGTGTGTGTCCTCACAATCCGCACACTTGACCTGAGTTACCGATAATCTCCGACTCTGATTTGAAATGACAACACCCCGTTCTAGTTGCTTCACCAGGATGACTCATGAATTTAAGTGTTTAACTTTATTCTCGATTCTTTACTCATTCTTTCTGTTAGAGGGGCCACCATGCTTAGAATCATCTAAGTGGCCAATGACTGGATTCTGTGCATCTCTCGAGGCTGTGTTTTGATCTATTTTAACACCCAGACATCAGCCAAAGAAAAGTCCATAAAATTGTGAATTTCATTATGCATAGGTTGAGTGTGAAGTAATTAATAAATGTTACTCTTTGGAGGCTACTGCTCATACACTGCTGAAACCCAATTTTCAGTTAATATATACCTGGGTTATTTAACAATACACCCAAACTGTACCATAAGTATGACCTTAAATTTCTAGCCAATCTATACATAGGTAAATAGATTATTTAACAATACACCAAATCAGGGCGCCTGACTCAGTCAGTAGAGCATGTGACTCTCGATCTTGAGGTTATAAGTCGGAATCCCACGTTGCATGTAGAAATTACTCAAAAATAAAATCTTTATGGGAGCCTGGCTGGCTCAGTCGATACAGCATGTGACTCTTGATCTCATGATCATGAGTTCAAGACTCACGCTGGGCAAAGAGATTACTAAAAAAAAAAAAAAAAAAAAAAAACACCCAATTGCTACCAGAAGTATGAGGTTATTACATTTTTTAATACTATATTTCAGAAAAAAAGGATAACCTCTGCCTTTTAAGAAAAGGCAATTTTCCAAATACAGCATTTTATGCAAAAACCTGGGAGAATCATTCCATGATTCCCAGGTGTGAGACGTCTACCATAGGGATGTTCTGCCAGCTGAGGTGAGGAACAGAAAGAGGAGGGTAGGTGGAGCATGGGATGGATACAGTTGGAACATGTTGACTTAACAAGAATCACATTAAACCCATAAGTTATTCTTCACATCTTTAAAATACCCATTCCTTCCTTCTAGGCAGAGAGAGTAGAATGAAGTCCTATCACACAATTACCCTATTTAATATTCTGATGTATGCCTCCCTGAAAGTGAAAACTGCCCAAATTTATCAAGAGCTATACTACAAACTTCCAAAAAGTACTAGAAAAGGAAAAACCCAAATGACTGCAAATTATTTGCCTCTTCTCATCTCTCTGGAAACACAGCTGAGCACACTAACTTGGGACGTTTTAATTACACCCCTACATCCAGAAAGTTGTGAAGAGAAGCCTGTGGGGGGGGGGAGGACGGTGAAATGGAAGGAACAAGCAAGTGAGTAGGAATACTCAGCAGGAAGGGACAACTCATCCCTTCTAAGGTAGCAGGGTGCCTCTAAGGCACAGGGCATTCCTCCACTCCACAGGTCTGGGGAGAGGGCAGAGAGAGATAGAACGGGAGACAGGGAGCAAGAGAAGGGGGAAGAAGAGAAAGAGAGAGGGAAGGAGGAGGAGGAGGAAAAAGGAGGAAGGAGTAAAAGAAGAGGCAGAGAAGGAAGGCGAGAAGGTGGAAAGAGGGAGGAGAGGGAGGAAGTGGAGAAGGAGGGGGCAGAAGGAAGGGGAGACGGTGGGAAGAGGTAGGAGAGGGAGGAAGTGGAGAAGGAGGGGGGACAGAATGAAGGGGACATGGTGGGAAGAGGGAGGAAGTGGAGAAGGACGGGGGACTGAATCAAGTGGAGATGGTGGGAAGAGGGAGAAGGGGGAGGAAGTGGAGAAGGAGGAGGGACAGAAGGAAGGGGAGATGGTGGGAAGGGGGAGCAGAGGGAAGAAGTGGAAAAGGAGGGGCAACAGAAGGAAGGGGATATGCCGGGAAGTGGGATGAGAGGGAGGAAGTAGAGAAGGACGGGGGACAAAAGGAAGGCGAGGTGGTGGGAAGGGGGAGGAGAGGGAGGAAGTGGAGCAGGAGGGACAGAAAGAAGGGAGATGGTGGGAAGGGGGAGGAGTGGGAGGAAGTGGAGAAGGAGGGACGACAGAAGGAAGGGGAGATGGTGGGAAGGGGGAGGAGTGGGAGGAAGTGGAGAAGGAGGGACGACAGAAGGAAGGGGAGATGGTGGGAAGGGGGAGGAGAGGGAGGAAGTGGAGGAGGAGGGACAGAAAGAAGGGGAGATGGTGGGAAGAGGG
>CM053579.1:101407998-101466591 GCA_028646485.1 Cryptoprocta ferox
GGGAGAGAAGGAAGGGGAGATGGTGGGAAGAGGGAGGAGAGGGAGGAAGTGGAGAAGGAAGAGGGACAGAAGGAAGGGGAGATGAAGGGGAGATGATGGGAAGACGGAGGAGAGGGAGGAAGTGGAGAAGGAAGAGGGACAGAAGGAAGGGGAGATGGTGGGAAGGGGGAGGAGAGAGAGCAAGTGGAGAAGGAGGAGGGACAGAAGGAAGGGGAGATGGTGGGAAGGGGGAGGAGAGGGAGGAAGTGCAGAAGGAGGAGGGAGAGGAGGAAGGGGACATGGTGGGATGGGGAGATGGTGGGAAGGGGAGGAGAGGGAGGAAGTGGCGAAGGAGGGGGGGAGAGGGAGAGACAGAGAGGAAGAGAAAGGGAGAGTTGAGCGTTCTCAGCGTTGACACTTTGTTGTCCTTTAGAAGGACTCGTAAGGCTCAGCGTGCTCTGAGGAGCAGACAGTCTCACTTGGACACTGTACGTAATCTCCGCCCAAGTTAATATCCACCAGGTCTCATGCGTCCCGAGAGTGACTCAAACCGCACACGAGCACGTTTCCTCGCTTCTAACAACACTGAACGCGAAGATGTGAGGAGACCCACGGCCAAGTATAAATAAGGGGCACTAGACAGTTTTCAATGTTGTGTTGGAACCACAGAATTTACCATCTTAGAATTCAAATTCATTCCTACTTCCTGTATTTCAGAGAGGCCTGTTATGCACAAGCACTCTCATGAATGTGTACACACGCACACAACACACACACACAGATTACCTCCCACCCCCTCCTCCGAATGAAGACAACAAATCTGGTTCCCTGGAAACTAAGATTATGTAATTCTCGGCTTTAAACGATTGTTTTTTAATGTTTATTTTTGAGACAGAGACACAGAGCATGAATGGGCGAGGCGCCGAGAGAGAGGGAGACACAGAATCTGAAGCAGGCTCCAGGCTCCGAGCTGTCAGCTCAGAGCCTGACGCGGGGCTCGAACCCACAAGCCGTGAGACCATGACCCGAGCCAAAGTCAGATGCTTAACTGACTGAGCCACCCAGGAGCCCCTACAATTTTTAAAAGTTTAGAAATTCTTACAGACTCTGATATACTAATGTAAATTTTGAATTTTCAAAATGAATTGAGATATGTGCTGTTTCCCAAAGTTATATGACCTTTTTCCTCAAAAAAAAAAAAAAAAAAAAAAGAAAGAAAGAAAAAAAAGAAATGCCCTTGGAATGTGTTGTCCTGCATACTGAGCAGTTGCGATGCTGTGGTAGCAAATCAAATCCCTTCATTTTTACCAACCAAATAAGTTCATACATGCACAAACATGCAATGGTTCCAGGGTTACCAGATTTGGCAAATAAAAATACAGTCTATCACCAAATTTAAGTGTCGGCTCAACAGTGGCTAATTATTTAGATGCACATCCTGTGTGTAAACTGAAAACACTGTTCATCCGAAATTCAGATTTAACTGGTATCCTGCATTACCTCTGGCAGTCCTCAACACTTAAGGAGAAAAAGCTCAAGTTGTTCTGGCATTTCGCGGGGAGAATGGGAACTTAAAATATCCAGAGTTGGTGCAGGCGGCGGACCACACTGGACACCGTTCTGAAAACCTGAACCTCCTGTTTTCTGCCCCCGATTTTTCATTCCACTCTGCCCTGTATGCGTATGTTTCTATAAAACATACATTTTGGCAGTTGTTTTTTCTTTTTATTTACTCCTTCACTGAGTTGTATCCCCACATGATAAGGAATCAACCGTAAAAGGAATTGACTGGCTACTAGTAAACTTCAGACTTTAAAAAAAGGTGATTTTGTTTAACTGTAAAATGGTACGTCAGAGGGACAAGAGAGAGCTGATTAAAGGCCAAGACAATTCATCACTGGCTGTTCTCAGATGAATATGACAGCACTGCACTTCAGTCATTATTAACATTTTCTCCGAATTTTCTTGTTTCACAATGACTAACACATCATTATTTTTCTGAAGTAATGAAAAGCTGGGAACCTTGCCAAAAGTGATCTTAACAGATGCTATTTTATCATCTGAATGAATTCCATCATTTTTCACATCCTGGGAATTATATTTCCGACGCAGAATTCCTGCTGACCGCGGCAGGCTGCGGCTACACAAACAGGCCCAAGAAACAACCTGATAACCGAACCCTTCCTGGGACGGGCGCTGCCGGGCTGTGCCTCACGTGCACCTTGCTTTTTGGGAATCCGCTGCTCCCCATTTTGCGCTTCATTTCCACTCACCTTTTTCACTCATGCCCCCACCGAATGACCTGTGGGGAACCATGAACCTCTTGGTCTCCTTTTGGGAAGATTAGCTCATTGCAAATATTGTGGAGCTTGGAGGAAACGGCTCACTCTTGAACTGAACCGTAATAACCTTCCCAAAGAATACCAAGAGCATAAAAGGCCACATTTGCTTTTAAATGTTTCTTGAGAATCGCAGCACCTGGGGGGCTCAGTCGGTTGAGCGTCGGACTTCAGCTCAGGTCATGAGCTCCCAGTTCATGGGTTCGAGCCCCGCGTCGTGCTCTGTGCTGACAGCTCAGAGCCTAGAGCCTGCTTTGGATTCTGTGTCTCCCTCTCTCTCTGCCCCTCCCTTGCTTATGCTCTGTCTCTTTCTGTCTCTCAAAAATGAATAAACGTTAAAACTTTTTTAAAGAAAAATAAAGTAAAATTAAATGTTGAGAATAACAAGAGTTAAATGTGTGTCTAATCCTCTTGCGGCCAACAGACCTGAATCCAACCAGGCTGGAGAGACAATGGTGTCTTCAGTTACATTCATTTCTTTCTCTGACATACTGGCAAATTCACAAAAGGAAAACCTTGGCTTTTCATAATCCATTAGCGCAAATGGCTGATTTGCCCCCAGGACAGGAGATTCATACAACTTGCGAACTCAGTCCCAGACTGGCCCACACTGGGATTAACCTCGCTCTACTGGTCAGTCTTCTCTCAAGTGGGGAAGTAGGAACGAGAAACGCACACACTGAGAGGGGCTCACCAGAGCACTCAGTAGGCCCAAAGGAACCCCACGCTCACAGAAAAGCCCCAAGTTTGTGGGAACTGCAGGTAAAGGCAGTTTTCATGCTGAGTTTCATTCATAACCAAGGGAGGTCACTCCTGTTTTGTTTTTTTTATAATTTATTCATTATGAGAGGGAGAGAATGTGTGCCACGTGGGGGAGGGGCAGAGATCATGACCTGGGCTGAAGTTGGCTGCTTAGCCAACCCAGCCACCCCGGTGCCCTCACCTTCGGAGGAAGTTTTGCCCTTCCGGCCCTTTCTACATTAAAGGTCACTACTGTGGGGACACACCCCACTGGCCAACAGCAAGGGATCCTTGTGCGTGCAGGGAACTGAAGCCCTGTAAGGAAACAAAGATGGAAACAAACCTCCAACTGACAAAGGCTGAATGGCCTAGAGATAAGCGAACAGTAGGAACCATTCAATCAGGAAGATGGCTGGGTATCCATTCTCTGTTTTTAATTTGTTGTGAACGTTACTAGGATGTTTTCATAAGCTGCCCTTTCAAACTGGCCGACTTGAGAGAACTTCATCCGGAAAGCCACTCTTAAGTAGGGGCTGAGTTAGAGACTTAGGACCTGAAACATAAAGAATTTTTCTCCTAAAAGCACAGTCCTTAGATGTCTGAAAGCAAAGAGATAAACTTCCTCCAGAACAGGTGGGTACAGAGAAAAATCTACCGTAATCTTTGAATTAGAACCTGTTAAATACAAATAGGGTGGAGGTCACAAAAACACCATTCACAAATCCTTCAGGAAGCTGCAGAGGAAAGAAGGGGAATTTCTCTGCTTACGGAGCAATACGGGGGAGGCAGAGATTTCTCCCACAAAGCGGATATTTCTGAATCCTTGAGACCCAGGAAAAAGCTACTTTTGTGAATAAATTGACAACCTCTGAGTTTCTAATGGCCTTTGCCCGCACACTGAGAACGCAGAAGGTTTCCTCTCCTCGCCCCCCTGTGTTTTTCATTTGTTGAAGACTCAAGTCCAAAGGTTTCGAGTGTTATCTAAAAGACAGATGATTATTTTGCATTTATTAATTTGGCTGCATCGAGTAAATATTCACCTGCAAATCTGATGCGTTCTATGCTTAGAAATACAATATATACGAGTTACAGAAATAACTGAAAACTACAACATACAAGGCAGCTTTGGTCTAAATATATTGTTCCCAAATTAAATGTTGTGTGTAAAAATGACTCATTTAGCACCTATAAAAAGTATATGACATTATTCTCTATCAGAGTTATAAGTCTACCACGTATAACTACACATATGCTGGCCCTCTCCATCTACCCACCTGTCTATCCATCTTGGCTGCTATAAATAGAGTGGCATTAATGTCAGACCATGCATCACTCACCATTCACAGTAATAAATAGTTCATTTTAAAAAAATTCATTTTATTGGGCCAATATCCCACTAATGTTTAATTTCAAGCATTTGGTTCTTCTCAGATTTAGAAATTTGGAATGTAGACCACTTACAGTTATAGAAAATAATTTTCTGGAGTTTATACATATAAATACATGGATACTGTTTTATAATCCATTTATGATTCTGGGGCAAAAGTACGCCAGTAGTTCTGACCACAAGGTTTACAGTGACCAAAAGTATTCAAGGAAATCTGTAAGTGAGCCCAGTGGAGAAGGGATCGCAGCACAGGGAACAGACCGTAACAGAGCAATGTCTTAACTGTATCGGGTGTGGAATTGCCAACCATTCCTTCTGATTCGCAAACACAAAGTGCTCCTCTCGACTAAGGTGTCCCTGTAAGGAGGACTGTGCAGAGGGTGCGGCCCCACACTCCACAAGGCAGAGAAGGCTGCACCTGTTGCTGAGAAGCGGTAACTTGGTAACTGACAGGCACAGGCCCTGGTAGTCCCAGGAGGACCTCAGTTTGCAGGGGGCCCCGAAACACATTGCCCTGGGTTAAGGTAGTTGGGGAACAGCTACGATGGAAATACTACACGTGTATCTGTGCCCTCGGTTTGGGAAAGCACAGAACTCAGTTGCATGTCCGTTATGCAAGCCGATCCACGTGCCCATCGGAGCGGGCATCGGCCCTGGGTTCCCATGGCTGCTGCAATACGTGACCAGAAGCTCCGTGGCCTTAAACCAACACAGGCTTAGTATCTTACAGTACTGGAGGTTAGACGTCTAGCACACCTCTCACGGGGCTCAAATCAGGATGTCAGCAAGGCTGCATTCTCTCTGGAGGCTCTAGGGGAGAATCCACCCCCTCTGCCTCTTCCAGCTTCTGGAGGCTGCCTGCATCGCTGGGCTCGTGGCCCCTCCATCATCAAAAGCAGCAAGAGCAGGGCAAGTTCTCACAGGACATCATCCTCACCCCACTTCTGCCTCGCCCTCCTGCTTCTAAGGATGCCTGTGATTTCAACAGATCCACCTCTTCTGTGGTCAGCAAATCCGAAACCTCAAGTCCATCTCCCAGTTCAACTCCCCTGAGCACGTAAGGTAACGGATCCACAGATGCCAGGAGTTCGGATGCGGACATCTCTGGGGGAGGGTGTCACTACCAGGCCGCGCCCGCCACAGCAGCCTGTTCTGACACAGGGACTGGCCGTGCGAGGCCGCACGCACGTGTGCACCTGCACCCTGCAGCTTACGGTGCAGAACGACAACCAGTAAAGGAGCTGAGATTTCCCAGCGGAATGAGGATAAATGGCAACAGTGTTCGGGGATGAACGCTCAGGATGGAGAAGAGACAGGCATCTGTGGAGAAAACAGGAGGGGCTGCAGGTGTGAAGGGAAGCAGGAGAGGGAGGCAGCGGGAAGATGTGCGAGGGGCCCGGTGCAGTGGTTCCAAGCTGGTAAAAACCTGTGCCTGAGAAATCCTTACCGTGGTGAAGACACTGTACAAATGCCCCAGAGGTAAGGGATTGTCTTGTTGAGTCATATATAAATATATATACTTACATCACATAAAACATACTGTCCTGCCCTGGAAAACATTTACACATCACTCGACATCTCTCATTATGTCTGAATCCTGTACCCATACATGGAGTGTCTGACCGAGGAGACTGATCACCAGTAAGAACTTTCCATGGATTTGTTATGGCTGGAGGCAGTGAACTTGAAACAAGAAATCTCCTGCGTGGCTTCATTTAGATTAACGCGGTCCATTCCTGTGAAATGTGTGCATGCGAAACGAAGTATTCATCTTGCTTCGCTCTAACACAAGTTCCCTCACGTGGGTAGTTTGAATCACCAGCTCTGGCTGCGGGGTGGAGGGAGACAGATAGCTGCTGTTCTTTAAGTTTGCTTTTGTCTCCCTTTCTTCAAGTCATTAAAACACCCGTGTCATTTGATGATGCTTTTTTAATAGGCAGTCCATCCACAAAAACAGCAAAATGAGCAGAGTGGATGCAGGGCTCATGAAAGGGGAAGGGAAAGAGGATTAAGTGGGTATTAAGCGATGTGGCCAGGGAAACAGATTTACTGTGAAGCACTCAAGAAAGAGTCAAGGTTTTTGTTAGATGTTTCTTCCATTTTTAGAAAGGGTAATATAGATATCAAAACACAAAATATATGGACATGGGAACACACACACACACAAAGGACACAGCGACACACACAGAGTGTGTGAATGGAAATTTGAAAATCATACTTTTTTTTTTTTTTAACTAAATCAGAATCCTAAGTTTCAAAATGGGAAACTGTGCAGTTTAAAGGGTTCTTCTCAAATCCAGCAATGGAGTCTTTATAATTTTATCTGCGGACCTAGACTTACAGTGTAGCTGACCTATCCATTACCTTGAATTTCTACAGTTTGGTTTCTTAGACACAGTAGACAGTGACTAATTATATGTTATTGGATCACTGAATTTTTATCATCGTATTCATAAAGGTGAATCGAATATAAACCTTATATCCTATTTCATATATACAAATTAACGATGGGATTATTTTCATACAATAGCAATCTTCCTCAAGGTTTTACTCAATGATTTATTGACCACCTTATTATACAAACACACTTGCCAGGAAGACTCAGTAGATGCGAGATAAGAAACAAGGTGCTCACATCCCCAAGTTACTTTATCTCTTAATGGGTCATAACTCATTGCATGACTGTTCTCTCATTCGGAAACTGAATTTGTTCTTCGTTAACCCTTCTTTTCTCAGCGTCTAGAAGACACACCCTATCAGAATATCTCTCTAACTAGAAGTTGAATAGGCTAAGAAGTAGTTTATCATCTCTAGAGTACATGTCAAGGGTGACATTAGGTCCCCCACTGCTAAGTTGGAATGAGCTGTACTAATACAGACCCCACACTGGAACAGGTCAAAGACAACTATTTCCTAGTAGCAAGTGGTTAATCAACAACACGGACCTGTTGTGTCAGACCTATGTTGGTGTTAGATATGCCTCTCCTGGGAGACACCTGGTTCAGAGCAGTGAACGATGGTGGAAAACAATCACTTCCCTCATGGCTATCCTGACCCAGGGACCCACCTATGCGACGTGGCAAGTGCCTGAAACCCCAAATTTCTCATTACCCACTCTCAGCGTCTGACGTTTTCATGGGTAACTTGCTGAATTTATTTAGTAAGGAAACGAACTCAAGTGGAACTAGCCCATCTAAGAGAGAACACATGAATTCATGATCCGATGTGCAGTTTAGAATAAATTGGTTTTGGGGGCACCTGGGTGGCCCAGCTGGCTAAGCATCTGACTTCAGCTCAGGTCATGATCTCACAGTTCATGAGTTCAAGCCCCGCATCGGGCTCTGAGATGACATCTCAGAGCCTGGAGCCTGCTGGGGATTCTGTGTCTCCCTCTCTCCCTGACACCCCCCCCCCCGTCTTTCTCTCAAAAATAAATATTTAAAAAAAAATTTTTTTTTTAAATAACAAATTGGTTTCCTAGAGTAGATACTCTCCAATTAAACTGGTCACTAGTTAGGGGCACCTGGGTGGCTCAGTCGGTTAAGCATCCAACTTTGACTCAGGTAATGATCCCATGGTTTCTGAGTTTGAGCCCCACATTGGGCTCTCTGCTGTCAGTGTGGAGCCCACTTCAGATGCGTAGTCCCCCTCTCTCACTGCCCCTCTAAAGCTTGCTCTTTCTGTCAAAAATAAACCTGTTTTTAAAATAAATAAACTGGTCACTAGTCAAAGCCATGGTAACACCAGACAGGGTATTTCATTATCGAGAAGGAGATCAGGGATATATTGTAATTTTGGGGAGAATAAACTTTAGTTACCAAGTCAAGAGAAAATAAATGTTTTATTGAGCACCTACTGTGAACATGGCATTTTGTCAAATACTAGGTAGGTGACAAGGATGACTAATATAGGACACACAACTTTCGAGTGCAGTCACCAGTAGTGCAGACAAACATAAACCCTAGGACAGAGTGCGGTGTAGGTTAATGACAATGCTATGAATTGCTCAAAAACAAAAGATCAGGGAGAGAGCAGACTGACTAACGGGGCTTCTGCAGGACCTTGCAAAGTGTTGCACAGCTGAAAGAAAGTCACCCTAGTGGGATGTGCCCTCTATCCTCGGAAGATAGTTATCTGTGGGGCTGGTATGGCCTCTGTGGGGGAGGGAAGATGTCCACATGAAGCTGAACTCTGGAACGTACGGGCATGGAGAAGGAATACGAGGGCTTAGCTCGGCAAAGGTAACTCTCTGGGCTTTATTTAGGATGGATCAGCCTGGGGAAAGACAGGAGGCAGAGACACTAGCCAGAAAGTCAGTGTGACCGGTCTGGAGACAAGCCCTAACTGTGAGCAGAGACATGGAAAGTAGGAACAGATACTATGAACTGGCTAAGGCATACAATTAGGACTTTGCTGCTGAAAGGCACATGGAATCAGAGAGAAGACAGCTGAGATAATTCTGAGCTTTTGAGAAGAAGCAAATGGCAAAATAACCAATTCAGATTTGAAAAAGAGAAAGTAGAGAGACACTGCCCAGCCAGGTGGCCATTTAAGTCTCCCAGAGCAGGGAAAGAGATGGAGAAGGAGAGATGGAGGTTTCGAATCGAGATGAGCTGCCCACAGGGAGCAGGGGTGGGAGATGCGCGTCTTTTCGGTTCACAGGAGAGGGAGAGGGAGGTCTGATCTGGCCGGGCACCAGCTGCTGGAGGGTAGCTTGCCCATTTGACAAATTCCACAAAGGGGAAGATACTGAAAATGATACCTTGTTGAAACCTTGCTTAAATATAATGTGTGAGGATTTTCTTTGCTCAAAACCAAGGAAGATGAAGCTAATGATGCATCCAAACCACAGGGCAGGAGTGAGGGAGTGTTTGTGTTTTAATCTGAGGCAATGTGTTGGCAAGAGGCACCAAGTATGACTTACCCATATAAATCACAGAGCACAGAGCAGAGCAGCAAATGTAAATACGCCATCCAGTAAGACAATAAGTGAGGCTGACTTGATTGCAATGGTACTTGGTTAATCTCCCTACACCCTTTCATGCTTAAGTTTTAAATTACCTTTGTTTGCGTCCTCTACACTTAAAACTTTCCTTATGAAAGATCTTTTGGGCTGATGTGGTAATTTGGCCTTTGTTTATCCAATGTTTTCTCCTTTTTTTTTTTTTTGGAATCATAAATAAATATTTCCCCCAATGCATGCTATCATTTTGAATTTTTATTTGTAACATTTATTTATGCTATTCCTTCAATGATACATTGTGAAAAAACTAATATATTTTTCCCATTCAAATTCGACTATAAACAAACCCTAGGTTCACTCTTAAAACCAAAGACATTTTACCAGTCATAAAAAACACAATACAGGGTGCCTGGGTGGCTCAGTCAGTCAAGTGTCTGACTCTTGATTTCAGCTCAGGTCATGATCTCAAGGTTTGTGAGTTCAAGCCCCGCACTGGGCTCTGTGCTGATACAGTGGAGCCTGCTTGGGATTCTCTGTCTCCCTCTCTCTCTCTACCCCTCCCCCATTTGCTTTCTCCCCAAAATTAAAACCAAAACATAATACAAATTGGTAGTCTGTTCCATTCTCTATATTTACATTGTCTTAAATAAATACATTTAAGAGATAATGCATAAGGGTCCAGCACTACGATTGGTAAATATGCAGTCAATAAAGGATTCTACTCTTCGTTCGTCACAGGATCTCTTTCTTCTACCTCTTGGAGGTAGGTTTCTATTTTGGAGAGTCCAAAGACTATTCTAGTCCTGGCCATGCTGTCCTGTACCTGCTTGAGCTTGAGAGAGCATTTGCCCTTCATAGTCTCACTGTCTTCATGAACAACTTGAGGAGCACCTCAGCTCTTTATTCTGTGAATTGCTGCCCATCCAATCATTTAGCTATTTTGTGTTCATGTTGTTTCTTCTTCCTTTGCTTTCTCATATCAAAGAAAAACAAAACAAAAACAAAAAACAATGTATTGTTTCCTGAAAGATTCTCTCTTTTAAACCATGTCTCTAATGACTATTACTCATGGAAAGAATAAAGCAATTCAATCATTTAATTTAGCATTGATTAAATGCCTTCTAAGTAATAGGCACGGTGTCAGATACTGGGAATACAATGGTGAACAGCACAGTAAGAGCCCTGCTCTCATGGAGCGCACTCTAATGTGGAAAGGGAGAAAACCACCTGACAGAGAGAAAGATAGTAGGGCAGGTGATAATGAGAAGAGAAATATCTCTGACAGTCAGGGTAAAGGAGAAAGCGCTGCAGGTATCTGGAGGGAGAATGTTCCAAGGAGGGGAGGGGCAGGAGTGCCCACCAAGGGAGGGCACTGTGGTTGGCTCCACCTCTTCACGACAGGTAGAGGCAGGTGAAGTGAGATCTGAGAGATGGCCAGTCACAAGACTACAGTCTGGACCGGGGATTTCATGCTGACTGAGGAAAGCCACACAGGGCTTTATGATGAATACTTTAATGTGGAAGTGCAAGGACATACACTTGAACATGCAAATGTCATGACTTATACTTGAATACAATCACTGGCTGCACAGGAAGACAAGGGTAGACAGGTAGACCAGATGGCCATCATAACCCTCGAGGTGAGTTATGATGCCTGCTTGGTAACCTGGTTGAGGGCAGTTGGGGCAGAAGTGGTGAGAAGGGACTGTATTCCAGGTGTTCACTGGAAGATAGTCTACAAAATAGGTCAGTGGTTCAGATATAAAGTGTAGTGGCAACAGAGAACTCCAGAATGATCCAGCTGAAACAACAAAAATGCTGCCATCTGCTCCCACAGCGAATCTGTGAGAGGACTGAGAGTCTTCTGTGGGGTGAGACTTGGGGGCATAGAAACCAAAAGCTCTCACAGTTGGACACTTTCTCTGCGTAGAGAAACAAATATATCAACACAGACCCAAATCTTTCTCTTACAGAAACACCAAGGTCAGGGGGTGGAGACCTTCTCCTACACGCACCAGGGTCAAGGGGAGGGACTTCTCCTACAAGAGCACCAGGGTCAGGGGGTGGAGACCTTTTCCTACACGAGCACCAGGGTCAGGGGATGGAGACTTCCTTGGTCCTTGACTTTGCTTATATCTGACATGCCTGACAGAAGTGACAGTGTATCCACTCCCTTCCTGCCAGGTGGTGCAAGTCTGGGACACAGAGAACAAAGACTTCTCATAGTTCATTCAGGAAACACAGACTACAGGGTGGGGCACCTGGGTGGCCTAGTTGGTCGAGCATCTGACTTCGGCTCAGGTCATAATCTCATGATTCGTGAGTTTGAGCCCCACGTCGGGCTCTGTGCTGACAGCTCAGAGCCTGGAGCCTGCTCAAGAATCTGTGTTTCCCTCTCTCTCTGCCTCTCCCCTGCTCATACTCTGTCTCAAAAATAAACAAACATTAAAAAATTAAAAAAAAAAGAAAGAAAGAAACAGACAGGGTGCCCGTTATACGCCAGCACCGTTCCCTGACCTTGGGTTATTGCATCGAAGACACAGACCACATCTCTGACTTCATGGTGTTGATGTTCAAGGGCTCTGAACTCATGAGTGCCTACAGAATTTCCCCTGTGCCTGTCGGCTTGCTTCTGACTGTCAAATGCTGCAGGGAGTAAGCTGTCAGTCATGCCCCCTTCCCTTACTGTGTCCGAAGGGGCCATCAGGACACATGTCATGAGGCATCACCAGGGGACTCCCACCAGGTACCCCTTCCTCACCCTTCCATGCTGCAACACTCCATGAACCTGCCCCCATTTCCCTCTCTTCCCTTCCCAAACCCTCCGCGGTGCTTTTGCACGAAGCTTGCATCCTCAGTGAACCTCTCTACTTGCTCGGATCTTCTCGGACCATCCTCCTCACTTTCTCTCTGACACAAGCTTAGCCTCTCCCTGATGATGTGACTTCATGTGTAGTCGCCCTTTTCTCCCAGAGCCTACAGATATAGCAAGGCTTGGACACCATACTCTCCGCTCGGTCCCGTTCCTGCAGGTGATCCCTCCGGACTTGCCGCCCTGGCCACGTTCTTGCTGCCTGAGCCGCCCTCGCAAAGAGAGACCTTTCCTACAGCACAACGTAATGCTCCGGTATATTCACACTCAGTCTCTCTCTCTCTCTCTCTCTCTTTCTCTGGTTCCTCTTCATGATGGTAAAGGGCTTGCGTGCCCCTCGAGGAAGATTCATTTTCCACTGCTGCAGGCCTATTACCACATCCGAGGCAGCTACTTCTGCTCATGGACTCCCAAGGCCAAACATGAGGTGCTGGGAGGACTGGGCTCTTACTACAAACCCTGGCAGAGAATCGCTTTTGAGCTCACTCAGGTCCTTGGCAGAATATCGCTCCCTGTGAACGTGGGGTGTGGGCCCCATCTTCTTCCAGGCTGTCAGCTGGCGTCCCTCTCAGCTCCCAGGTTCTCAATGTGCCCTAATATCACAGTGTGTCCCCTGCAGCCACAACCACTTTACATCCCTCGTTTGCTTGTCTTCTCAGCTCTTGGGAAACTCTTTATGTGGCCGCTGTGATTAGGTGATCCCAGGCCGAAAATGCCCTATCTCAAGGCCAATCAATTAGCAATGTGAATCTCATCTGCAAAATTCCTTTGGCCATGTATCTAATGTGATATAATAATGAAAAGTCAACACCCAGAGGCAGAAGTTCTAGAAGCCACCGACGAGTCAGCCTGCCGTACCTCCCAGCAAAAACTTCCAAGCTGCTGTTTTCTCCTGAGCAACGTAAAGGGGCTAACGCAGAGATGGAAAACACAGTACACCCTGGAAGAGATGGCTAACTGGTGAAACACTTCCAAACCAGCCTTCAGTCTGAGCACGGGTGTGAGTGACCACCAGAAGCTGACGGTACTTTGAGACGACACCATGAAGTCACACCACGAACACCAAGAGGAGCCGTGGACGATGGATAAGTGCATGGGCAGGATGAGTAGGAAAAAAGTGGTGGGTCTGCAAAGATTTAAGTTCTTTAGGCAACGGTGACAGGAGTGGAACTGTCAAACACTTGAGATGTATGTTTTCAACTGATGTCAACTCGTTAGTCTAAGGAGCAAGGCCAGACATTTAAAGGGATCATTACGTGATGCGGAGCTGGGTGACTCACAGTGTTTGTTATGGTAACATGGGATGCGAATTTCCATAGGGCGCGTTCATGGGCGCAAAATCGCACTCTCCTTTTTTCCATCTATACTTCACATGTATTGAATGCGTAAAAACAATGGAGGAAATGAAAGACCAGCCGACTGTTCCTTTTGTTCTTCTAAAGTAACAATTATCAAATTATGAAAAGAAAAAGAAAAACAAGACGCAGTGTGCTATATAGGCTGTTCACTGGAATCTGGAAAAAATTATTTCTAGTGCTTGTTTTTTTATTAACTGGCAACATGACCTTGGGCAAGCATTACACTCTGCCTAAAACTTTACTGTCCTATATTTAAGATAATGATATGTGACTTATCAACATCTTAGGTCACTTTCACCTTAAAGTCATGGTCAAACTCTGTATGTGTGACGCAGTGATGTACTGCAGACACATTTGCTAGCTTTCACTCTCTTGAGGCTCCTTGCGAGAACTCCAGGGACTCTTTCGTGTCACCCAGCCTCACTCAAGGGTTGTAAATAATCTGCCTGATTCGACCGGCTCTGGCACAGCAGACCCCCCTTTCCTGACTCAAGGATTGGCTTTGTGTGACTGCAATCCTCTGCTCAGGTTACTCTGACAGACTCACACACAGACAGCTAATGGAACTATTTTATAGCCTCACATCCAGTCAGTCACAGGAGTGCCGTTTTATAGGACCACAGTCTAAACTGACCCCACAGCTTTTCTCTGGCACCCAATCTACTGGGCTCAGGACTGAGGCCAAGTCCAGAAGGAAGAAGTCTCTAACTGTAGGGCTTTCTTTTACAGGGGTGAAACTAACTGTTTTCCAGATTTTACTGATTCTTTCTAGGGATTTCAAATATATTTCATTACGTTGAACATTCACCCAAATCCTCCATCCTATTAGCCACTGTCTTACCAGTCCTCGCTCAAAAAGAAAACAGAAACAAATGAGGCACAGGACAACAGGAAAAAATGAGCAAGTTCTTAGAACGAGCACGGCACAGAGGAACAGAAATGCAGTCTGACTGGGCACCAAAGACTCTTCAGTTCTCTGTTCCACACAAGGAGAACTCTGTTGTCATTATTGTATTTTTTTTTTTTTTTGGATGAGTGCCGTTAGAGGGATAGTGGCAGAAAATATTTGGCTTCTGGGTAAAAAATTCACATGATTAAATTCCATATTAAAATAGGTTTCCCTCTTTTCAGTACTGATATTTAAGAAGCTGGTACTTTTTCTTTTCTCTTTATGTTCCTTGGAATGCATATCCCTAGACCCTTTGTGTAGTTTGCATTTATCTAAACACATATATATACTATAGATATACTATCCTATACATATATATACACACACACTATACTATGTATTTACTATATATAGTACTATAAAATTACATATATATGTATACACATGTATGTGTGTGGATATATATATTACATATACAATATGTATGTAGGCGGGCTATAAATACCTGCAATACATACATGAACTCTGCATGTCTGATTGCATATATGCAGTTATATGTATACTAATATAAATCTGAATAAATATATAACCTTCTGAACTAAATCTTAAATTGATATAATAAACTTTTAAGTCGCCATGACGGGTATCAAAACAAAATGAAAATACATTAACAGTTATGAGGCCCTGGGAAGATTAAGTGAGACTTTCATCTTGAGTTATTCACCAAGCATCTATTAAATACCCGTTTCTTGGGGCACCTGGGTGGCTCAGCCGGTTAAGCGACCGACTTTGGCTGAGGTCATGATCTCATGGTTTGTGGGTTCGAGCCCGGCATTGGGCTCTGTGCTGACAGCTCAGAGCCTGGAGCCTGCTCCCAATTCTGTGTCTCCCTCTCTCTCTGTCCCTCCCCTGCTCATGCTCTGTTTCTCTCTGTCTCAAAAATAAATAAACATAAAATAAAAACTTAAAAAAATACCCGTTTCTTGAAGGAAGGCAGCAATAGAGGAAGGAACAGAAAAATAAAAGTTCTTTCTGCTTTATTTCAAATTGTCTCTCTGTGAAATTATTGTACTCTTAATGAGCTGGTGAAAACAATTACTGAAAAGGGTTGAAGGGGCTTGTGCATAATTTTGTTAAAGCTGGTCCATTTGCTATACAAGAAAAGCAAAGTCCTTCGCTGATTAAGCGACTTTAGCCTTGTTTGTCTGGGGCTTTATCCATTCTACTCTATTCAAAACCACCTTCATTGAAAATCTGCAGTATTCCCACAACACGTTCCCAGAGAGACCACGAAAATCCTTTCTATCGGTTTCCTTTTTATCATCTTCTCCAACACTGTGGTTTCACAGATTTGACTGATTCATCTTGTCCCTTTTAATTTTCCTTGTTCTTTGAAGCAAATTTACCTACAGTGCGTACTAATTCCACATCTGTACTATTTTTATACTTCATGGTTTCACTATCAGATACTCGATCTTACTTTTTTACTCATTTATTTCTAGCAATGACTAGTAGATATATCTCCAGTCTTTGTCTCTGTCCCTACAACACAGTACATAACTCTATTGTAGGTTGAAGTATTCCATAATGAAACCCTACTTCCTTCTGCCTTCTTTTACTGTTACTTTTCTTTCTTGCTGTTCTTAAATACCTCTATTAGAGTATAACTGATATAGAAAGAACTGTGTGGATTTAATGTGTACAATTTGATGACTTTGTATATGAGCAGACCTATATATGCACACACTCATGAACCATCAGCTGTTACTAAAACTCTCTGCTCTCAAGGAGATTACAGTAGTGCCCTTTGAAACATAAGTCCTGCTCACTTAAACACCAACATGCTAGAACTGGAAGAATTCCAGAAAGAATCTAGCCATCTCTAGGTTGAAATCAGCAGTCTTGGCCCTGGAAGAGACTCATTCAAGGCCCCCAGGTTGTAATGACAGCTTAATTCCACCTCCCTAAGCAGGATGCACAAATGAAGGGTATGTCTTCAATGCTAGAGTCAGAGGACCCAAAATTGTTGGCAGGATTTGTGGACTCCTCTATTCACTCATCTGAGCTCTTGCACTAGTTAATTTTGACCAATGGCTTCTCTGCAAATCCTGTCTCCTCATGGTGACCGGTCTATGTACTTCCATCAGGGGAAATGGCCCTCAATCACTGTTAGCTTTCAACCTAGTTTAAGACCGTTATGTTTAGGGATACCATATGCTAGGTGATTCAAGTCTGGACATTGCCTAAACAGAATGGGTTTTATACTCAGGCATTACTTTCAGACAAAGGGCAGAACCTGAACTTGTCCTGGACAAACAGGGTTACTTGGCCACCTTATATCTTACCCTATTCTGATCTACACAAGACATCTGCTTGTCACAAACAGAAAATGATGAAATAAGATTTGGTCTAACGTAGTTGTGTGTGGAAAATGCACACTTAGCTATGGCAATTAGCTAAGACTGCAGTCATGGAAGAAAGTGTCTCCTGGAGGAATGAGCTTTCAAAGGCAATGCATAGGAAGCAGTGTGCTCTGTCCCTCATCAATGCCATTCACTGCCTTCATCTGATTAATTTTCTCGTTCAAGGAACACCCTCTCTGGGCTGTATCTGTTTTCAGTTGATCATGTCAACCTGTGTCCCTCACAAAACAGGCTCAAAGGCCCTAGCCTACTCTCCAAAATCACACTGTCACCTGACTCCTAATAAAGGATTCTGACATCCTAAAGATAAACACTGAAATGTGAGCATGGTGGAGTGGGCTTTACAATAACCCAAAATGGAGAGACGGGAGGTATAGATGGAACAAAACTGGACATAAGCGCATGTGCTTCGAAGCTGAGTGACAGTACTTACTGTACTGCTCTACTACTTTCCTAACTTCTGTGTTTGTTTATAATTTTTATAATAAAATTTTTAAAACTTGCTTTTTACCAGCCCTTTGTATCTTCTATACCCAAATTCAGCCATGTCTTCATGTCTCAGATTATCCTATTTGAGATTGGCTTGATTGGTGGTTTCCCTTTCTACTTTCGAGCTCTTTATAAAACACTCATGTGTTGTTCAATAATTTCACATTTGCTCATTGACGATCTACCATGGGTTGGCTACTGTCCTAAGTACTGGCCTAGAATAAGTAACACAACACGACTCCTGCCTTCACACAGCTCAGAGTTGAGCAGGTGCTCACAAACATGCAGGTGCACCTACTAGCAGCCATTTGTGACTAAGTATCAAGTACGGTTGGCTCACAGTCCATGCTGGGGTGCATGGTCTCCCATAACTGGGGGTTAAAGTTAGCTGCTGTAACTGTAAATTGAGTAAGCAGACATCTGGCTAAAGCATTCAGGTAGATGGAGATCCAGAAACAAGAATCAAAGAAATGAAATAAGTTGTACATTTAAAGTAAAGGTCATTCCTATACACCAATAATGAAGCAGCAGAAAGAGTAATTAAGAAAATGATCCCATTTATAATTGAACCCCAAATAATAAGATACCTAGGAATAAACCTCACCAAAGGGGAGAAAGCTCAGTATGCTGAAAATTATTAAACATGGATGAAAGAAATTGAAACACAAAAAATAGACAGTTCATGCTCATGGATTAAAAGAATAATTTTAAAAATGTCTATATATTACCCACAGCAATGTACACATCGAATGCAATCTGTATCCAAATACCAATGGCAGTTTTTCAGAGAACTAGAACAAACAATTCTAAAATTTATACAGAATCACAAAAGACCTCAAATAGCCAAAGCAACCTTGAAAGAGAAGAACAAAGCTGGAAGCATCACAATTCCAGCCTTCAAGTTTTATAACAAAGTTGTAGTCATCAAAACAGTACAGTACTGGCACAAAAATAATCATGTAGATCAATGGAACAGAATAGAAAGCCCAGAAATAAGCCCACATTCATAGGGTCAAATAATCTATGACAAAGGAAGCAAGAATATGCAATGGGAAAAAGACAGTCTCTTCAAGTAATGGTGTTGGGAAAACTGGACAGCTACATGCAAAAGAATGAAACTGGACCACCTTCTTACACCATACACAAAAATAAATTCAAAATGGATGAAAGACCTATATGTGAAATGTGAAATTATAAAAATCCTAGGGGAGAACACAGGCAGTAACCTGTTTTGACTCCTGAGGCAAGGGAAACAAAAGCAAAACTAAACTATTGGGACTATATCAAAATAAAAAGCTTCTGCACAGCAAAAGAAACAAAAAACAAAACTAAAAAGCTCATGACAAAGCTGATAAAGGGTTAGTACACAAAATGTATAAAGAACTTATAAAACTCAACATCCCCAAAATAAATAATCCAATTAAAAATGGGCAGAACACATGAACAGACATTTCTCCAAAACAGACTTCCAAATGGCCACAGACACGTGAAAAGATGTTCAACATCACCTACCATCAGGGCAATGCAAATCCAAACCACAATGAAATATCACTTCACACCTGTCAGAATGGCTAAAATAAAAAACACAAGAAACAACAAATGTTGGTGAGGATGGGGAGAAAAAGGAACATTCTTGCACTGTTGGTGGGAATGCAAACTAATGCAGCCAGTGTGGAAAACAGTATGGAGGTTCCTCACAAAGTTAAAAATAGAACTACCCTATGATTCAGCAATCATACTACTGGGAATTTACTCAAAAGAATACAAAAACACTAATTCAAAGGGATACATGCACCCCAATGTTTACAGAAGCAATATTAACAAAAGCCAAATTATGAAAACAGCATGAGTGTCCATCGAATGATGAATGGATAAAGCAGATGTGGGGGGGGTGTGTGTGTGTGTAATAGAATATTACTCTGTCATAAAAATAAGGATGAAATCTTGCCATTTGCAATGACATGCATGGACCTAGAGAATATGATGTTAAGCAAAATAAGTGAGAGAAAGACAAATGCCATGTGATCTCAGCCATATGTGTAATTTAAATAAATGAGCAAAGGGAAAAAAGACAGAGGGAGACAAACCAAGAAACAGACTCCTGACTGCAGAGAACACACTGATGATCACCGAGGGGAAGTGGGTGGGGGATGGGTTAGCTGGGTGATGGGGATTAAGGAATGCACTTGTGATGAGCACCCGGCGATGTATGGAACTCCTGAACACTACCTTGTACAACTGTAAACTAATATAACACTGTATGTTAACTAGCTGGAATTCAAATAAAAACTTAAAAGAAAAAGAAGTGACCCCAGAAATGTAGTTTATTTTCCACCCTGCATATTGACAGTGATCATTCTCACTAATGAAGAGAGGATTACAGAAACCAAAGAATTACCCAGGAAGCAATGCGGTTGTAATATGACAATTTCCAATATCTCAAAAACAGAGCTAATTTAAAAGATGGTTTTTTCTGCTTAAATGTTTCATTGTATGAACTTTGTTCAAGTTCTGCCCTTCCTTTCCTTCATATTCAAGGCTTACTGCTCTGATTAACTGGGAGGAAGAGATATTTTTGTACTGGAGTAATAGAAAATCTTGAGTGAATATTATGAACAAGTGATGGAAAGTTTTATCCCCAGATGCGTCATTATTTTCCGACTGCCCCCACACCACGGAGCGCCGGAGCCTCCCGATGTGGACACCCACAGCAGCTGTTGGAAGACACCAGAATCAAGAAGGAATCTCAGTGTCTCACGCTAGTCATCAATACACCATGAAATTTCTGATGGTTCACTTCCTTCAAAGAAAAAAAAAATCACTGATAGGATTTAATTAGTTGTGATCTGATTATATTTACAGGGCCTGGGAATGAAAAGATAGGTATTTTCTCTAGGTTATTAAGAAAAGAAAGTCTAATTTCCGAAACACAGTGGAAACATTTCCTCCTGGAATATAGTGGTGCTGCCCTCCAAATAATAACATCACCTTCTGGGAGTCTACTTTTAATTTATTGAAGGCTTGTTTTATTATTTCTAATAAAAGAAAACGAGGTATAAAACATGTTTAAACAAACGTCTGTGTATAGGCCACCCGGAATTAACAATAGAAGTCACTTCTGTTTGGGCTCCGACACTTAAACAGAGCATGAGACGTTTCAAAGCAAGATGAAGTCATTCATGACAACACCCCCGTCCTATCCCTCTGCTTCTGCGCGTGTAATACTGCCAAGAATCTGACGCAGAGCCAGACTCTTCTTTCAAACAAACTTCTCCCGAATCGCCCCGTCGTTAACCATACAGCATCCCGTGCGTCTTCAGTGACCGTGAACGGTACAGACCTTACCTCTTCTAGCACTTGCTTTTTATTGTGCTTGTGACAGACATCTTCGCACACGTAGAGCGGGTTACTGTTACGTGCTGGATTCATTGTACCACATACTACAGATCTATTCCGCGTCTACCATTACCTATTAATAGATGTGTGCGTTTCCTCTACCAAAAGATGAAAAACTGAGCAATGACCCTCCTTGTACGGATTTTTTCAAGTTCACTTAAATATTCCAGTTTTCACCAAAATGTAATGATATGTGTGGAAGTGGTTTTTACACGTGTATATAAACTACTTTTGACATTATTTTATGTCTGACATTTTATCTATTTTCTTCATTTATTTTTACCTTTGCTTTTAAAAAAATCAGTTTAGTTAATTTTGTCGCCATAGTATCTGGTCCACACAAAATCAGGACTGTAGTGTTTTCTCATGCCTTTTTAGGTAGAATTTTATCATACATAAGCATTTTATAAATATACCTCTCCACTTTCCATATTATGTCACTACCTTTTGTCTATCTTTTAAACAAAAAGTACAACAGATTAACAACATTTAGTAAATTATTCAATGACTGTTAAGAACTGACACATATCAAAATTGGGTTAAAACAAAATGTTTCTACTAGAGAGAAATATGATATTAAAAGGGTCCCAATGTCATAAATGTGTCTCTCTGTCTACTCCAATACTTTGTGCAAATGTTTCAGCTGAGACACTGTCGAATTGCATGTGTTTTTACATACGTCTCCCCATTCTGTCATCCTCATAGAGGACTGACACATCTTCTAATGATAACAGTGATATCATCAACATAAAATTGTACCAAGGTTCACCATAACAATAAGAGAGAGTATCATTTCTCAAATGCCAAACACCATGAGTGCACTTACATAAATTATCTTACTTTCGTATCACTCCCTTATCATCAGAAGAATCATTTCCTTCACTTTACACAGGAGGGAAATGAGACTCCCAGAGCTTATCCAGGTAGCCTCTAGTCACATCCGGACAGTGACTCGGGTGACAATGAGCCAAAGACCATTCAGCTCTAGACCTGAGCTATTACTTCCTCCTCATTGTGCACCCAAATGTCTACGTCTCAGATGCAGCAAGGCCACAGAGATGTTTAAGCCAATAAATCACATGCTTTGTAAGAATAACAAAATCCTAATTACTAACGTGTTTTCTTGTCCCACTTGGGTAAGAGCTTTAAAACGAGTAACTGAGAACCAACAAAAAAACCTAAGTTTCAACATTATGTATACCAATGGGAAGATTATTTATGAATTCATATTCTATGAGAGTTTCCAAGTTTTCAAAGGTCAAATATATTTATCTTGTATCTTGACTTTGGTGCTTAATGGAAAAAAAAAATATTTCCACAAGCACTTAGGTCACTTTGTAAATTGAGTGTGGTTAACGGGGAATGAGTTCTCTAAATTAGTGTTTTCATGACTTGTCCGATGATAAGAAGCATGTGGGCAACTTGTTAAAAGTACTGATTCTTAATATCGCACCTGGGAACACCAAAGCAAAGTACTGAAAGGATCACCTCCCTTGCTTATTAGATCAGCCCATTAGTGTTGGTTCAGGACAAGCTGAGAAAGAGGACACACACACACACGCAGACACGCATGCACGCACGCACACACCACTGTCAGATTAGTCTATGCTCTATAATTAGCCTTCACCACAAAGACAAAAAGAAGATGGAAACAGACGTTTGTCAATTCACGTGTTGCATTTTAATTCTGGCAAATTTCCAAAGGCCAGATATATTAATTTTGTAATGTGAACTTAGTGCTTAATGGAAAAAGAAAATCTTCCCAGACACATAGGTTATTTTGTAAAATGTCATCATACATTCACATCCTGGCTCTAAGTATGCGAATAAACAAAAAGATAGGTATGTGATGACTTTCTAAGCTTCGGGTTGTTAAAAAATTATAACTGCCCAGAATTAAGGGTTAAGAAAACTTGCTTTTGGGGGCACCTGGATGGCTCAGTAGGTTAAGTGTCTGACTCTTGGTTTCAGCTCAGGACATGATTCTGTGGTTTGTGAGATCGAGCCCCATGTCGGGCTCTGGGCTGATGGTGCAGAACCTCCCTGGGATTCTCTCTCTCCCTCCCTCCCTTTCTGTCCCTCCCCTGCTCACACCTTCTCTCTCTCTCTCAAAATAAATACTAAAAAAAAAAAAAAAAAAAAACAGAAAACTTGCTTTTGTACAGATAAGCAAAGTCACCTTTATTCTGCAAAGCCAACACCATCTGATAGAGAAAAACTGTCAGGGTAGAAAGTGTTGAACACGTGCCACGCTGACAGTACCAACATTTGAAAGTAGTCTAGATGCTAAGCTGTACTCTAAACCAGGTCTCTACAAGGTGCACAGTCCTTCTCTCTCCACACCTGGTCCTTTACATCACCAGATACAGTTTACAAACAGGGTCCTCAGTTTGAAGGTACAAAGGCACTTTGATGAAACACATGCTCCCCAAAATCAACCGCTCATGCCTTCTCCTGTCCTTCCCACACACCGAAACAGTTAAGAACAAGTTCACCACGAGCCAGTTACTCAGCACACAGCAACTCATCCATTTCAGATGAACCGATCAAACTACTGATGCATGGATTTAGCAACATTTGCCGGCTGACACACGCCAGGTGACTGTAAAGGTGCACGTGTGTGTGAGGGGGGTGGTGCGTGAGGGGGCAGACGTTCAGGTTTGTTTACGTTAGCACAACTTCCTTACACATCTGTCGTTTTACATCACAGGAGAAGTGAACTGAATGTCACAGGGGATAGTTACCCCTTGCACGGCACACCTAACTCCCTTGTGCAGAATGTTCCGAAGCTGTTGAGGAGTCATTCTATGGCTCTTTATAAAGGTCAAGAACAATAACAATAAAAACATGCCCTAACAATAAACCCCAAACAAATCAACAAACCACCAAAAACCAAACCACCTGACTTCGGACAGGGATGGCCAGGAAAATGAGTGGCCGGAGAAGCACCCAGAAGGAATTCTGTCAAAAGAAATCTTAGTTCTGAAATGTTCCAAGTCATCAGCAGCACACCTAAATTCTCCTGGGGGAAGCTGCCCTTAATCCAAGTCTCACAAAAATTCCATAGAGGAGCGCCTGGGTGGCTCAGTCCATTAAGTGTCCGACTTTGGCTCAGGTCATGATCTCAAAGTTCATGGGTTCAAGCCCCACGTCAGGCTTTGCATGCACAGCTCAGAACCTGGATCCTGCTTCGGATCATGTGTCTCCCTCTCTCTCTGCCCCACCACCCCTTACATTCTCTTGCTTTCAAAACTAAAACATTTTTTAAAATTCCACTGGGGCACGTGGGTGGCTCAGTCAGTTGAGCATCCGACTTTGGCTCAGGTCATGATCTCATAGTTTGTGAGTTCGAGCCCAGCGTTGGGCTCTGGGCTGACAGCTCAGAGCGTGGAGCCTGCTTCGGATTCTGTGTCTCCTTCGCTCTGCCCCTCCCCTGTTTATGCTCTCGCTCTCTCTAAAATAAATAAACATTAAAAATTTTTTAATAAAAATTTTAAAAATTCCATATGAACAGATTCAAATGAAAAAAATTACAATAAAAATCATAGAATGTATGATTTCCACCCACCATGTGTGACACAAGAATCAAGCAGTAGGATTTAACCCCAAAAGATATCAGACATTAAAAATGTCATGTACTGGGACACCTGGGTGGCTCAGTCAGTTAAGCATCTGACTCTTGGTTTCAGGTCAGGTCATGATGTCATAGTTCATGAGATCGAACCCCACGTCGGGCTCTGTGCTGTCAGTGCAGAGCCTTCTTGGGATTCTCTCTCTCTCTCTGCCCCTCCCCCACTTGCAAGCGCACACTCTTTCTCTCTCTCTCACACACACACACACACACACACACACATAAAAGAATTAACCCACAAGAATTGACTGGTTAGCCACATGCAGCTGAAATTAAAAAAAAAAAAACTGTGAAAGCAGAATATGAAGTAAGTAATTTTGAAAATCAGTGGAAGGATTACAGACAGATTAAGAATGCTGAAGAGAGGGGCGCCTGGGTGGCTCAGTCAGTTAAGTGTCTGACTTCGGCTCAGGTCATAATTTCATAGCTTGTGAGTTCGAGCCTCACGTAGGGCTCTGTGCTGACAGCTCGGAGCCTGGAGCCTGCTTTAGATTCTGTGTCTCCTCCTCTCTCTGCCCCTCCCTGACTTGTGCTCTCTGTCTCTCAAAAATAAGTAAGTGTAAAAAAATTATTTTTTTAAAAAAAGAGAGCTGAAGAGAATATGAGTGAAACATAATACAGACGTGCAGAAATAAACCACAGTGAACTGCAGAAAGGTAAAGAAGTATGGAAACTGAATATAAGTTTTAGACTAAACTGACTGAATGACAAGGTCCAAGATGTATTTAGTGGAATATAAGCCCCCCCTCCCCCAGCTTGGGGCTTGAAGAAAGACACAAATTTTAGAATCAGAAAGATCAGTCAATCCCCAAACAGGACAATTAAAAAGAAAGCTGTATCAGATGCTAGTCAAATTAATAATACCAAAGACAAGGAGACAAAAAATTTGAACCTAAAATGTATGCACGGGAGAATAAAAACCTGTTAAATGTCCTTATGTTAAGATCTCAAACCAAACACATAAATACAGTCTAGGAAATCTGTCAACAAAGTGTAAGGATAGTAATAATAAAGATCACGCAAATTAATGAAACAGAGGGCAAATAAATAAAATAGAGAGCTAAACGCCAGATCTTTTTTCAGGAAAGACTGATAACCTTCTAGAAAGATGACCCAGCAAAAAAGAAAAAAATAATAAAGCAGGGGCCCCTGGGTGGCTCAGTTGATTAAGTGTCCGACTCTTGATTTTAGCTCAGGTCATGATCTCAGGGTTTAGCGGACTGAGCCCCGCATCAGACTGTATGCTGACAGGTATGGAGGCTGCTTGGGATTCTCTGTCTCTCTCTGTCTCTGTCCCTCCCCTGCCTGTTCTCCCTCTCAAAATAAATAAACTTAAAAAAATAAAGTACACATAATTGACACTAGAAACAAACTGGGCAGGTTAACTACATTATGCCCCAAATTTCAAAATTTATATTACACACATTCCTTAAAAACATTAACACAAACTCAATAGGAAACTGAAGTCCTAAATGATCTGACACATTAAACACAAATGGTATCATTATGTCTCTGCACACTGTGTGTGTATTATGTTTCACAATAAAACACTGCGAATAGGAATATTGCAGGGTGAGCAGACATTGCCAGAATTCTGTGCTCCTGGGCTGCGGACGCAGGCCCAGAACTCTTTCACCCACCCAACGTGGTAGCCACCAGCCATGTGTAACTATTTAAGCGTAAATTAATTGAAACTAAATAAAATTTAAAACTCAGTTCTTTGGTTTTGGCAGGCACGTTTCACGTACTGTACGGCCACACGTGCTCAGTAAAAGATATTTTGGGAAAGAGACGCCAGGTAAGCTTGTGCCAAGAAGAAACTCCCATTAAGAGTCCGTGGAATGGGAACCCGGAGCACAATCAAGTCTTTCAGAGGGTAGGCAAATGTTTCTGCAAGAACCAGATAGCAAATATTTTCAGCTACACGGGGGGCGGGGCCAAAGAATGTCACGACAATTCGACTCTGCTGTTGTATGAACAATGAAGCCACAGACGGCTCGGCTCGACCTTGAGTGGCTGTCTTCCAGTAAAACTTTATTTACACAACCGGTGTTGGTGGGCCAGAGCTGGGCCAGAGGCGGTCGTGTGCCAAACCCTGGTAACAGTCGAGCGGCACAAAATAAGAACAGTGGTTCCCCATTTCCTCAGAATGCTTTTCTGGGAACTGGAGAAAATTATCGCACTGAAAGTGGATAGTATTTATAGTCCTGTGGTACCTTCTGGAACACAACACACTCAACCTTGAAAATGCCAGACCACTGTTTCTTCCTTGCACTCCCATGAAAGTCGTCGGGCTGCTATCATCTCTTCAACTCCCCACCCCCCACCCCAATGTCCACAGACTCTGCTGAAGAAAGGCTGATCTCACCGGATCAAACTGGCTTGAATCATAAGCTACCTGGGGACTGTCCTGTCCCTTTAAGGCCACAACCCAAAGGGCTCTGATTAGGGCTCCAGCTCCAACAAGCCCAACAAGCCCGGCTGGAAATGTGGCAGCAGCTTGTTAACGGGAAGCAGGTGACCTCACCTTCCAGGGCCGTGTAAAGAGTCTCCGAGGATGTCTGCCCCCTCTTTCCACATCTGCTCTGGACTCCAATGAGGCAGAGAAGGCACACTCCCTCTTGCCTGTCACAAAGCAGCTTCCAGGAAGGCCTTCACTCGGAGCGAGGGCATAAAGACTGAGAAAGCTCCCCCAAGCTCCGCAAACCAGGCTTGAAGAGATGAATTTAGCAGGAACCTTGGGCCCCTCTGGAGAAAGAAACACCTGAGGGCCCGGTGCTGGCTCGGATGCCTGTACGGACAGCAGCCGTATCAGGCACACCAGGGACAGGCGCAGCTCACTGCTCAACAAATGTGAAATACAGCACTAACACAAAACACACAAAGCTCCCATTTACTGAGGAAACAACTTCTGAAACCACAGTGATTTGATTCATGTTTTGGGGTGAGTTTCAGGCCTGGGTTTTCCTATGAAAACAGTGTGATAGCATCTCTCACATAACTCTTGTGCCTGCCTCCACTCAGGTTAGTTTTCCGACTGCCTGTGAACAAGAAAATACATTTACGTCAAGAAAACCCAGGGAAAACAGTGACAAAATCTGGACTCATTCTGGAGTCATAACTTTGGGAAATGTGTATTATAATTCTTTGGTAACTGGGAGGTAAAATTTACTAACCCCTACTGTGAGCTTTTTTTTTTAAAATTTTTAATGTTTTATTTATTTTTGAAAGACAGAGACAGAGCGAGCAGGGGAGGGTCAGAGAGAGAGGGGGATACACAGAATCCGAAGACAGGCTCCAGGCTCTGAGCAAACTGTCAGCACAGAGCCCGACGCGGGGCTCGAACCTACGAACCGCGAGATCATGACCTGAGCCGAAGCCAGACGCTCAGCCGACTGAGCCACCCAGGCACCCCTGCTGTGAGCTTCTGAACAAAGTTAATGCTCATTAAATTACTGTTCGATCCAAAATAAGTCTCCAGCTCACAGTAATAATATGCCTGTGCCTCTGTTACTGATGGTGTGTCCTAATGACATACTGCATCTTCAGAAAGGCCATAGGGACGTCATAGATAGAAAAATAGATACATACATACATACACCGACAGAAACATAGTAAATAAGCATTTATTAAACACTGCTGAATCTCAAAGGCTCTGCATATAGTCTATTTTCCAGTTGTTCAGATAAAGAGATTGAAGCTTACAGAAGTTAAAATTGGGTCACACAGTACAAAGGAGGTGAATCATGTCCTTAACCTTAGACTCTGCTTGACTTATATACCTGTTTTCTTCTGTTTCCTATAAGAGTGGGGTTACAATTATCTGATTCTTACAGGAAATGCTATTAGTTAAGATATTTAGGGTTGTGGATTCCTTCTTTGTTAAAATTGCTACCATGATACATATTCACACAATTTTTTGCCAAGACTTCGTTCCCTATAAAGTTGATGTCTAATGCTCTCAAAATTCAAGATTAATCAGGAATAGAAAGGATCGTTACATGGACTACCATGAAAAGAACCTTTGTCCAAAATTTTAATCGACTGTAGGATGATATTTTAGATTTATGTAGAATAACTTTAGTTGGAAGTATGTGGATATTATTAGGGCTTTTAGAATCAAACAAATACTAAGGAAGGAAGGCAAAGATGTTGTCAGGAAATATATATGTCTGGGACACCTGGGTGGCTCCGTCGGTTAAGCATCCGACTCTTATTTTGGCTCAGGTCATGATCTCACGGTTCGTGGGATTGAGCTGCGCGTCAGGCTCTGCACTAACAGCGCAGAACCTGCTTGGAATTCTCTCTCTGCCCCTCCCCTGCTTATCCTCTGTCTCAAAAATAAATAAACATTAAAAAAAGAAAAAATATATATGTGCATGCTTTGGAACATAAGTTTTTTGCCGTGGAAAGAAAAAACCAGTAGATCCGTTTCTTAAACAATATAATAAGAGCCATGTGATTAGTTTCCTTCAGACCTTCTCCAGTGGTGCTGGACAGGTAACTTGTGCGAAGACATCAGCTGAACGTGACCCAGACATCTGGCCCTGAAGGACCAGCTGTGCACCTTCACGCAGAACATCAATTTCAATGGCACCAGGACGAAAGAACAGCCGTGAGCATAATACGGTAGCGTGTCTTAGACAGCTGCCCCGTGACCAAGCGGCTGCTTTCTCCGGTAGCTGCACCGGACACAGAATGCCGAACTCATCACAAATGCTCACAGCACACACACATCCCCGGATGTAAGGCT
Source organism: Cryptoprocta ferox (assembly GCA_028646485.1). Taxonomy (NCBI): domain Eukaryota; kingdom Metazoa; phylum Chordata; class Mammalia; order Carnivora; family Eupleridae; genus Cryptoprocta; species Cryptoprocta ferox. Next base: position 101,437,219 of record CM053579.1, read on the forward strand.
GATCCGAGCACAAAGCAGCAGCTACCGCCGATGGATTAGAGAGGCGTACACGGACCCTCGGGAGAGAGGGTGTGGTATGTATTCTGAGTGTACTTGTCAACCACCACACGCCTGGACAGAAGTACCGCGAACTCCTTGAAAAATCTGGGAAAGCAGCCAAGAAACATTCCTATCTTGGCGCGCAAAGGTGACTGCCTGGAAAACATCAGGAAGACCCCCTCCACCACTGCCAGGTGGGCCTTGAAGTGTAAGGGCAAGTCCAGGAGCAGGGCCAGACAAGGATGGGGCAGACCAGACGAATGCTTTGACAACGCCGGGAGGCGCCTCACAATCTGGGAATCGCCTAATTTAAATGTGTCGGGAATAAGGTGGGGCAGGCTCCCGGGTGCTCACATCTGCCCCCCATATGCTCCATACTCCCTTCCTTCACATGCGCCCATCAGAGCCGCCTCCGAGCCTGTCCTGCAAATGTAAACTCAAGACGTTCACACTGTGTTTTTGCTGTGCACAACCGTGCACAGACATGCACACGTGTGCCCATTACAAAACTGTGCCCATCTCACTGTGCTCACCCAATACCTATTTTATGCTCCTAAGTATAATTTCTGAGATCACGGAGGAGAAATTCCACAGCAGCAGGGCCCAGCAGACAGCTGCTGCTGGGGTGACGGCGGCCACAGGCGCTTCCAGAAGGTGCCTGTGCCTGCCCAGCTTCATTTCTCTCTGAAGAAGGACATGTGAAGTGAACCTCTCATAACACAGGAAGAGGATATTTTTCCCTCAGGGTCTGTCGGTGAGCTTGCCATGTAGCTCTCCTATTTTCTCGATTTATAGAAACTTGCCTTGCTGGTGGACAAGTGCCTTTTATAAGTTCGTACTATTAAAATCACAATTTTGGGTGGATAGAAGTGATAGTCGGTAAATATGTTTTGTGGATGAATGAAAATTGAGATATATATCTAATTAAAAATTTAAAACAAATTTTAATGTTTATTTTGAGGGAGAGAGACAGAGTGTGAGTAGGGGAGGGGCAGAGAGAGGGAGACACAGAACCCGAAGCAGGCTCCAGGCTCTGAGCTGTCAGCACAGAGCCTGATGCAGAACTTGAACTCAAGAACCGCGAGCTCATGACCTGAGTTGAAGTCAGAAGCTTAACCAACTGAGCCACTCAGGCACGCCTAATTTTAATATTTACGTTTGTTTCCAAATCAAAGCCATTTAACAGCCCAGTGGAACCAATTATAAATTTTTTTAATGTTTATTTTTGAGAGGCAAGAGAGACAGAGTGCGAGTGGGGGAAGGGGTGAGAGAGAGGGAGACACAGAATTCCAAGCAGGCTCTAGGCTCTGAGCTGTCAGCACAGAGCCTGACACGGGGCTCGAACCCACAAACCGTGAGATCATGACCTGAGCTGATGTCGGATGTTTAACCTACTGAGCCAGCCAGGCGCCCCCAATGGAACCAATTATAACAGGTTTTGAAGCCTGCTGGAAGAGGGGCAGAGATTTCAATTCTGGAAGGTTTGTGTCCAGTCAGTTGTGCATCGGTGCTAAAAGGTAATGGAGAATGGTTTCTAAGGGGTCTACATGTGTGAGTTCCCTCAACGGAGACGCACGCGACATCTGGATGAATCTTATCAATACCACTCATTCCCCTCTCTCCAGAAAGCTAGACGCTATTCATCAAACACAGGGGACCATATAATCTGAGTCCTGTGACTCTGTGCATCATCTTCTCAAGCTATTATTTATTTTTAAGGATGAGAAGGCTATAGAGCCCAGATAAATAAAATCTTAAGTTTTATATTTCTCTCCCAGTAAAGCAAAAACTAAAGCATGTGTCTTCACGCGCCTGATTCCTTTTCTGCTCCATTCTGAACACTCTTCAGCCTGTATCTGTTTACATTTCAGTTAAGTTCATGTTTTTAAGAAAATTTTTTAGCCTCGACTTGTGAACATCTTATATTCCCACCTAGGCTTGAAGCAAGCTGGCAGGAAAACGCATGTGTTCCTGATCTGTAAAATACATACGCTATTTGCAAAGTCAGCATGAAGGCTGCCTTGGGAGCAAAAGTAAGGCAAAGACTGAATGAGTTACTAATTCATTTAATGAAACAACTACGTGATTCAGTCATTCTTCACTTAGCCAGTGTTGCTGAAGCATGAGACAGATACTTAAGAGCTAAAAGAACTGGAAAGCATGAGCTTAGGCAATCTTTGGGCCCATCTTGCCTCTTCACAAAGTTTCTGAAAATGCTAAGTTCTCTGTGTGAAGGAGTACAGAGAAACGCACCCTTCAGGACGGGATTATGCTCCAGAGCACCCTTGAATCCTGCCCATTCCTGAACTGCACAGCATTAGACAGTACCTACTAAGAATTGCACTTTTCAGTAGCAGAACTAAATGCACTGCAATCCTCATGCATGCTCCTGGGGGGGAAACAGGTACTCGTAATGAACTGTGCCTACCGTAAGTACACATTCACAAATTCCATACGTGAATGTATGGAATTTTCTAGCTCGTGCAGGTATTACCATCGAGGACAAAGTTCTGAGCACAGGGAATACCATCCAAGTTCTCAGGAAGAGGATCCTTTTCCTAAAGCAAAAATATATTTCTGCAAAAATGACAACTCCGTTATTAGGAACAAATTTCATCTTTTTTAGGAATAATGCAAGAAGCACAGCACACTCCAGAGAACTGGGGCTAGGTTAGTACGTATGGCCCTCGGTCTGGCTGTTAGGAAACACAGAGGAGCTCTGTTTCCCTAGGAGTCTACTTGGGTTCTGGGCATGGACATTCTTGTCTGTCCCCGTGCGTGCTCCGATCACCCCCACTTTAAGTAGACGCGAACCACAACGGAACGACACCTCACCGCTTCTTCAAGCTGTCGTGCCATGTTTGTGTTTCTGTTCTGGGCCAACACCTCCTCGCATGCCCTCCCCCTCCAAATGCCTGTGACAGGATTTCTGTCTCCCATCTACGGACACGGGTTTCCTGGAGTCAGGAGTTGCCTCCTTCACTGAAATCCAGTGGCCTGTTACTGCGCATGACGCTGAACCTCTTGGTCCACACCGAGCTCTCCCAGCATCCACTCTCGCACCCGTGCGCTCTCTGCTGGCCTGCGTCGTAGTACCGCATCCCTGCTGACCCCACATTATCCCCCAACTGTCTTGTACAGTAAGCAACCGATTCCTTAATGCTGAGGGTGTCCAAGGCCGCGTCTGGCATTCTCTCTAGTTCTCTCTATCCATCCCTCTGGAGAGTCGGTCCACTTTCTTCTTCCCTTCCAACCTCCCTGACATCAAATCCTACCTACCTACCTGAAGACCACCCCTCACCCAGTCTTGGTGCCTACAGCCTGCCTGATGATTTCTCTATCACCTTGAGCACACCGATGACCTTCATCAAACGGAACCACGCCTTCTCCCCAGAATGTGTTTCTTCTTTCCAACCTTCTCTCTGGTCATGCCACGATTCTCCAACGTTGCCAGAAAACTTAGAATGTGTGGCTGTCTTTCATGGTTCTCTTTCATTTTACTTGTGAGTACAAGTCTGCTGCATACCTACTAATCTAAGGCAACATTCAGGATTCTTTGGAATATCCTTTCAATTTATTCCTTTCTCTATTGATCTAACCAGCCAGCACTTTTCTCCTTGGTACACATGCTGTTGCTCCATCCCATCCACCCACCCAAAGCTTTAAATACCACGTGTGAGCTCTCTTCCTATATCGCACCCATACCCCTGCCAGCCTTCCAAGTCTTTCAATAATTTCCCCACAATCCCCTCAATGTACCTTCTAGGCCAGTGAGAGTTTTCTCTCTATTATAACACACATCCTTCAGTTTCATGATAGGGAGGTTTCTTAACTTGCAAAGAATAACGTAACATAGTTATTCTTTGTTACGAAGCTCGTCTTTGCTATAGAGCGATTTGCTGCCTAACATGTTTGTCCCCATAACACCTGCCTTGAAACCCTCTGCCTCTGAAGTCATGTAAATATTTTACAACCCCCTCTCAAGTTCTACCATGGCAGGGTAGGGTTTTGGATGAGGAATGCTCTCCTAACTGCATGCCTACGGCACTCCCCACCAAACTGCTTGCCTACCCACTATCCACCCTCTCCGTCTTCCTTATCAGAACCATAACGCTGAGGATGACAGTGTGCAGTGAAAGTGTTTGTGATTCCAGATTCCCTTACAACAAGAGGTAGCCGAGGGCTGGGGGGGCGGGGGGAGAAGGTGATAGGGAGGCACACTCATGGGTGTGCACTTCTGATCTTCAGTCTTTCCATTGGTTCCCACTGACACCTTAGCCCTAGACCTGCAGCACTGGGAGCCATCATATAAGAATTCCTAATTGAGAGCAGGAAAATTCCCAGGATCTAAGTCCCCAAGTCACTGATCTACTACACAGCACTCTTGGGCTGCCAAAGTCCCAAGTTCTTGTTATGTGAGAAAAAAAATAAAATAAAGCCCTGCTCCCCGATGTTGCTACACCTTTGTTTTGCTATTCCAGCTGGTAGAGTACATATTTTGGTGCTGGGAAACCATTGTGCTTGGTTTATACAATTTATTTATTTATACAATTGTACATTTTATATATTGTATCCCCAACCATAAGAACTTACAAAAATCAAAAGTAAAAAGTAGCTAAGTAAAAAAAATAATAATAATCTTCGTAGACTCAACTAGGTATTTCCTTATGCTCAATTTCATCCATCGAGTCCAGAGCGTGTTTTCCAAATTCTGTGAGTTCTCCAGCATCTAAGAGTGCAGAAACTAATGAATGATTTCCATGAAGAGCAAGAGCCATCAAACTGAGCATCTCTATCGGCGTGACTATAGAAATGGGAAACTTCTGCCACATTACATGGGCAAACTGCCACATTCGGCACTGAGTATCATTATCAAGCACTGAAGCTTAAATATTCTGGATATTTTTGCCCGTCTAGTTAAAGTTCTTCAAGGAGAATGAGGTAGTGATGGTCTTTGGGAAGGTCCCGTCGGTAAGGAGGACAGAACGCAAGGAGGGCCTGGGGCTCTTCGCCCTTATGTTCAATGGCTCCCTCTCAGCAGTCAACAACTGCTGAGTGTAACAGAGACAGTGCTTGAGAGGGATGAAAGACATCCCTATGGGGCTTCAAGCCCTGAAATGTAATCCTTCTGCCATCTTTCCAAGGAGAGCTCTTTGGGGGTGAGTGTTATCAGTGATCTTTGAATGAAACCTTTAATCTGTCTAGCTAAGCCTTTGGAATCTGCCCTGTTTACTGATCCCTTTGTGATAAGGGGCATCGAGAAAGGAGCACTGTTTGTGCAGAACCTTAGCAGGAAGCCTGGCCAGCCACACACCTGTCACCAGGAGTCTCTGCCAGGGTGGGGCCTGCTGAGCAGCGGTGACAGACTCAACGGGGGCAGCAGCCCATGTCAAGCCTCCACCAATGGCTTCCCAGCCATCCAGCCAACTTCTTGGGTTCAAAAGGAAAAAGTAAGTAGATGAGAGAATGAGATCATGCATGTAAAGCATAGCATTCGCAGACTAGACTCTCAAGTCAACATAAACTCATACACACACCCCAGTAAGAAACATTCCGGTCTCTGCCTGAGAATGCCATCAACCTAGAGGGAAATGACACCGAATTATCATATGCCACAGAGAGAGACTGTAGAGTTTAAATAATTTCAACTGCATCCTGAATATTTATCTTTTTCAAATAATGTTATACTTGGTTAATACTGTCCAGGATACGGGACCATCAAATGCTAAGTTTACAACTGGTAGGTCAATTGAGAAAACTTGAATATCAAATTTAGATTAGATGCTGCAATTAGTAAGTTTGTTAGCTACTATAATGATTTGTATATATGTTATGTATTCCTTAGGAAATGCGTGCTAAAACATTTACAGACAAAGTGGAATAATGTCTTCAGCTTACTTGGAAGTAGTGGAAGAAAGAAGGAAGAAAAGAAGGAAGGAAAGCAGGCAAAATATTAACAAGTGTTCAACATAGGTGGCATTTATACATTTTCTGTGTATTTAACATTTTTAAAATACCATGAAATTAGATGACTGACAACAACAAAAAACAGACCAAAACCAAAAAAAAAACCCCATACTGTCCATGATAATAAAGCCAAAAATGAACAAAGATCGGTGTTCAAATCATCAGGTTCTCTTGGCAGGAGAGGTGAAAACTTAAAACCCAACTTATTATTCACAGCCATAAATGTAAAATACAACAATAAAAATTTAGAGTTCCTAATTAATCCTGGGTTAATTAACTGGGTAGTAATGAATTAGCTATTACCCATTATCCTTCCAAATAATTTAGTAGACACATAATTCCCCAGTGCTCCAACGGGCTCTACCCAATCTCACCGCGTACAGGTGTGCTATTGCGGGACTAAGATAAATTCCAAATAGAAGCAGGGAAATTCCTTCTTTCCTCTCAGGAAGAGTTCCTCTTTGGGAACATGTGAGCCACAGTTTGCTTTGTTCTTAAAATGTAAGGCATTCAAGCTGTGATTAACAAAGGCCCTATCTTGTTTGCACAAGGCATCCCACGTCGTCTTTGCTCATGTCTAAATGTGCCTGAAACTCAGATTTTCACCTTTCACAAAGGACTTCCACAGTACTCAGGGGACCAACGTCCAAAAGCCATTTTCATAACAGATATTCAGATATTAAATCACAAACTTTCTTCATTATTCACACACTATGTATAAACTCTACATTTTTTTTGAAATTGAGTATATTTACAAAACTTAAAAATAAATGTGAGGTCTACACGTCGAAGCAGAAAATTAAAATTCTATGCTCTCTCATGCTACATCAGCTACATTCGTCCATCCTCCTGGTGAACTCAAATTTGGTTTCCAATGATTTTACTGCTCTGTTCTAAGTCTTTCCTGATAACTGACAGCCTGGGCAGTGAAGGACCGAGTGGGCATCCTTTGTAAATGTTACTGACGGCGGCGCCTCAGCATTCAGGGCAGACAGGAAAGCCTGGGAGTTTGACGCAAGACAGCCGGTCTAGCATTTGGACTGCTGACTTCCTACCAAAGGCAAAATAACATAAAACCCACCGCTTCAGAAGACAAAACACCAGACTTCACAAGGATCTCAACCACTGAGAAGCCTTTCTGTTCAAGGATGTAATACAGTTTGGAGAAGGAAGGGAGAGGGTGAAGGAGAGGAGGAGGGAGAACGAAGGTTACTGATGTCACAGCCTTCTCATCAACTGCCTTAGAGCTCATTCACTTACAAAACACAAGAAATTCAGAACATTCTGCAGGATGTTTTGTCTAGGTTCTGTTTTCCATAGTCAATCAATAACCCTCATTTCCAAAACTTCATGTAAACCTTGAAAACCTTTAGGTGATTTCCCATAATTGCAAATGTTTCCTCAACCTCCTCTTAAACTTGTAAATAATTCTCTAAGACAATGTCTTTTTTCCAAAACCTACTATTTTGCCTCAGGCATAAATTTTCTCTGGAAGCTCTGTTCTAAAACTGCCGATCTATGTGCTTCTAATTCATTTTTCCCTGCATGAAATCGAATTTTATTATTTATTTCTTAAAGTTTATTCACTTTGAGAGAGGGAAAGAGTGTGTGCAAGGGGGGGAGGGGCAGAGACAGACAGAATCCCAAGCAGGCTCCGCACTGTCAGCATAGAGCCTGACATGGGGCTCAAACTCATGAACCATGATATCATGACCTGAGCAGAAATAGAGAGTCAAACGCTTAACTGAGCTACCCACGCACCCCAAAGTAGAATTTTAAAACATTAGAAATTCCATTATTTTTATCCAAGTATCCTTTTATAAAATCACATTTAACCTGGGAAATTCCAAGAGGAGCCAAGACTTCTGGGAAATTATTCAAGGCCTCAAATTCTAAAACATAATCCTTAACCTGACATGTATTTAATTTCCCCCCAAAATTTTACTAACAGAATCTCTATATGCCCATAAACTTTCTCATCAAAGACACTGCATTTCCTAGCTTCCCTTGCAAATGGATGTGGGTAAGTTCCAGCCAACAAGCAGGGACAATGCTTTACTTCCAGATAGGAGCTTTGGAGGGAGATGAGGGAACTGCATCCCAGTTCATATGAGGTTAGGGCCCCAGCAGCCACCTTAGCGCATGGGGCACAGTGGGCACGGTGGGAAGAAGTCTGTGTCTTTGACAACTTTGTGAGGCTACATATCATCCCATATGGCTTCCTCCAGACTTTCTGTGAGTTAACATGACATTTATTTTTTCCAGGTACTCCGACTTCTAACTATTACATAAAGCGCAATGACACAGACGCCTTCAGATTGGACAGGGGTCTACCCAGGATGTATCTTGGGAAAATCTCCCCCTGTTCTTATGACCCACCCACTTCAGGCTCAGAGATAATTCTTCCTCTTGGTGCTCACAGGCTAAAGAACAGAGACCCCATGCTTTTTCTGTGCTGGGTACAGGAATCTTCTGTGGGATTCTCTAAGGTCCTATACGGTGCCTGCTAGCTCCCTTAGGATTTATCAAGGAAGCAGGGTTCTTATCTATAAGATTTCCTGAGAAGGGGTGTGGTGAGGTCACCCAGTAAATCACAAGACTCCCAATTATGAATTTCAAGTCCACAGTGAGAGAAAAAATGTTGGTATGTTACTTGGGCTCACAGCTTCCATCAGCTGCAAAAACACACCAGTTGCTGGGAGGAAAGTGAAGCCGGAAGCAGGAAAACTATAAAAATAAGACCAGTAACTCAACAAACAAGGCATCTGGGGGCTATTGAGTGCAAAGGCAAACAGTCCTATGCAGCCTGATCTGGCTTGAGGATGACCTCTGTATTACAAGTTTAAACACAACGGAAGGTTCACGGTGGTGACACTGTCTCACTGGCCACATAAATTAATGTCTCCAGGTTCTAGTGCAAGACAATGTGATGGGCAATATATTTTATCGTTTTTTTCCCTACAAACATGGATGAATATGCTTTAAAAACCCACATGCCCTAAAAGGCTTCAGTTTTCAATAAGATGGATGCATACGGGAGCCTCGTTCTCCTACGATGCTGAGTGAACAAAGATGACCCAACGTGCTTGCTTTTCGTGTGCTGTTTAAAACCTGCGGCAGCAAGAGTCTTCCAATGACTCAAAGTATGAACATGCCTGCCTAGGTGCCTCAGTTAGGTACAAGCCAAGAAAAACGTGGTTATTTGTGTGTATGTACACATCTCCATTTGTGTGCTGCAGGGATACTTTTCAAGAAGTCATTTTAAAAACCTGAGGTGATTTTATCTGGATGAGAGAATCTAGTCACTGACCTCAGTGCAACGGAACAACAGTGCTTTTGAGCTGTGGCTGAAAAAGAGGAAGGATGCTCGAGTGAGCTCTGCCTCCTATTGTATTCATCACGAATTCATGCGTGATGGCACGCTCTCTATCAGCCCGAGTTCCCCAAGAACAGAGCCTGTTTCCTGGCTGTGGAGCCTCAACTAGATTTCTTGTGTTACCCACATATTTAACTAGCAAAGGACCTGACCTGTATACCCTTCACCACCTGGATAGGAAGCCACAGAGAACATCATTTTATTTCTGCGTGCACAGACTCTGGAACAACAGTCCTTACATGAACGTCTCATGTAGGAAACAAAACTCCCACAACGTCATCAATAGAAATCATTGCCTACCTGATGCATTGTAAATTGAGTAAAACCTCACCACACAGATATTTGCTGTTGGTGAAACCAGAATATCAGAAAGTGTAAAGCCATGCCACGCACAATAATCAGAAGTAAAAACTTGCTGACACCAAGGTTACACTGTATGTTAACAGACTAGAATTTAAATAAAAATTTGAAAAAAGACAGACGGACGGACGGACGGAAGGAAAGAAGGAAGGAAGGAAGGAAGGAAGAAGGAAAAACTTTTGCGGTCGGGAATATGAATCAGAAAGAATTTTGCCCTAAAGTGTCACTGGCATCTAACGGATGCATTTAAAGTCGATGGCCTCCTGGCTGCCACTGTTTGAAACTAATTAACGCAATTCTTCCCTACCCAAAACCAAAACCGAATTCCAAAATGAAATTTTATAACAAAACAAAGAAACGGGGGACATCCGTAAAGGACACTGGGACACTTCTGACCATCAACAAACACTTCTGCCAAAACCAACAATCAATCATATGCTGAACTCTCTACTTGAAACATTTTTTGGCAGAATCCGTCTTGCTAGTGTTCGTAAAAATGAATAGTAACACTTTTCAATATTCTTAAATCTCAGAAACACCTTTTATTGAGTGTGACTGTGCAGGCTTATTACATAGGGGCTGGTTTATATTACAGACACTTGGGGCCTTTGGTGCTGAACTCCTATTCACTGAACTAAAGTCTTCTGGCTTGCCTGTGTTGGAAAACCCACATTTTTTTAAATCATTTCACACCAAACCCTTTAGTTCACCTCGGCATTATATAGTAAACTGCCTGTGTGCTGATGCCTCTGATAAGTTCTGGCAGTGCTGAAAAGTTGATTGCTTATATCCAAGGTGCTTATCTAAAGGATGGTGGAAGGGAGGCATTCTTTCCCCCCAATCTGCTCCATTCCTGGGTTCAGATACTTAATGTGTATTTAACCAAGGGAAAATATACTTGAAAGACTTCTCCAAATAATCCTACCTCAAACATTACCTGAATCCATTCTGTTCATAGTTTGGATGGCAGGAATGAGGTAACCAGAATCTGGGTAGTGACGAACAGCTTATAAAGACCGTTTTGCTCATATAGTTTTGTTGGCTGTACTTACTGCAACATTGCTCTAGTTTTCCCATTAAATTTTGCATGTGTGGTGATGATGTATCAGTCAGGGCAGATCTCAGAATGCAGTGCTAATGAACGGCACGAAGGAGATAACAGTGTCACGTGTTCTCTTTCAACAAACTGGTCAGCTCAGCTCCACATTCTTTTCGTTTAGAGACAGAGTGCATACAAGTGGGGGAGAGGGGCAGAGGCAAAGGGACAGAGAATCTCAATCAAGCTACACGCGCAACATAAAGCCAGACGTGGGGCTCGATCCCGCAACCCTGGGATGATGACCTGATCTGAAATCAAGAGTCGGATGCTTAACTGGCTGAGCCACCCAGGCGCACCCCACATTCTTTCATTCTGTTACATAGGTATGTATGTGGCTTTGAAAGGAAAGATTTACATGTTATTACATTCGAGTTCTAGTAAGTGACCCCCCACAACAATTCCAACTGGGTCGTGAGGACCGAAATCAGTTCAGAGGACGGAGGGACACGTGAACGGTGAGCAAACAGCAGTGCGGTGAGAGGCTCTGCGGGCGGGCTTCAGAGGAGAGCCCACAGACATGTGAAGCCACATGCAGGTGGGCTCAGCACAGGGCCTGGTAGATACCGAGGTCCAGATGGGGCAGCTGACTCACTCACTGCAAACACACAATTCCCCCAGCAGGCTGTTCGCCTGCTGGTTCGGACCAGTTTCCAGAGCAGCCATTGCCCGACACCCTTCTTCACGGTCCCGACCTCTTGCTATCTTGCAATTTCCCAACCAGTCCCAGGCTCAATGGGCTAGGGACTCTCATTGCCACTAATCCCAGGACGTGTCAAAGATCATAAATTATGAACAAGGGACACTGAAACGGAAGGAAGGCAAGGAAGGAAGGAGGAAACACACGAAGAAAACCAGAGAAGGAAAGGCAGGCAGAGGAAGGAAGGTTTTCAAGTATATGAGAGGTATCATTGCACGTACTGTCATACTGTGAGGAGAGTAAGGAAATGAGCTCAACACTTAAACGCAAAGAAGAAAGAAACAAAAGTGCTCGCCATCCGGTGTCTCAAACTCCCACTTTCGCTTCATTAGCACGTCAAAATTTCCAGATTAAAAAATAAACGTGCATGCACAAGACTCACAATCCTAAGCCACAGAACTTTCCAGAAATTCCTTTAAGAATCTTTGCACACCCAGGGACATCTATATGTCTCAGTTGGTTAAGCATTCCCCTCTTGATCTCAGCTCAGGTCCTGATCTCAGGGTCGTGAGTTCAAGCCTTGCATTGGACTCTGCACTGGGCATGAAGCCTACTTTTAAAAAATGGGAAAAAGGAAAAGAAAAAAAATCCTATTTAAAAAAGGAACGAAAGAAAGAAAAAAGAACCTATTCATACCCTGAAGCCACAGAACTTTCCAGAAATTTCTTTAAAAATCTATACACAGCCCCAAGCCACAGACCTTTCCAGAAATTTCTTTAAAAATCTATTCACACCCTGAAGCCACAGACCTTTCCAGAAATTTCTTTGGGATTCACATTAGAAACAAGTCCTAGAACTCCCGACATCTGGAAACAGATTTAAACAAGGCCGTCAGCACTCTCCTGCTCACGGTCTTGGCAGAGGTCCAACTTCCCACTCCTCAGACGAGCTGGGCTGAAGTAGTTCTGTTAGTACTTTTTGGGTCTCCAAATTTTCGGAAATAATGGTTTTTACAGTAACCATTTTATGGATATGCAAAAATGCATTCCTAGGCAGTATCAGTCCTTGAACTCATGGTTGGAAAATATGAATTTCTTCTGGTAGGCATTTAACTGACTCCAAACAAGGACTGCTGACTAACGGTCACTGTTCTGGTTGACGTGGACTTGTGAGCAAGTGCAGCTCAGTGAGCCATGGGTCCTCTCCTCTGCACGGTCCTATCTGACAGTTACCTGGAGGAGGACAGAGATGTTCCAAAGGTCGGGACTTCGAAAGAATAGTCAATGCGTCAGAAGAGAGAATCCGATCTCAACAGATAGGAATGAGCTCTTAAAACCAACATGGTTTCTTTTTAATGCAAGGACACAAATACTATTTAGATGTTGATAGAGACCCAAAAATAGCAATACAAAGGATAAAGAAGTGTATCCCTACTCATGCAACACCATAATATTTTAACACATTTTTTATTTGATTTGAATAGGCATTATTTTACTCCAAATATTATTTTAAGATAATGGCAAAATAAATAAAACTTCCAATCTATGATTAAAAAAAACAAATCCAAAAATATAAAACTACTTAAACTCACCTCGCTGTAAGTTCAATATAAATCAACAGTGTAATTACTGTCTCAAAAGCTAATGCCATTTCTACTTCATTAGTTGGGGCTGTGAACATAAAGAGAACTAATAATGCATACCTCCCATCCACTCCCCCCTTTACGCTTCCCCAAGGGTGCTGTTCTCAGACCCAGGCCATACGGTGTGGGTGCTGGCAAGCTGGACAGATGTTCTGAGGCTGAATCTAACAGTGACAGCACTGAACCCCTGAGCCGGGGACAGGGTGAGAAAAATGGGGCAAACGCCTTAAATATCAGAAACTGCTTCGTTTGGAAAACTTCAGGCTACTCAGTGTTGTTGGGGAGGACAGGGCAAGAAAGAAGGCAGAGGCTCTGCGGAGGGAGCCTTTGTTTGGTGACAACCAGGGACTTTAAATCTCTTCAGAGATGAAAGAGGTTGTCTCCGAAGGTAGTGATTTCCTCACTCTTTAGGCAAAGTGTGTGTAGGGGTTTTGGTGAGAGTATCTAAGAATTGTGCAGATGTTTGGACTCAAAAAGCTAAGTCCTTTCCAAGTACAACATTCTGTAATCTTTATTCCTCAGAGACCCAAATTCCCAAAAATTAATAGCAAACTTTTGGTGTGCTTGCTCTCCTTCTGCCTTCCGCCCACCTCCCTACTGCACTCGTGCAGAGTGATTATGACGGCTTCACGGGCCACGAGCACCCATGACTCCCTGCTCATGAACCTGAGTGACTTGCTGCTACAGCTCTCTGAAGGTGCAGACACAGGAGAGGGAACTACTTTTCCATGTGGACATCTGCCCGTCTTCCAATGCACATGAGCCATGCTGAACACGTCATCAGGTGATGAAAAAGAGGTGTGTTACAGGACAACAGAATTCTGTTTCACCACCTGGCAAAATATAATAGTGCTTCCTAAGTAAATGAAGGGGAAAGCATCTGGCGAATCCAGTATTTTCTGATTTTCATTGAAGAACTCGCTATTCCTTTCTACTTGGCTTTGCCCTCACCGACTGAAGCCAAAAACAATTAGAGCACAAAGAGGGTTTTGAAAACATTTGAACTTAATTCACAGAGTTAAAGGTAAGTGGACGTTACACACTCAGAAGCCAAGGTATGAGTAAGGAGTAAAATAGAGACCATAAAATGATTCCCTTGAAATTTCCTACTGTAACAACGACCATAAAAATTCCAAGTTTCACGAAGCCAAATGCAATACTAAACACCTGACTAAAAGGCACCCTATTAAACACATCATAATTTTTATTTTTGCAATGTTGAGGTCAGCCTTGAAAATTTAGAATATTCCCAAATTAATTTACCTCACAGATTTTTAAATGAACGCTCATCCAATCTGACAAATTTGTGTATGTTCCCTATAAGCATTAGCTGAAGATCTTCCCACCTGACAATGGTATAGGAGAGCATGAAGCCACATGGACAGGATTCGAGGTGGTTGGGTGGCCATCCAAGATGGCGGAGGAGGAGATTATAATCTAGGTCAATGGACAGGAGTGTTGTTGCCTTTGAGAGCTGTTCTTTATGCCTCCAGATTACATCATGACGATCCAAGATGTTAACAGACTGTATCTCTAAGCTAGGCATGGAGGTTACTTTAGCAAACACCCTGAATTTGCACGCCAAATTCAGCCACATCCTTCTCAGGACTTCTTTAATAATGCTGGTCTTCCTTCAATCACTTCTGGGTTCTCTGATCCTTTATGCTGTCCTCATATGCAAAATCTTTTATAGTGGGTTTTTTAATTTTTCAAATTTATTTTATTTATTTTACTGAAGTTTAATTGACACACAATGTTCTATTAGTTTCAAGTGTACAACGCAGTGATTCTACAATTCTATATGTCACGCTGAGCTCCCCAGGCTAAGTACAGTCACCATGTGTCAGCATACAACGCTATTCTGATATTCTTGACTACATTCTCTATGCTGTACTTTTCATTCCCACGACGTGGCTTTATAATGCAGCCAGTGATCTTCTGAGCAAAGAAAGGCTGGTAGACATGGCAAATTAATGTAACAGTTAATTCAATTTCCAGTATAAAAAAAAAGTCACGAAGTGTTTTCTAGAAGTAACACTTGAGAGAGCAATCACAAGAGAGTGTCCCGAATCATGATTTGAACAAGGTCAGCAGCTTGCCCCAGGCAGCCCTGCAAACACCAGTTAGAATCAGGATATCCTGTTTCCTAACCACCAGGCTGAGAATTGACGCTGCCGAACACAAGTTTTTTACAAATCCATGAAAGTTTTCCTCTGAAAACCTAGTTTTCTAAAACGTATTAACTTATCTAATGGCTACATGAGGATTTACTTGCTATTGTATTTGGGAGATACGGGGAGGCCTGCATGTCTTCTCAAGGCTCTAGAAGAAACAGAAATATATTATAGGCATATGCTTTTAATCTTAGGTAGACGATCTTCAGCTAACACCTCAGCCTGGTAGATAAATGAAGTGCCAATGCAGTGGACTCCGATGACCTTCCGGAGCTCTGACGCACCCCAAGGACACAAGTACCTGTGCTCTCCCTGTGATGCTGCTGCAGCTGTGAGCTCCTTCCCCCCAGAGCGCGTCACCCCACGCCTGCTGCCTTGCCACGTCCATGTCACAGAACGCAAACTTCTCCTCCAGCAGCCTGTGCCAGCCTCTCCCAGATGCCAAAGCACCGCATTACTCCCGTCACGTGTCTGCTTGCACGGCCACCTCAGGCCTTGGCTTCATGCAGGTCTCCTGCTTGTCAGCCACGCACCGTTAGCACATCACTCCGACAGGTACTTAGGGGCCCCCAGCCTAAGTACCGCTCTGGGTCACATGCCTCTCAGGGGCTCTGAGTTGTTTGGGTGGGACACAAAAAAGGCTTGTTTTACGCCTTTCCCAGTTACCATCACTGGTCAAGTCCGCACTTAAGCACGTGAGTGGATGAACCCTTGAACCCTCATATTTGCTGAAGACTGAGCCAATGCCACTTTGTGGGATTCCACGGTGATCTCAAAACTCTGCTGAGGTATCCATATGATCTACAGAAATTCCTCAGAGGGACCACCTTTAGAACACCTGCTCTCAAAATAGAATGCTTGCTTTTCTTTCTATTTTCAGAATCTAACACAATTCCTCGTACTCTCTTGTAATCAATATGTGGTCTCTCACCTGAACATTTTAATTAATTAAAGAAAGATGGATGGATGGATCAATCAATCAAGGAAGACTTGACTGGTTGCAGTGGCTTTGTCACTGACCAGGAAATTCTTTTTATTTCATTTTCCTCATTTGTTGTTGCCTAGAGATATAATTCTGCATTTGATTTCAAGTTACTTTTTAAATGCACCTAATTCTACTGAAGGCATATATTTTACCACAAAAAAAAAATGCTTAGCTTGAGTTAAACTAAAGATCAGGGAAGGCATCAAAAATTTATTATCTCCAAGTCTAGTGGTCAATCCAACGTCCTATAGCAAATATGTTCTAAAATTTTAAGTGAACAAAGAAAAAGTTTTCTGAAGCAAATATCTAACAAATGTCTACCAGCAATAAACATAGTCTACACTCGAGATTACAGGTCAGTGATCTTTGGAACTACTGAACAATACTTCCAATGTTACAGACAAGGTCTGCAGTTTTAGTCAGACTTTCAACTCTGTGATGATGAAATTCAGAATGAAGACACACTTATCTTTAATTTTTAATAACACTTGTGTAACTACTGACCTTCACCATCTCAGTTTGACAAAATGCAAGCACAGTGTACACACAGTCCCTTTTACTTTCACAATTTTCTAATAACCGCTGCCTGAAGCCCATAGCTACTACTTTGGCAACACATTACAAACCAAAGATGAATTTCAATCTGTTTTTAAATTAAAAATAAATCTCAAGAAATAAAAAGAACAGTGTGGGGCTTACAACATTCTAGGATCACCTATAACCCTAACAATCAGTGGTTCTGACCAATAAGTTTCCTTAAAGAGGGCTCATGTGTAATCAAGCTCTGAATCGTCAGCACCCAGGGCTCCCCTGCATGTGTATTTGGAACTGAAAAGTAGTCGATAAATTAATACAGAAGTGGATCTTGTTCATATCGCTGTTTTCAGAGAGAACCATAAACAACTCATCCTATCATCACTTCCTGGATCAACCCTACGTTAACCGATTTTGGCAAATGCCATGTACCCACACAGTGTGTATGCATGCGCATGTGGATGTGTATATATATGTATGTATGTATGTATACGTGTGTATAACTGCTGTAGACAGTGGTGCCAGGTCTAATGCACAGATCCTGACAGTTTCTGGCTTTCGAAACTGAAAACAGTATGTTCTTTAAAATATAGACAACACAGGAACTCCTGGGTTGCGCAGTCACTTAACCATCAAACTCCTGATCTTGGTTCAGGTCATGATCTCACAGTCAAGAAGCCACAATGAAGAGGGCAGGAAGGGCAGAGATGCTGTAGGGAGCAAAAGGGACCCCGTTTACACCAAGGGACAGATCATCCAAACAGAAAATCAGCAAGGAAAGAGTACCTCTGAATGACACACTGGACTAGATGGATCTAACAGATGTACTCGAAACAGTTCATCCTAAAATAGCAGAATACACATTCTCTTCAAGTATATGTGAACAGTCTCCAGAGCCGATCACATATTAGGTCACAAAACAAGTCTAACAAATCTAAAAGGATCGAAGTCACACCACGCATCTTTTCTGACCACAACACTATGAAACTAAAAATCAACCACAAGAAAAAAAACTGGAGAGAGCATAAATACATGGAGGTGAAACAATACGCTACTGCACAATGAATGTGCCAAACAAGAAACCAAAGAAGTAATCAAAACTTACATGGAGAGAAATTACAGTAAGAAACACAACAGTCCATAATCTCTGTGCAATACAGATCTACCTCAAAAAGCAAGAAAAATCTCAAATACACAACATAATCTTACACCTAGAAGAGCTAAGAAACTAAGAACAAACAAAATCAAAACCATCAAAAGGTAGGAAATAATAAAGATTAGGGCAGAAATAAATTATATAGGAACTAAAAACCTAAAAAAACAACAGAATATATCAATAAAACCAGGAGCTGGTTCTTTGAAAACATCAACAAAACTGATAACCATTTAGCCAGACTCATTTAAAAAAAAAGGACTCAAATAAACAAAATCAGAAATTAAAGAGAAGAAATAACAACTGACATCACAGAAATACAATTATAAGAGAATATTATGAAAATCTATAAGCCAACAAATTGGACAGCTTAGAAGAAACGGATAAATTTCTAGAAACAAAAGTGAATCAGGAAGAAATAGAAAATTTGTACAGAATGATTACTAGCAATGAAACTGAAGTAATAATAAAAACTGCCAAAAAACAGGAGTGCCTGGGTGGTTCAGTCAATTAAGCATCTGATTCTTGGTTTCAGCTCAGGTCATGATCTCACAGTTTGAGTTCAAGCCCCACATCAGGCTCTGCACTGGCAGCACAAAGCCTGCTTGGGATTCTCTGTCTCCTCTCTCTCTGCCCCTCCCCCACTCATACTGTCTCTCTCAAAAAACAAAACAAAGTAAAACAACTGCCAAAAAGACAAAAATCCAGAATATGGCTTTTCAGATGAATTCTACCATATGTTTAAAGAAGAACTGATACCTATTCTTGTCAAAATATTCCAAATGTGAGAACAGGAAGGAAGACTTCCAAATCCATTTATGAGGTCAGCATTACACTGATACCAAAACCAGACAAAGACACTACACACACAAAAAAAGAATTATAGACCAATACACCTGATGAACACAGATGCAAAAGTCCTCAACACAATAATAACAAACTGAATCCAACTATACATTAAAAACAAATCATTCACCATGATCAAGTGGGATTTATTCCTGGATGAAAGCATAGTTTAATATTCACAAAACAATGAGATACATGATATCAACAAGAGAAAGAATAAAAACCATATGATCATTTCAAAAGATGCAGAAAAAGCATTTGACAAAGTACAACATCCCTTCAGGATAAAAATCCTCAATAGAGTAGGTTTAGAAGGAAAATACCTCAACATATTAAAGGCCATATATGAAAACCCCATAGAGGATATCATAGTCATGGTGAGACACTGACAGCTTGTCCCCTAAGTTCAGGAACAAGACAAGGATGTCCACTCTCACCCCTTTTGTTCAACATCGTATGGGAAGCCCTAGCTACGGCAGTAAGACAACAAAAATACATAAAAGTCATCTGAACTGGTAAGGAAAAGGAAAAATATTCACTATTTGCGGATGACATGATACTACATACAGAAAACTCTAACCACTCCACCAAAAAATTACTAGAATTGATACGTAAATTCAGTGTGAAGGCTAGACACAAAATCAACATACAGAAATCCATTGCTTTTCTCTACACTAATAATAAAGCAGTAGAAAGAAAAATAAAGGAAATAATCTCACAAATTGCACCAAAAATAATAAAATACTACCTGCCGAGCTAGCAGCACCTGGGCAGCTCGGCTGGTGGACAGTCCGGCTCTTGGTTTCTGCTCAGGTCATGATCTCAGGGTTCGTGGGTTTGAGCCTGCTTGGGATCCTCTCTCTGTCCCTCTCTCTCTGCCCATGCCTGGCTCACTCGCTCTCTCTCTCTCAAAATAAATAAACTTTAAAAAAACACCTCTTATCTAGCCTGCCCATGTCATAAAGAAAAACAACTATTATTAAAACAAACAAACAAAAAACTGTAGTACTATTGGCTTCTAAGCACAAACACGCGTTCATTCCAAAAACCACTTCCTAAGTGTGCTCTGTCTGTTAGGCGATCGTCAGGGACAAAGCAGGTGAGATGCAGGGAACGGTCCCTGGAGTTGAGGCCGGAAAACATGAGATCTAGGACCCACTTGGCCACCTCCCAACTGTCGGATTTAACGTGTCTGCATTGTATTTTATTCATATTGAAAATTATAACTGAGAGGCGCTCAGTTGTCTGTAAGAATCAGAGAAGGAGCTACAGCACATTTAATAAACTGTGAACCCGGGTACACAACACAATGCACAAGCACGTGTGCGTCTAGCTGCGCAGTCTTTCACTGCAACCACAAACATCTCCCAGTATGAACCAGGACCCTCGCGTGCGTACAAAGTGCAAATCAGATGTGACTGGCAAACGTTTCATACTGATTTTCGTTCTAAACGTCCGAAGGAAAAATGTCTTCACATCTTTACATCCTCCAGACCAATGCATAGCAATCTGTTTAACAAGAACAGGAGACAACATTGCTCAAGGTTCTAGTTTAGCTAAGGATATCCAGTGCTGGGGACAGATTAGAAATCACTAACTGGTACAGTGTGGGAACCCTGAAAACAGGAAATAGCCATTCTTTAATGCTGTGCTATATAAATCAGCACAGATCCATGGATTTTAACAACTGTGCTAAGATCTAAATGAAGATCTATTTCTAACCAGCTTTTTTTCCCCTAAATTCAGGTATCTATGTGTATTTTACAAATTCCCGAGTTCTTGGGGCACCTGGGTGGCTCAGTTGGTTGAGCATCCGACTTTGGCTCAGGTCATGATCTCGCAGTCTGTGAGTTCGAGCCCCACATCGGGCTTGGTGCTGACAGCTCGGGGCTTGGAGCTGCTTCAGATTCTGCGTCTCTGGCGAGACGCGGGCAAGATTCTGTGTCTCTGTCTCCCTCTGCCCCTCCCCCACTCATGCTCTGTCTCTCTCCTCTCTCTCAAAAATAAAATAAACATTAAAAATTTAAATAAGTAAATAAAAATAAATAAAAATTCCTGACTTCTTATAGTTAGCAACATGACACAAATACTTTGGAAACAGTCCCAGCGCACATTGTGGGTAAAACAGTGGCCCAAAACCTATAATGTCTTTGCAATGAAGTAGAAACAATAAAGTGATACTGTTACTTCAGTAACAAGATGCACAAAGTGCATTTCTGGAACCATCTATCACTAAGCAAAGCATTGGTAAGTCTTGTAGAGGAAGTATGAAAGTGTTTTAAAAAGTAGATTTTTAAAAGGGGAAGAAAATAGTCCTATGACACATATCCACCGCCTCCTATACATTTCAAAACAACTCAATAAAATAAATACAGACAGTGTCAATGCACGAGCTAGTTCTACCACTTCAGTGGGTAATAATTAGGCTCAGGCCTCTGTCTTTGCAGTCAGGGACCCAAAATAAGTTTTGAACTCGAGTGCATTTTCTCCCACATAACTCTGGGGCGAATGGTAACTGTCAGAGGAGAGAAAAATCAACCAGGAGGTAGAGCTGGTTGGAGTCAGTCTAGAACAATTAGAATCCTGAAAGCCTACTCAGCCATCAATGAAGAGTATCATGTTTTGAAAGGCTTCAGAAAAAACACAAAATGATCTCAAGACACTACTGCTTGTATTTTTCTGAATCCTGGCACTGTTCACATTTGCAGATGGGTCATCTTTTGGTGTGAAGAAATGTGTGACAGCATTCCAGCTTCAACCTGGTAGATGCCACTCGCACGCCCCGGGGATGGGGGCATCCCAACCGTGTAGAACTACGCACTGAAGACAAGTATGTGGATGGCCACGGAACTGTCTCCCAAGCCAAGCAAAACATGCAGAAGTGAGTTCGTGCATTCGAGTTTCCTCCTGTACATGAGTGCATTTCTTTCTATGGTTTGTTGACCACGTGCTGGAAAAGACAGTCATCACCACCACTGAATGAAGAGTGTCCGGGTCCCTGGGCTCCCACAAGCCCCTCACCCTCACATCTGTAGCGGCACATGGGGTGGAAAGGGACAGAGGGTGTGAGGAAACCGAGAGGGAAACCACTCAGAACACGGTCCTGAATGCATGAGGCGCAGTGAGGGAGGAAAGCAGAAACAATCTTGTTAGGGTTGCAGAGGCATTTTTGGTACAGGGGAGAGACATGGGACGTGTGGCTGTCAGCTGCCTAAGTTACCTAAGGTACCAGAATGGCAGCCATAACCCAGCCCATTACTGATGTCACCATCAACAGAACCCTGGTCAGCCTGGGGGGTGGGTGTTTGCAGAGGATGCTAGCTTCCCCTGCCCAGCAAGAGTCCCATTACCTGATGGAGGTGAGGGACAAAGAGTAGCAGAAATCAGAGCATGACAAGGTGAAACGTGGCATGCTCTTGTCGTGGGACTTTCCTGAGGTGCTCAACCTACTGGTCCTAACATCATGAGATAGTTGTGAAGGCAGCGTCCTACTGCTGCAGGAGAAGCCAGGTGGAGCGTGGATCCTTTATGCACCCACGTTAAAACAAGACAGGCTGGTGCAGTCTGAAAGGATTCACTGCACAAAGTCTGTGGGACACGCTGCTTCACAGTGTGGAGGAGCCGAGTACAGACTAACAAGGGAGAGGAAAATCTAAGGCAGGGCCTACAGAAGAGTTAGTGTATGAAAGAACTGATGAACACAGTGTGGATTTAGTAAGAAATGAGTAATGATGCGAACAGATCATAACGCACTAAACAAAACAGGCATCTGAGTCCACGCTGAGATAAATGCATGGGGAATGAAGAAAAGCTCTTCCTCACAGTATGGTGTCAACTAGAGAACGGAGAAGAAATGGTGGAATCACAACGTCGAAGGATGATGAAACCCGCGGCTGCAACTCTGATGAGGAACAGAACGTTTCCACAATCTGAAGCTACCTCTGCACCAAACACTCACTGATTACAATGCACAAAACTGCAAGACTCCTCCTTCACCAAGGGCTCAAGGTTAAAAGTCTCAAGTCACGCGATAAACCACCACCAGAGGGGACACAAGGCAAACACAGAGTCCTCTCCGTGATGGTTCTGCTAAAGATGCGCAATGCAAATGCAGTCACGAGGAAACACAACGTCCAGACGGCTGCCTACACAAATAACGAGCATGTAACCTTCCAAACTACCAGGGTCAAGGGGCTCCTGGGAGGTTCAGTCGGTTAAGCATCTGACTCTTCGTTTGGCTCAGGTAGTAAAGTCACGGTTCATAGGATTGAGCCCCACAACGGGCTCTGCAGATGGAGCCTCCTTGGGCTTCTCTTCCTCCCTCTCTCTCCCTCCTCCCTGCATCCTCTGCCCCCTCCCTTCTTTCTCTAAAATTTTAAAAAAACTCAGCAGGGTCAAGAAAGTTAGAGAAAGGTTGAGGGACTGCTCTGGATTGAAAGAGGCCAGAGAAATAAGAGCATAATGCTTTATGCGATTCTGTACAGAATCCTTGTGGATAAAGAACATTACGAGGACAGAGGCGCCTGGGTGGCTCAGTCGGTTAGGTGTCCGACTTCAGCTCAGGTCTCATAGTTCGTGGCTTCGAGCCCCACATCGGGCTCTGTGCTGATAGTTCGGAGCCTGGAGCCTGCTTCGGATTCTGTGTCTCCCTCTCTCTCTGCCCCCCCCCCGCCATAAAATTAAATAAACAGGAAAAAAAGAAAAAGAAAAAGAAAGAAAGAACATTATGAGGACAACCAATAAAGCTGGATGGGGTCTGTAGTTGTCATGTGCAGAAATGTGTAAGTATCATGTCAGTAGTATTCAAAGGGCTTAGAATAACTTTCTGGAATGTTTTGCAACTATGCTTAAATTTAAGACGATTTCAAATTAAAAATTAAAAACTATTATATGTGGATTAAATTTCTTTCAAAAAGGAAATTTTAAAAAAAAACTTTACTTCTACAGAACAAAAATGCTTAGTATTCAGAGACACTAGATTTGTTAAAAACTATGAATAATGAAATATGGTCTTAGACAAAAAGTGCTTTTATTCTATATTAATTTTTAAAAAGACAAGAGACCACATTATCACAATTATATTCTTAAAAATATTTTTCAGACCTAGACTGTTTTATCTAAGCTGATTTCTTAAATCATTTTTTTCTTCAAATTAAACGTGCTCTTAATCCCCATCACCTATTTCACCATCCCCTGCCCAACCTCCCCGCTGGTGACCATGTATGTTCTCTAGAGTTAAAAGTCTGGGGGCGTCTGGGGGGCTTAGTTGGTTAACCATCTGACTTCGGCTCAGGTCATGACCTCACGGTTTGTGGGTTCGAGCCCCACGTCGGGCTCTGTGCTGACAGCTCGAAGCCTGGAGCTGCTTCGGACTCTGTGTCTCCCTCTCTCTCTGCCCCTCCCTCGCCTGCACTCTGTCTCTCTCACTCAAAAATAAACAAACATTAAAAAAAAAAAAGAGTCTTTCTTAGTTTGTCTCTTTTCTCCCCCTTTGTTCATTTGTTTGTTAAATTCCACATACAAGTGAAATCATATGGTATTTGCCTTTCTCTAAGTGACTTATTTTGCTTACAATAATACTCTCCTGCTCCATCCATGTTGTTGCAAATAACAAGATTTCATTCTTTCCCATGGTTGTGTAATATTCCATTGTGTACATGCGTGTGTGTATATATATACCACTTGTTGTTTTTTTTTATTTTGTAATTTATTTTAGAGACAGAGAGCACAAGCACGGGAGGGGCAGAGAAAGGGGGACACAGAGGATCTGAAGCGGCCTCTGTCCTAACAGCAGAGAGCCCAATGCAGGGCTTGAACTCATGGACTGTGAGATCATGACTTGAGCTGAAGTCGGGCACTTAACGAACTGAGCCATCCAGGCGCTCCCACACCACTTCTTTATCCATTCATCAGTGGACAGACAGTTGTGCTGTTTCCATAGTTTGTTTACTATAAATAATGCTGCAGTAAACACTGAGGTGTATGTGTCCCTTTGAATTAGCATTTTGTATCCTTTGGATACCTACATAGCAAGGCAACTGCTGGGTCGTAGGCCAGTTCTATTTTTAGCTTTTTGAAGAACTTCCATGCTCTTTTCCAGAGTGACCAGTTTGCATTCCCAAAACACATGCAAAAGGGCCCCCTTTCTCCACAACCTTGCCAACATCTGTAATGTCTCGTCTTGCTGATTTTAGCCATTCTGACAGTGGAGGTGGTATCTCATTGTGGGTTTGCTTTGCGTTTCCCTGATGATGAATGATGTTGAGCATCTTTTCGTGTGTCTGTTGGCCATCTGGGATGTCTTTTTTAGAGAAATGTCTGTTCATGTCTTCTGCCCATTTTTAATTGGATTGTTTGTTCTTTGCGGGGAGGGCTGAGTTGTTTAAGGTCTTTATATTTGTTGGATACTAACCCTTTATTGGAGATGTCATTTGCAATTATCTTCTCCCATTCCTTAGGTTGCCTTCTAGTTTTGTGGATTGTTCCCCTTGCTGTACAGAAACTTTTTATTTTGATGTAGTACCAATAGTTTATTTTTGCTTTTGTTTCCCTTGCCTCAGAAGACATGTCTAGAAAAATGTTGCTACAGCCAATGTCAGAGAGATCACTGTCTGTGCTTTCTTCTAGGATTTTTATGGTTTCAGATCTCACATTTGGGTCTTTAATCCATTTTAAGCTTCCTTCTGTGTGTGGTGGAAGAAAAGTGGTCTAGTTTCTTTCTTTTCCATGCAGCTGTGCAGTATTCCCAGCACCTTTGGCTCAAGAGACAGTCTTTTTCCAACAGTTTATTCATTCCTCCTAAGCTGATTTTTTTAAAATTAATGTGTGTATGTGAAACACATACTATTCAAATCCACCTAGTTTTACATTAATGATGGCTGCATACCCTGGTTGGACCCCAAATCCTAAGGCACATTAATTTTGAGTGCCTAGTCAGGTGGAATTTAAAAAGTCCAGATAGCTATCTGTACCAACACTGGCAGGGATTTTTAACCAAACAGTAAAAGTTATGTCAGCCTGACTGGTCTATCCGTAGCTTCGACACATGGCTGATACCATACGCCGAGTCTCCGGCACTAAAGGATTAGTGACCAGCCTTGGTATGAGGGGGACATTAATCCAGCTCAGTGGTTTTCCACCAGAGCTAATTCTGTCCCCCGGGGATGAGGCAATGTCTGCAGACGTTTTAGGTCGTCACAATTTGGAGGTGCGGGCTACTGGCGTCCAGGGGGCGCAGGCCAGGGAAACTACTCAACTTCCTGCAACGTGCAGGACAGTCTCCACAGCGAAGAGCTGCCCAGCTCTGAATGCCAGCCGTGCAACAGCTAAGAACACTGACCTAGCTTCTTGTGCAAACCACCCCCTCTGAGGGGAGGCCCTTAATATGGTTTGGTCCCAGGGGGATACCCACAAAGGAACTGCATCAGAAGTAGATGCCGAGTGACTCAAAGGGGAGAGGAAAGGATTTTAAGGAATCAGAATACTGCAGAAGGATTCTCAAAGGAGATGATTTGGGGTAATTTCAATCATTACATTTTTATAATAATTGAAAATTAATCTCCTAGGGCGCACAGAGAAACTAACAATGTGATTTTTGGACTTTCAGTGCAAATAAGGGCAGAGACTCACGATCTTCAGTCTACCAAGAGAGCGAGGCAGGCGGCAGAGGAGGTTACAGACAACTCCTCAAGTCGGGAACATACCACAAGATGTACGAACCAGCAGTCATGTGCTATGAGCACCCGTTACTCAGGATGCAGATGCAGAGAAAAAGATTTGAAAAGACACAGTACAAGGAGGCAGGAGGGACTGAGGGGCATTTTCCAAAGAACTATGGACATGTAAACCATGACAGCAAATCGCAAGGACAAGACTCTGCGGGGAGAGACCCCCACCCACAGGTCACCTAAGATCTCTGGGTAAACCGTACTTTCTTGGAAGCAAGGTGATTCCAGCTTGCCAGCTTGGAAGACAAGCACGTGTGGTCTAAATTGTGACTTAGGGTAGGACAATGACTAGAATGAGTTATTTATTTGTCAATAAGCAGGATTTCATTATAATGCACTGACTTTCCCATTTTTAGGATACCCCCGGTTTTCGCGTGATCCAAAATAATGAATTATGCTGACTTCATTTGTCTTCAATTCTGTATGAAATAATAGGTTGTTAATGTAGAGCTCCTTTTAAAATTCATATATTTCTTGTAATACTATCATTCCTACATTAAGTATCATAACTTACACATCAAAACTCAAGTCTGTAACTTGGAAATATTGTTCCCCTGAAACAAATTAGATCTAGGATATTCAACTGAATGATTTATTGCATTTCGGATCATGGAGAAGCACAGGGCTTAACCCCACCCAAGGATCTTAGGAGAAAACCAAACTTAGACTACAGACACTGGCAATTAAAAATTCCAGACCTGAAGACCCAGGGCAGGTTCAAGACAGGGAATTTTGGACCAAAGACTCAAGACCTGGTTGAGAAAAGGCTAGAGGAAATGAAGCGGTCGAGAGGAAGAACCGTCTAGGGAAATGGACTTTAACAAGACTGCACATCTGGGGTACCTGGCTGGCTCAGTCAGAAGAACATGTGACTCTTGGATCTTGGGGTGGTGTACAAGCCCTAAGTTGGGTGCAGAGCTTACTTAACTAACTAAACGTTAAAAAAAAAAAAAAAAAAAAAGACTGCATAAAAAAAAATTCACCTTAATGGAAATTCACCTTAATTCACCTTAATGGGAAAGAACGTAAAAGACATGTAAAAAAGTGGATGGAAAGAGGGAATGTGGAGAGTTCTAGTCCAACCAGGACTTGGCCTCACTATGCGTTGCCTGTGTTTATTAAATGTCCATTCGTTCACCCACTTATCAGTCATATAATACTTATTTATTGAAGACACCTATGGCCAAGTTCTCAGGAAAAAGGACAGCTGGCTTTTACTCTCTGACACACCCTTTCCCTACATCCCAAATACTGACAGCAGTTACTAGTCCCTGAATGCTCACATGTGCTAGAGAGCTGTTACTACTACTTATTCACATACATAGAAACAGGCTGAGAAAGAAACGGACCCAAAATCACAGAGCCGTTAGAGACTGCGATTCCTGTGATTTCTAACTTCCCGCTGAAATGCTTTTGAGAAAAAGACTCTCATGTTACTCCCAAAGCTCTAGGACCACTCTTCTCAAAACAGGCAAGAAGAGGGGCGTGTGGGTGGCTCAGTCGGTTGAGCGTCCAACTTTGGCTCAGGTCACGATCTCATGAGGTTGATGGGTTCGAGCCCCGCTTCCGGCTCTGTGCTGACAGCTCAGAGCCTGGAGCCTGCTTCAGATTCTGTGTCTCCCTCTCTCTCTGACCCTCCCCTGCTCACGCTGTCTCTCTCTCTCAAAAATAAAGAAAACATAAAAAAAAAAAAAAAAAAAAAAAACAGGCAACAGAGGGCTCTCCGCTAGCTGTTGGCAAACTTAGTTTTTGAAGATGCTTATTTAATTATATTTGTTGGTAGACGTGCCCCGGCTTTTAAGGATCTTGTTTTTGTGTCCCAATGGGGGTAAAAGGACATTTTATGAAAGGAACAGTTGGGTAACCAATTTTTGCACTGAATTTTTTTTATCTGGCGTTTGTGAATATTCTTGCGCTTCTGGCAAGGAGCCCTAATTACATACAGCTCCCCCGACGCCCCGCCTAGGCTCATACTATAGCTGAAGCATGAACGTGTACTTATTGCACACGGTAATAAGGTTTGAATTTAGACGTGGAGACTGACTTCCAAGGAGCCAAGTATCTTACCCATAGTTCCCTAGCTGGGGCCAACCGCTGCCACAGGACCGACGGGCTGGTTACATAAATCGGTGGAGTCCAGTGCAAAATGAAAATCGCACCCAGGCTGCGAGGCCGGCCACCAGTGGGAACGCATCTCATCTCCAGTGATGGTGGTGAACTTCATGGACTAGGATTTGGAAGTGAGGTGGAGCTTGGAGAATACAGCTTGGCTCGCCAGCGGCACAGGAAGATCGGAATCAGGAGAGGTTGCAACGCTTGGTTCGAGCAGAGCTTTAAGCGCCGCCATTCTTCTCCCCGCAACCACCAAGGTGGGGCCTCAGAGACAGCAGCCCCCCGAGATCTGACCTGACGCCAAACCACACCCATCTGCACAGGACAGTTGTCTTTTTGTTTTTTCTTTTTTCTTTGCTTCTCCTTCTTTTCTCCTGCCATCCAGATATATTTCCCTTATCTCATTCTTAGCTCTCCTCTTGGCTCCTTATATGCTTTTAGACTGTCCACAGACTTTTGCAATCTCTGTCCCCACCTTGTTTTTGTTTTTTTCTTCTCTCTTTTTTTCTTTCTTTTCTTTCCTTTCCTTTCCTTTTACTTCCTTTCCCCTTTTGGCTTGTGTGTTTGATTTGTCTGTGCGTTTACATGCTTTTGTTCCCTGTGTGCTAGTCTGTTTTCCTTTTCAGGGATACCTCAAGAAACAAGCCAAAGTACACGTGGTGGAGAGTCCCAAATATCACTGACCAGGAAAGTAAAATAATCAAAGGCACAACAAGAGAAAC
>CM053579.1:101467091-101490671 GCA_028646485.1 Cryptoprocta ferox
ATACTTGCGGGGAGAGATAAAGGATGTTTGCACAGGACTTTTTATTGCTTAAGGAGACTCACAGGATCCTGGGCAGAGGGGAGGTCAGGATAATGTGAAGCCAAGATTCTCTCTTTTGCCCCCAGCAAAGGGTCATCACTGAGGCAGCCGGGCTCCTAAAGGGAAGTCACTCTGCCTGTCTCAAGGACTCGTCAGTGGGTTGTAGGCAGTAAGAGAATGTAATTTTTCATTCGTCTTTGTTTCCCCCATCACCCTTAGCAAGCACTTAAACCCCCTTCCATCTTGATGAGGGTGATATTAGGACTCCAGGAAAGGGATCTACAGGTTTCTGGAGATTAGGCTCTGGACAAGATTGCCTTTTTCTTGCGGTTTACTAAGTGATCCGTAAACCGAAGGAGACTCCTGTCCTGCACGACTGTGATCTCCATCAGTCAGCCAGCTGCTTTCTCTCCTTTCCCCTGTTCCTGGGGGGCCAGGAGGGTCCGAGGAAGGTCACACACATCCCACCTGGGGGTGGGGGGTGCTCTTAGCCTGTACTTTGCCTCAGCTTGCCCCACGCTCCCTCATCATTTTAGTATGTTATAGAATATTATAAAGTATAGAATAGAGACCCAAACACGTGTTTTCCATTCAGCCTCTAGTATGGAATTATTTTAGAATTCTCTGTCTAGTCTTCATTGTCATTAATGCTAACAGATTTCTTAGCAAGGATATTTGATAATACATGTTAATAAAACTTGATTCTGTTGTAACAAACCTTAACAAAATATTTACCTTCCTCTTTTTTTTCCTAACTTTTCTACAAATCTTCACATATTAGTGTTCATTGTCAATGTATAAACCAACGCTTTCTCCTTTCTTTCTCTTTTGTTCTTGAAGTGAGCTGACACTTATCACGAGTCGTAAATTGGTTTGTCAAGAATAGTGTTTGTAGCAAGAGCTTTATGGAATTTTCATAGTAAAATATCTTGAAGGCAGCACTTACCTAAATTGCATTTGTCCCAAAACATCATATTTCAGACAGGATTTCATATTGTTGACGTTTTGACACTTTGGAAAATGTATAAGGGAAATTTGATTATTTTTCTAAAACCCCAATGCAGATCTGCACTCAGCTGAAGGATAAGGAGAGATCTGATGGGGATTTCAGTGTTGCGTTCAGTGAAATATGTGAATGCATATTAGGAATGTTCCTTAGTCTGATTGTAATTGGGGGATGAGCTTCATTTTTTTAAACTTTTTAAAAATGTTTATTTATTTATTTGGAGAGTGAGAGAGAGTGCAAATGGGGGGAGGGGTAGAGAGACAGAGGAAGAGAATGCCAAGCAGGCTCCATGCTGTCAACGCAGAGCCTGATGCAGGGCTCAATCTCATGAACTGTGAGATCATGACCTGAGCTGAAATCAAGAGTTGGACACTTAACTGACTGAGCCAACAAGGTGCCCTGGGGATGAACTTTCTTCATTTCCTTCATTATATCAAATGGAAAATAAAATGGCTGGATGGTCACATGTAATGATGATAGTTTCTTGAAAAAACTATATATTTTTTCTGGAAGGTGGTTATAGGCTAAATTGTGGATCCTCCCCATGCCCCAAATTCATATTTGGAGTTCTAACCCCCAGGACCTCAGAAATGGACTGTAGTGGCAGGATCTTTACATAGGACCTTCTTATAAGATGCCCTTCTAAGATGAGAAGATTAGGACACAGACACACAAAGAGGAACAACCATGTGAGAACACAGGGAGAAGATGATGTGTCCATGATAAGGAGAGAGACTGACTCTCTTTTACCCTGTCGTCTCAGACTTCGGGTCCCCACAATAGCGAGAAAATCAATGTGTGGTTGAAGCCCCTTGTCTGTGGGGCTCTGTTCTGGCCGCCCTAGGAAATGAATGCAGAGGCATTTGGGGCTTCCCAGGTCCCAGGAGAGTTGGATGATGAATGCCTACCTCTGGGCAGGCATCTTTCAGCTCATGACCTCCTTTTACTGAGAAGGACACACAGCCGGGGCAGTTCAGGCTCACAAGACAGTGGGCCTGTTGGGCTTATGTGGAAAATGTGGTGATGTCCACCTGTCACCTGGGGATGGCCGGCTGGTTGGTGCCCATGGGCCTTTAGGGCACAGCGGGCTTCGGTGAGTTCCACAAGTCCAAGGTTTCATCCTCAGCTGTGAAGGTTCAGAAATGGATTGTGATTGTGTAAACAGTTTTCTCAAATCGCAAAGTGAGTACATGAAAATACCCATGCCTATATTTCAGCAACGGTATCGTAGGGATATTGTGACGAATGCTGTGCTTCATTTATTGCAGACACGCTAAGGGTTGTTACTAGGGTGTGGAGTGACTTCAGCAGTGAAACATGCTGCGCGGACAGTAGCAGGTGATTTATATGCATCCCAGTTAGGATTACATTGCTAATCAGCTGTAGGAGAGATTTGCACAGACTGCTCACGATGGGCTCTCAAACACACTGTGTATAAGAACAGAAGGCAGAGGAGCAGGGCCGACCTCCACCGAGAACCCCCAGTCTCTCCGAGTGTGTTTGTAGGAGAAAGGGCTGCAGTGGAGACGCGTGATCCCACACAAGAGAGGATTGCAGTCAGCCTGCTCTCTGTTCACTTATACCTTTACCTCTACCTAAATGAAGAAGCTGTCGCCAAGAGGGAGAAAGTTTCCTATTGGTCTTTCAGGGCATCACTCCCATCAGACCCAAGGTGTGTTCAAAATGTACTCTGGCTTAGCTGAGCCTTCCT
Source organism: Cryptoprocta ferox (assembly GCA_028646485.1). Taxonomy (NCBI): domain Eukaryota; kingdom Metazoa; phylum Chordata; class Mammalia; order Carnivora; family Eupleridae; genus Cryptoprocta; species Cryptoprocta ferox. Next base: position 101,469,848 of record CM053579.1, read on the forward strand.
GTGTGACTGAGCCCACCTTGGGGAACTTCTAGAAGGAGGTGTAAGTCCAGAATCTAGGGAGAAAGACAAAAGAAATTAAACACAAAAAATTAAAAAAAAGAAAGATAAAACGATCGAAGAGATTTGGGGGACCACTTACTCTTAGTGCCCTCACTTCCTCAAACTGTAGCAACCCTTGGCTCTAGCAGGTGTTTGCCATAGACACCTGTGAAGTGTCCCATCTTCTTATTTGGGAAGAGAATAGTCAGTACTTGGCTGCTTCCCTCGCGGTTACTTGGGAACTAATGTGCACAAGTCTTAACTTGATGAGTGAATAAGAAAGAAAGATAGAGATAGCATCTCACTGCCATCTGGCTTCACCAGCTGAAGGCTGAGATGTAAGGTCTGCAGAGCAGTGAACATCTGGCATAGCCCATGCGTTCATCTGGAGACAGAAAACTCTGCGGCAGAATGTGCGTCAAGACCGTTCTGATCATTGTCATTACTGTTCTCTGGCCCAGCTCAAGCTGGACGTCCGTATGTACGAGAAATCCTGCACTGGGTGTTCTTAAGTTGGGGAGCTCTTGCCCTGATTACATTCTTGGGTCAGTAATAATGATAAAATATGTTGAGTACACCCCAGAATAATGACTTATGCATGCTAAGGATGCATGTGAAATCTTGCATGTGATGTGGAGGTTAATGCCAAGACTTTCTTCTCCTTGGACCTCTGCCATGACTCATCCGACCATCAGGGCTTCCTTGTGATGTGGGTAGAGGTCCAAAGAGACTCCCTTCTCTTTGGGCCTCCACCATGACACATCTGACCCTTAGGGCTTCCTTGTGCCTGACACAGGAGGGCCACCAGATCATCTCAAATAAGAAGGGCTGCTTGGATTTTAACCTTATTTGGCTACTTGTAGATGCTATTATTATCATTCTTAATTAATCTTTTTTTCTTTTAGTATATGATTTTAATGGGTTTTATTACTGTTCCATTCTCTTGCCAAGTGTTTAATCTTCAAGACATGAAACATGGTTGAAGCCATTGCATACCCTAAATATAATCTCAGGGGATAAAACACATAGCAGTAGATGGAACAATACTAATAATCGTAATTCAGGAACATTTTCTTGAAGTGAAAGAGGACCTGAATCTCTGCATTAAAAAGGCATACTCTATAGCTGGGTATATCAACCCCAAATGGTAAAACCAAGATATACAGTCTAAAAAAATGATCAGAATTCCTTCCTTCCTTCCTTCCTCTCCTTCCTTATTAAGATTTTATTTTTAAGTAATATCTACACCCAGTGTGGGGCTCAAGCTCACGACCCCTGAGATCAAGAGTTACACGCCCCACTGACTGTGCCAGCCAGGTGCCCCCAAACTATCAGACTTTAAGGACTGAAAAAAAAATCATCTCCTAGAGGCTCCTTAAAGGAATGTAGCCATTTTTCATTTTAGGACCATGTGATCTTTCTGCACTTATGATCCCAGAACCGTAAGAGAAACACACGTGTTTTAAGCCACCAAATTTGTGGTCATTTGGCACAGCAGCTGTAGGAAAACAGTAGAGTGCCCATTTTATTTTCAGTTACTCTGTTTTTGCAGAACGATTTATGGAGATGTAAAAACCCTACTATTGTCGGGGCACCTGGCTGGCTCAGTCGGTGGAGCATGTGACTCTTGATCTCAGGATCCTGAGTTCGAGCCCAGCAATGGGCATGGAGCCTACTTAAAAAAACAAAACAAAATAAAACCCTACTACTGTCATCCTGTCTTTGAGATGCCATTTTCTAAATGATTTTTGAGAGAGAGAGAGAGAGAGAGAGAGAGAGAGAATGAGTGGGGAGGGGCACAGGGAGAGGGAGAGAGGGAATCTGAAGCAGGCTCCGTGCCCAGCACTGAGCCCAATGCAGGACTGGGTCTCTCAACAGTGAGATTATGACCTGGGCTGAAATCAAGCGTCAGATACTTGACCTACTGAGCCACCCAGGCACCCCTCTAAATGATGATTTATGTAAATTTTAGTTCATACGACTCAACTGAATGCAAATTATTAAATAATATATTCTCCCAAAAACTATGATTGGAAGCAATGTTTTATTTACTTTATTTTTTTAATGTTTATTTATTTTGAGGGAAGGGGAGGGGAGGGAAAGAGGAAGACAGAATCCCAAGCAGGCTCCACGCTGTCAGCGCAGAGTCTGATGCGGGGCTCCATCTCATGAGTGTGAGATATGACCTGAGCCAGGGTCAAGAGTCAGATGCTTAACCATCTGGGCCAAAATCAAGAGTCAGACACTTAACTGTCTGAGCCACCCAAGTCCCCCTAGAAGCAATATTTTATAGATAAGAATAGATACATCTATAGATATAGATGCAATTCGTGAAGGTGTCTCTTAAATAGACGTAAGTTTTACAGAAAATATGCGAGGCTTGCTTATTGTATATGGCAAGGGAGAAGGAAATTTGTATCGTTTTTCACCCCCTTTTAGCAGCACACTCATTACAGATACTTAAATCATTCCTGGGCACCTATCCTGTAAGTAGTAGGTTTATACTTCTCAAGAGCCATTTCGGAGATGCCAAAGGTGTGAGCTGGGAAAAACGTGTGTGTTACCCAGAAGGAATGGACCACAGCTCCCCAAATTTAGGGTCTGCAGTATATGTGCCACTGATTAGAAGCTATATTGAGATGAATAAACAAACATCCTTCCAAACGTAGGGAATGTAGACGCTCGATTGGTGGTGTGACAAATAGTCACATTATGGTGAAATGAGATAATTAAATATGTGAAATCGACTGTGGCATAGACTTAATAGACAACACATTCCTAAGTTATTCTTAACTTCTTCTGTTACGTTCGAGCCATTTTGCCTAAGACGTACACAGAAACCCCCGACCCTGTAACCCACCTCCTGCTATGTCACAGGAGGACGCTCCCCACCGTACCTGTCACTGTTCTGGTGCCCTAGAGAATTGTCATGAAAGTGTGGTATGCTGTGGCTGGCCTGCATTTGTGACTCTCACTGACGGCAGGGTCTGACCGTGATCCGTAACCTTCAGTCAGAGTCGGCTGGACCCTGGAGCGCTTTTGTACAACAAAGGTCACTTTTTTTATGATAGAAATCTCATCTGTGCTCCCCAAGTGTAAGTTGAGGTATGGTACCTTCGGAATGCCGAGCCTGGAGTCTAACATCATATCTCAAATCAAGTGAAACGCAGCTCTGGGACTTGGACACAGATTAACTCGCTCAGTGGAGCAAGCTTTGGCAGACAAGTTAACGGTGAAGAGTCAGTGACTATTGAAGTGTTTTTTCTTGAGTCTGCTGTTAAAATACCCCAGGACATCAATGTGAAGTACATTCTTTCTTTCTCTCTCTCTTCTCTCTCTCTCTCTCTTGGTCTCCCGTCTTCTTTAAAATACTGCATCTATTTTTGCAAAATCTCTAACTCCCCCCAAATACTGTATTTCAGGAATCCTCATTCCATCAGTCCAAGGGACCAGACATATTATTTCAATACAAATTGGAGAAAGAAGGTCCAGAAAGGGTTCAGGCTTACAATGCAGTCAGTCATTCCACAGGTATGAGGAAGACACGTGGGTCTGATTCGCCCCAGGTCTCTGAGGAATGATACAGCCTTTCTCACTGTCAGAAACACAGCTTTCTCCCCCCACCCCCCTGCCTTAAGTTTACGGCCATATTAGTGATTAGAAACTAGCACAGTAGTTGCCCAAGACGCTCTCCCTTCGCCCCACCTTTCCACCATTGTCTCTCCATCCCTCACCTGCTTCCCTGTGCCACAGGCATGCCACCTCCTTCCAGCTCATCTTATTTTTCCCCCCTACTAGCTCCAACCTCTGTCCCAGCTTCTGGTGGAAACTTCCTCCAGGCAGGCCTGTGTGTGTGTGTGTTCTGACCCTCCAGCCCTCCCCAGCACAACTCACTGACCCCTGTCCCACACGTCAGTTGTGGTTTAGTGTGCATAGGGCATCTGCAGAAAGAACTCTCTGGAAGGGATTTGCCACCCTGCTCTGTGTCTCACACTTCCGTACACCCTCATACCTTATTCATGACGATACCGCGAGTCTAATAAAAGGTTAAAGGATATGTATTGATTAATTGGTTCATTGCAATAACATAGCTGAGCTGTGGATCCCACAGGAAACTGTATCATGTCATCAGCATCTCAGTCCTAACAAAGGCCCGTTAATTGTGGAGACCGTGGCTCTTTGCCTGCCAGTCTGGCCGTTTTGCGATTCATACCGCACACATTTCAGTTACTTGTAGCCTCCGGAATAACTGAGTCAAACTTGCTATGTTTTTAGGCACACAGGTCCCTAACTACAACGTGGATATTATTAGGATTGTATAACCACACATAATGGGGAAAAGTCCTGAAGGCAAACACTTCACTCATTTTATGAGAAAGGTGTGAGTTTTGGGAATTGGTTTGGTCTGGTCAGTAGGCATAGAAGAGACTAAGGAAAGGAAACCATTTGTAGGAAATCATAGCAGTAAGTATCAGGTGAAGAACATGATTAATAATCTCAGTTTTTGAACAAGTAGGCACCTAGCTTTGGGTAGAGGTTTCCCCCTCTCATCTGATGCCTTCTGTCAGATGTAATCACGTAATACTGTATTCAGACTGCAGCTGACAAAACGCCCCTCCAAGAGTTCCACACCAGTAGTGAGTGGTAGTAGCAGAATCGTCACCCACTCACTTGAACCGAGATCCAGCGTTCTCTTTTATAAATAGTAAAACCCATAGAAGCTTCCAGCATCTATGGTTGGGCTTCAGGGAGGTCATAAACGCCTGAAAACTACACACACATGCCCATAACTACATTTTTCTCGGGGGAAGCACCTCCGTATTTCAAGTTTCTCAAAAGGTTGTCTGAGCCTTACCAACCGTCAGAGAGAAAAAGCGTAACAAATAAAACAGTACCACTTACAGAGTTTCTCATTGTCTCTGTTTAAACAATATGCTCATTACTCCCACAGAACAGACCTTCAAAAATATTTTTTTTACACTAATGGCATATTGATTTTTTTATGATGGCAGCAGAGATAATGATCACGAAAGGTGATAGTGTTTCTTCAGTTACATACAAATCATACGTAACTCGTATGGCATTTCCAGCAGTCAAATAGTACGTAACAGTTTGTTAGGATAAGAATCACTGATGGCATTCACTTCTTTCTCTTCAAACACCAGTCTCTCAGTGAAAAAAGGGATCTCTGGGCCTGTGGACTTAAAGGTGTCCTTCTTACTTAATAGGATGTCATTGTTTTGTGTCCAGTAAACGCGGCACCAGTTCAGAGGGCCCTATCATCAGTTCAGTGATCCCTCATAAGGTGCGCCCCCCGGTGTTGGGCAGTGCGGAACTGCAGACTTGTTGCAGTGGCCCTGCTTCTGGGAGCCAGAAGGGAACAAATAGAGTGTCAGGGAGGGAGACTGTCTGACAACAGATGGGCTCAGGAACAAGAAGCCTTTGATATAACTATAGTGTCATTTTAAGGCAGGAACAGATAATGCCGAAATACATAATGATATATATATGTATATGTGTATATATGTATATACATACATATAAAGTTTACTTATTAATTTTGAGAGAGAGAGAGTGAATGGAGGAAGGGCAGAGAGAAAGGGAGAAAGGGTATCCCATGCTCTCAGCATGGAGCCCAACATGGGGCTTGAACCCAGGAAACTGGTAGATCATGACCTGAGCCAAAACCAAGAGTTGGGCACTTAACCAACTGAGCCACCCAGGCACCCTGACAATGATATATTTTAATTAGTTCTCTGTCAGATTCATTTCTCCATTGGTGAACTTTAGTTTGTATTTTTTATTGCTTTATTAGGTGATATGTATCTATTTATTATGTATGTTGTTAGGCAACTTCCCTGTGTGGAAACTTTATAATATGGTTTAATGTTGTGTTCCTAAGCAGAAATTAACAACATGTATTTTTACACATTGTGTGTCATCTGAATTAGTGCTACTTAATACCATCTCAACATGAAATTCCCTGACAGACTTAATGAACTGGAATACCAGAAAATTAGAGATGTCTGAAAACCTTTGCTCTGAAATGGACGTTAGTTGTTCCTGCAGGGGGCGCTGTCCTACAATAAAAAAAATGACCAGCCTTTCACTGGTCCTCTTGATGTTGCCCTGTCTTCTTGTTACACGTTTAAATATTAGGCTTCTGGACCTGACGTTTAAAAAATACATTTTCCATAGTGTGGCAGGAAAACATGTTTGTGGGGGTAATGTTTACCAGCACCTGATCTTGGTCTTCTATTTAAAAAAAAAATACAGGTATTGTTTGAACTTTTGCTGTTGAACATCAGATTCTTATTTTTAGTACATTTTTTAAAAAGGCACCCAAAAAGTAAAAATATCTTAGCTTTCTGGAGCATATTTCTCCTTCTTCTTCCTCTTCTTCTTCTTCTTCACCCTTCCCCTCTCCTCCTCCTCCTCCCCCCCTCCCCCTCTCCATCATTTTTACAAAGCCCATATGCCAAGAGATAGTTGAGTCATTGTGGATGTGGCTAACTTGTTAGTCTGTAGGTAAGAACTGGGGAACGATCCCTGAAAACACATCTCGATCTGTTGTTTGGACAGAACCCCACCAGTCCCTAGTGACACACATTAGGACTTCTCTTGGGATCAGCTGAATCAGGAACTGCCTTGGCAGATGGCCCATTTGTAGCACCTCACAGGGTTTCGGAACTTAAATCCTGTGCCTAAAACCTTTGGAGGCTGTCCCCTTGGAAAGACCCAAAGTTGCAAGTATTGCCAAGGTGAATTTCCACTCAAGTGAAGAAGAATGCCTGCGGGGCTCAGTCTCCTGGGTTGGGATTCAAATGCAAATATGATTTCCCCTGCCTCTGCCAAGTAGAGGCTCTCAGAATCCGCAGGTCTCCAGTACTGGGTGGAGGGCCTTTGTTTTCCTTACTCTTTGCATTCGGGAAGGTACATAATTCCCTCACTGCGTCTGTGCAGGGCTGTGTCACGCACACGCTCCACACAGCACCCCCAGCATCAGCACCTGGGGGCTTTGTGCTACATGCGCTGTTACCATCGGGCATCTGTGTCAACCCACGTCTACACCGAAGCCCGTCCTCACCTCACTCCATCCTGAGCACCTGATCTGGGTGCTGGGTTGCTGGTTTGTGTTTGGATGTCTCCCAGGCGGTAATTTCAATTGGGAAGGCTCCCTCAAATATTTCATGATCTCGTCTCTACTGGGCATTTTACGTATTCTCCTAACCCTGTTCTGCAATTTCATCTGATGACATGACTCTGAATTTCATATAGAGCGTACCTTCCTGAGCCTTGTTAAGACCAAACCTTCCAAGGATGCTTCTAACTTGGTTTGCTCTTCTTCTCCCCGCCCCAACATTTTTGAGGTATAATTGATGAAATTGTGGGATAATCAAAGGCTGCAACTTGATGATTTGATGCATGTACACATTGTGAAAGGGTCCCCATGGGGTTAACACAACCATTGTGTGCCTTTTTGTGTATATGACAGACCATTTAGCATCTACTCTTAGCGCATTTCTCATGCTTTATATACATTAGCTCTAGTCTCATTCATGTTGTCATGGAAAGTTTATACCGTTCTACCAATTCATCCTATATCCCCCGCTTGTAGCCCCTACTATCCACTTTTCTGCAGTCTGTTTCTAGGTGTTTGACTTGTTTTGTCTGTTTAGATTCAACATGTAAGTGAGACTATGGAGTATTTGTCTTTCTCTCTCTGGCTTATTTTACTTCCCATAATGCCCTTAAGGTCCACCCATGCCTTGAGAAATGGTGGATCCCCTTCGCTGTTAAGGCTGGATAATATTTCTATCTGTACAGGATTTGGTGTTGGCGTGTCGTGGATCACTAGGAGTGGGTCTGTTCCAGGCTGTCCAGTGTGTCAGTACCTACTTGTTCTTCATTTGTCCTTCTGAGAATTAAAATCTTGCCTCCAGTTGTTCAGGACGTTCATTTTTTTCCCCAAGTAATTCCCCATCTAACTATTTTTTTAAGTTTTTATTTATTTTGAGAGAGAGAGAGAGAGAGAGAGAGAGAGAGAGAGAATGTGTGCACACAGCCGGGGAAGAGCAGAGACAGAGAGAGGGAGAGAGGGAATCCCAAGCAGGCCTTCACACTGTCAGCACAGAGCCCCACGTGGGGCTGGAATGCACAAACCGTGAGATGGTGACCTGAGCCAAGATCAAGAGTCAGATGCCTAACCAGCTGGGCTACCAGGCGGCCCTCTCCACATAGCAATTTAAAGAGGGCTTTTAAAAATTTTTTTTTAACGTTTATTCATTTTTGAGAGACACAACATGAGTGGAGGAGGGGCAGAGAGAGAGGGAGACACAAGAGTCTGAAGCAGCTCCAGGCTGTGAGCTGTCAGCACAGAGCCAATGTGGGGCTTGAACTCACGGACCGCGAGATCATGACCTGAGCTGAAGTCAGATGCTTAACCGACTGAGCCACGTGGGCACCCCAAAGAGGGTTTTAAAAATTCACTTGTACAAAGACAGTGGGCAGATACTCTGAGGATGACAAAGCTTGCATTCTGTAATAAGACTCCGTAGCAGTTAAGTGCATATCGAAACACTAATGTGTCTATAGCCTGTTTGTGCGCTCCCTTCTGGAAGGTACACAGGTATAGCAGGCATACATCGTAGGAGTCCAGGTTGCATTGGCTGTGGACGTGAAGGCCGTGTGTGCGGAGCAAGCTTGCTGTTTGGATAGGAGTTCCTATTGGAGCTCCTGTTTGCACCGTCATCAAGACTTCTTGTGAAATGCCCTTAAAATGTGTCTGGCAAGAGCACCTCTGCTTTACTTTTGTTTTTCACTTTGCCCAGTGTCCTCTGGCTTATAGAGGTAAGCAGTCGATCCGCATACCCGCACATTCTGAACGGGGTCCAGGTAGAGGCTGTGGGGCAGCCCAGCTCATCCTCGTCTGTAACATAGGAGAGCAAAGTGCGTCTCATCCTGTTTTGGGACCACTTCCTTGTAGAACCTTTCACTCAGAAATGGGAAGGCTTGAAATGATAACTGTTCACGGGGTGCTTCAGTGCAGTGTGTGACAAACCATATGCAGCCCGCGGCAGGAGGGAATCTGTGTTCAGGGTTAGACGGAAACGGAATCAACAATGAACGCACTTACATACTCATTTCCCTCCAGAACGGGAGGTGGAAGAAGCCATGTAAAAAGGGAATGGCAGACATGAGAGAGAGAGAGTCGTCGTCTAGGAAGACCATCTTCCCAGCAAGGTCTTTGGACACCTTACGTGCACTGAGGGAACTTTCCACGGGACCAGCGGGCTTCTTCCCCGTGCCCTCAGTGGGGCTCCATGCAGACTCTGCTCCTCAGGACAAGAGCAGCTGCAAGAATGAAGGGCTCTGGAGTGCCAGGCTCCTAGCAGCTGATGCCCAATACCAACTGTCAGGCAGCCCGTTACTGAGGAAGCTTTGATTACGGTGGTCCCTAAATGTAACACTATTCTAAATGAGGTGAGATCTCTACCTGATGCTCGCTCACAAAACCGCCAAGATTAGAGTCTATAATAAAAGAATTTTATCAGGGACGCCTGGGTGCTCAGTCGGTTAAGCATCCAACTCGATTTCGGTTCAGGTCATGATCTCACAGTTCATGGGTTCGAGCCCCACATCGGGCTATGCTCTGACAGCGCAGGGGTGGCTTGGGATTCTCTCTCTTTCTCTCTGCCCCTCCCCTGCTCTCTCTTTCAAAACAAAAAAACATTTTTAAAAAAGAATTCTATCAGAGGTGGCAAACATCAATTCCTCTTGACAGATACCCCTCTAATATCTATAATGCAGAGGGGCTCAGTTGTTTAAGCATCTGACTTTGGCTCAGGTCATGATCTTGTGGTTTGTTAGTTTGATCCCCGCACTAGGCTCTGTGCTGACATCCCAGAGCCTGGAGCCTGCTTCAGATTTTGGGTCTCCCCCTCTCTCTCTTCCTCTCCACTGCTCACACTCTGTCTCTCTCTGAAAAATAAATGAGCATTAAAAAAAATTAGAATGTGACCAGTTGCTCATTGTCACAAAAGTCTCACCTTTCATTTTGAAATCCATGTGACATTTTAAAAGAAATTGAACAAATGTTGAATGTTTCTGATTAAATTTCACTTACTTGATTCTTCAATCTTTTTTTCTGGAAAATTCATCAAATGGAGATGTCTTTGGAATAAGAACTTTCACAGTGTTTCTTTAGGAAAACAGGAAACCACATTTTGGAAGATGATATAAGGAATTTCAGTTTCCAAGAAGACTGATTCCTAACCCGTATCTATTTTACTCATATTTATGTAGAAATTCTGCAAGTAGGTAATACTTAATTTAGAAAAATATTTATTTCCTCATGTTTCAAACTGGTTTTATCAGGAGAAGACACAGGTCAAAGCAAACCCCTGTTTCTCAAGTTGAGCACTGTTATTGTTGTGGGTGGATGATTGTCCGGGGCTGCCGGTCGGGGGGTTGCATTGTGTCATGTCTGCCAGCGTCCTTGGCCTCTGCCCGTTAGATACCCAGTCCTGACGACCAAACATATCTTAAGTATTTCTGGAGATATCCTTTTGCAGTATAAAATATGGAAGTGTATACAATACATTGAAATAGGTGCTGTAGGACTACAGCTTTTTTTTGTTAAATTTCATCAGAGTTTAGATATGTAATCACCCTTTTCCATGTCCGTTAAGTAAGTTATCTATGAAGAGACATTGAAAGAACTTCTTATCAAACTCCAGGGTGGATTGTATGGAACTGTAATGATCACAGTGATGCTAATGGCTCTTCCGACTGGTCAACAGACCACCCATTACTGGTAAGAATTTAGGTGGGAGTATTTTTTCTTTTTTAATGTTCATCTATTTTGAGAGAGAGAATGAGCATGTGCATGAGCAAGGGAAGGCAGAGAGAGAGAATCCCAAGCAGGCTCCTCACTGTCAGCATAGAGCCCGACGCGGGGCTTGAACTCACAAACTCTGAGATCATGACCTGAGCTGAAATCAAGAGTCGGATGCTTAACTGACTGAGCCCCCCAAGGCGCCCTGGGAGTATTTTCCCCCCAAAGCAGTGTACTGTTGATTGTGACCTGCTATAACTGGTTTTCAGTGGTGCCAACTTTCTACTTTTTTCCGTCCTGTTCTGTCAGATTGCCACCATGAGTATTGAATTGCAAAGAACTGCAAACAATTTGAAATGGGTGTGTATTAAACTACAGAAATCCTCTTTTTGGCAAAGTATTCTGACTAAATTGACTCCCTTTGCTAGGGAGGAGTTGGGGAGCAAATAATTTCACCCAGATTTACTGAGCTCTTGGGTCGGTCGGAATAAAGCCTGAGCAACTGCAGGTGCTCACAGAGGATTGCTAAAGGATTTCTGGCATGTTCTTTGCCCATTATGGAAGTATTTGTTTTATTGCAGCCATTGAAATACCTTTAGAAATATGTTCTGGCGAAGCAAGCATTTATTTTGGAAACATTTGCTTGGCCTTTAAGGTGGCTGCTATTCAATTGTTTGCTCAGGAGAGGACAAAAATATTTGGGAAATGCTTTTCAAGGTAGTTGTCACCTAATGGCTTTTTTATTGCCTTCAAGAAGAAATATTCGGGGTTGTGTGAATGTTAAAATGGTTCAGGAATCAAAGACCTACCCAAGGAAGTCCGAATAAGCCACTCATTGTTACGCGAAGATGACAGCTCTTGGCAGAGGGTTAAGAATTTTAAAAAAGAAAATACGAGAAACCTGAAGATAAAAGTGAGAGGAAAAGCACAGGCAGATAGGAGACTGATGGAAGTTAGCAACCCAAGGAGCTCCGAGGGGACAAGGAATATCGCTTGGCTGCAAGTCTCCCTTTTTCCACATTTCCTTCCTCAGGCCTATCTTGTTATCAGAAGCTGTCATGGGAAGTTAGTAGATAAGAGTATGATGTGGGCTTTGGTTGGGTGTGAATACAACTTTCCACTAAACTAGATTTATGAACAAAGGACAATATGTCCTCCTGGCAGAACAAAATCAAGTGAATAATGAGATTCCGCGAATAAGGCGGAGAAAAAGATGATTCAGCAATTGATATTAATCAAGACACTCTGAGCTGCTGGAGGGGCAGTGGCCTGGAGCCTGGGTGTGACACAGCGGCCTTGGTCCTGCCCCGTGGACACGGAAGGCTGAGAGGTGAATTCCCAGTGACATGCACCAGGAGGCTTTCTATTTGTAACTGCAGGTTTATTTCCACTGTCACGTAATTTCTCCTGTATTAGAATCCACGCTCGTGGAGAGACAAAACTCCGCACAACCAAGACCGTTAGAGGAGGACTTCATCTTGATTGCAGAGATGTGCAGAAAGATAAGAATACTTGTATTAATAATTTACATTTCTAGCGCGATTGCCTCAAAAATAAAATTGCCAGCTTACCTCCCACCCACAGCACTAGAGCCTCCATCTTTAGAATGTGACAGAAGGAATGCGTGTTGTATCCGGGCTGGGACTCTGATGGATTTTATGAGCTTCATTTGAAAAGCTAATAAGTAATACTTCCACTTCTGGAAGCTTCTCTTTTATGACCTTGAGAGACATAAATATAGTTAGTAACTTTTGTTTCCAAAGCAAAGTGCTTTGACCTGCTTTTACCGCCTTCTTCTGAGAGGGTCACCTGCCTGTCACCTCCTCTCCTCTGTGCTGCTTTGAGCCCCACTTCCCTGGGTGCCTCTGAGGTCCCTGCTGCATGGCCTCCTTACGGTTCTGAGGTTGTTTACACCCTCTGCCAGCTGGGCGGCCCTCCCTGCCCATGTCCAGGATCTTCTCTTGGTCAGTTACCAATCCTTTGACCACCCAGAATGCATGGCGGTGTGGCAGGGGAGACGCAGGAGGGACAAGAGGTGATCAGAAGTCATGTTCCGTCCCTGAAATGTGTGGCTGTGTGATAAGGGAGAGGTTTGGGAGAGAAGAGGGGGCGCGGGGCCATCTTCTGTCACTGCGGGAAAAGTAATAGTGATGGGATGGTCACATCAGGTGAGGTTTGAGGCCCTGATGCTCCCCATTGGCACAAATGGATCTCTGACCTTGGCTGAGGCTCCTCGTTTCTGATCACTAACCATTGCAGGTCAGTTTAGTTAAAGGCAACAGTGCCAGGTTGCACATAGTGCGTGCACAGCCATATGCTTGAACCAGCTCTTCTAAGACTTTCAGCTGATATAATTGACTTGCTTTTCACTGGGCAATAGAACATCATTCTAGAAGTACAGAGACAAGGCTTTTCTTTACCTTTTTTTTCCCCCTTTAATCTCTTGATGAAGCTGCCTCCTCTGTGGCACTTGACAAACTCTTTTGTTTTATAGTCCTTGTCAGTGCCTTTTCCCCTTCCAGATGTATCATTATATGCCAATCAAGGCACGCTGTGACCCTGAATAGAAGACATTCCTTGTGTTTTTTCTTATGCAACTCAGAAGAGGCACTACCAGCTTATATTCAAAGGGACTTTCATTTCTTTCTGCCTGAGAAGTGAAAATACTCATGGGGTAATAACCAGGGTGGCTGCCCATGAATACCAGTGTGCGGGATCCCTTTTCGTGTATTTTTCCATTTCCTGAGGCTTTTTGCAGCACCTTACCCATGACGGTGCTCAAGAAAAATGCACTGAAACGGGCTAAAGCGAGGTTGAATCGCTTTCTGTAAAGCTCATGGCAGAGCCAGAATTTGAGGCCTGAGAGAATGAGCAGCGTCTGTCATCGTGCAGATACGTATTTCTAATAAAGTCTCGGCTCTTGAGGAATTTGTCTTCCTCCCGAGCCTTCTATTAGGACTCATGCATAGTTGGAGACACGTTGAGAAGTCTTGTCAACACGACATCACTGGGGACATAGATGAATTCTTTCCACCCCGAAATGTTATACGGGGCTGCGGCAGTAATACAGCTGCCCAGGGGCGTTGGAAGCCCAAGGTTAGAGATACCCAGTACGGCCCCGATAGCATCAGAGCTTTGTTACAGAGGGTCCGTCCTGGCCATACTGTCATCCGAGCAGCTGATGCAGCAGCTGCCTGTTTCTTGCACCAATGAGAACAAGTTCATTCACGTGAATAGCTAAGTGCTCTCTGCAAGTAGGAAACAAATAGCTAAAGTTTAAGTTAAGTTTAACTGCTCAAAAATGACGGAATATTCTGGCCATTCTGATATCTCGCTATATTGAATAATGGATTTTGGCACTTAAGATTTTTTAAAAATATCTATGTAATTACTATCATTTCACATTAAATAAGCAATTAAAAATATATGAGCTTAACATTTTCTATTTAAGTTTTCCTCGGCTGAATTTCTTTTAATTTTTTCTACAAAAATCCTTACAACTAAATTCATATTAACTTGGCTGATAAAAAGTCATCCATATTTCTTGCTCAAGAAATGTTGCTCTGTGTGTGTTACTAAAAATATTTCACTTGCAAATATTAATCCCTACAAAGGTAAACACAGGTGTAGACGAAGGACTTACAGGGGAGGGGAAGGGGCGGAGATGTGAGCAAGTTGTGTTTCAAGTGGTCCCAAGCAGCAGAAAGAGTCAGGTTATTGGGGGGGAGGGAGGTGAGGGGGTGGAGGTGGGGTCCCACCGGCACTGTAATGCGTGCAAGTATTGTGCTCAAGAGGGAAGTGTCCACCTCACCCCTTCTCAGCAAGTCACTGGAAAAAGTGTATGATTCTCCAAAGCTAAAAACCAACTTATTATACATAGAAACCCAAGGCATTCTCTTTATATATATTTTTAAGATCTTGTTTTTTAAGTTTATTAATTTAATTAAGCAGTCTCCATGCCCAGCATGGGGCTTGAACTCACAACCCTTACATCAAGAGTTGCATTTTGTACTGACTGAGCCAGCCAGGCATCCCTAAAGATTTTATTATTTTTTATTTTTATAAAGTTATTTATTTATTTATGGGGGGGGTGCGCAGAGAGAGAATCTGAAGCAGGCTTCTCACTTGTCAGCACAGAGCCCAACCCCCGAACCATGAGATCATGACCTGATCTGAAATCAGGAGTTGAATGTTTAACTGACTGAGCCACCAGATGCCCCCAAAGACTTTTTTTTATTTTTTAATTAAAAAAAATTTAATGCTTATTTATTTTTGAGAGAGAGACAGAGTGCAAGGAAGGTAGGGCAGAGGGAGAGGGAGACACCGAAACCAAAGCAGGCTTCAGGCTCCAAGCTGTCAGCACAGAGCCTGACGCGGGGCTCGAACTCACAAACCACAAGATCATGACCCGAGCCAAAGTCAGACATTTAACCGACTGAGCCACCCAGGCGCCCCATTCAATTTTATTTTTAAGTGATCTCTGCAGCCAACCTGGGGCTCAAACTTATAACCCCAACATCCAGAGTTTGATACTCTACAAACTGAGCTAGCCAGGCACCTCTGTGGTTTTAATATTTATTGAGTCTTCTAGGAATACAACCAGCAGGTAGATGGAAGACATATTTTACTTTGTCTCACTGGGAATATCACGAGCAGTGGTTCACTGCATGAGTAAACCACATTAGTTCTGACAGTGCCCCTTGCTGTCTGAGTTCTTAGTAGAGACTTCTGTATTAGGGTGCGGTGATATTTATGTATTTATGGTAGATTTACAACTGCACAGATGTACTTTCCTGTTTTCAAAATACCAAATATTTTTAAAAGTATCCTTATTATCCAATTGAACTATGCTGTCTTCTTTATATCTAAGATTCTTTATAAAAGGGAGCCAGCACCTGACAGCCTTACTCTGCACTCTGTTATCATTCTGCCCAATCATTGGCATGTTTAGAAAATTTATTATAAATTATATTTTCTTTCTGTTTTAAATCACAGTGGGCATTGTTCTCTATGATGTTTATAATCATATACGTAGATGGACTGTGCTACCTTTGGATGTCATTTGAGGACAGTTGAAAAGGCATGATGCAATATTACGGTACAGAGGGGCCATGCCTGGTAAAGAGAAAACCACTGATGGAAGGGCGTTCAGGACTTGGAGAAACTATACAACCAGGGAAAGTCAAAGATCTTTAGTGGAGCTCTAGAAAAAGCAGTGAAGTTTAGGCTTTAAGAAAAGTTCGTATATGACTGTGGAAAGGAGCCTGAACTTAGGAAGGTCAAGCAGATTCTAGGCAAACATAGGATTGCAGTCACTCTGAACGGACTGTTCCCAAGACGTTAAACGTGAATTTAAATATATATAGGAGTTTTTCTAAACCTAAGTAAAAGTCACCTGTTAGCGAGAAAGCTGTGTCCTGGGGAGCACAGAAAACAAAGACATTTGTGAATTAGGAAGTGTTTACATCCTACTTTGAGTGACAGTGCATAAGCATGGACCTAGGTGGACAGTTGGTTCAAAAATTTAAGAATGGAATTCAAGCTTGTAAGAAATATGTCTGCTAATATTGCTAAAGGTGCTAATTTTTCAAAGATTCAGATAACCTTTATAAGTTTCTAAAATATTTTAACATGTTTTTATATATTTACAATTATAATTGTGTATGTAGTTACAATAGAAAATAGATAGTTTCTTCTACTTAGAAGTTTAAAAATCATTCACATGGGTGCTTGGCTGGCTCAGTCAGCAGAGCATGCCAGTCTTCATTTCAGGGTTGTGAGTTTGAACCCTACGTAGGGTGTAGAGATGACTTAAAAAATAAAATCTTAAGTAAATAAATAAATAAAAATCATTGACCAGGAGAAGATCAGATGCTCATCTATGTTTTCTTCTTGAAGTTTCATAGTTTTAATTAAATTCTCTAAACAATTTGAGATTGAAATTAGTTTGATTTGATGCTAAACTCTAAATCTTTATATTTTCCCAAATTGCCAACCAGCTGTCCTGATACTCTCGGTTGCACATCTACTACTTAAGTGTTTATTTAAATTGCGTTATAGTTAGTATACAGTGTTATGTTAGTTTCATGTGTACAATACAGCGATTCATCAGTTCTCTACGTCACTCAGTGCTCATCACAAGTGCACTCCTTAATCTCCATCATCTGTTTCCCCCATCACCAGCCTTCTCCCCGTTGGGATCCACCAGTGTGTTCTATAGAGTTAAGAGTCTGTTTCTTGGTTTGTCTCTCTCTGTCTAAACCTCCTTTGTTCCTTTGTTTTGTTTCTTAAATTCCACACATGAGTAAAATCATACCATATTGGTCTTTCTCTAACTGATTTTTTCCCGTTGGCATTATACCTTGTAGGTCCATCTGTGTTGTTGCAAATGGCAAAATTTCATTCTTTTTATGGATGAATAATATTCCATTATATGTATGTATCCCGTCTTCTTTATCCATTTATCAGTCGATGGACACTTGGGTTGCTTACGTGTCTTTGCTATTGTAAATAATGCTGCGATAAACATAGGGGTGTGTATCTCTTTGATTTAGTGTCCTTATATTCTTTGAGTAAATACCCAGTAGTGTGATTGGTTGATTGTATGGAAGTTCTATATTTAACTTCTTGAGGAAGCTCTGTACTGCCTTCCAGGGTGGCACCACTGGTTTGCATTCCCACCTACAGTGCAAGAGGGTTCCCGTTTCTCCACCTGCTGTTTCTTGTGTTTTCTGATTTTAGCCATTCTGACAGGTGTGAGGTGCTACCTCATTGTAGTTTTGATTTGCATTTCCTTGATGGTAAAGTGATGATGAACGTCTTTTCATGGGTCTGTTAGTAAGCTGGATGCCTTCTTTGGAAAAATGTCTGTTCATGGCTCCTGCCCATTTTTAAAATTGGATTACTTGGTTTTTGGGTGTTGAGATGTATAAGGTCTTTACATATTTTGGATACTGACTCTTTTTTGGATACGTCATTTACAAATATCTTTTCCCATTCCGTAGATTGTCTTTTAGTTTTGTTGTTTCCTTCACTGTGCAGAAGCTCTTTAAATTTAATTTTTAAAATGCTTTTTATTTATGTTTTTGAGAGAGACAGAAATAGAGCACAAGCAGGGGAGGGTAGAGAGAGAGGGAGACACAGAATCTGAAGCAGGCTCCGAGTTCTCAGCACAGAACCCAACCCGGGGCTCGAACTCACGAACCGTGAGACCATGACCTGAGCTGAAGTTGGACACTTAACTGGCTGAGCCACTCAGGGGCCCCAGAAGCTCTTTATTTTGATGTAGTTCCAATAGTTTATTTTTGCTTTTGTTTCCGTTGCCTCAGTTGACATAGCTAGGAAGAAGTTGCTCTGGCTGATGTCAGAGAGATTACTGCCTGTGTTCTCTTCTAGGATTTTTACAGTTTCAGGTCTCACACTTAGATCCTTAATCCATTATGAGTTTATTGTTGTATATGATGTAAGAAAGTGGTCCAGTTTCATTCTTCTGGATGTAGGTGTCCTGCTTTCCCAGCACCATTTGTTGAAGGGGCTGCCCTTTTCCATTGGATATTCTTCCCTGCTTTGTTGAAGATTGACTATGTAATTATGGGTTCATTTCTAGGTTTTCTATTCTGCCCCACTGATTTTGTGCTAGTACCATAGTGTTTTGATGACTACAGCTTTGTAATATCACTTGAAGTCTGGAACTGTGATGCCTCCAGCTATACTTTTTCAAGATTGCTTTGGGTACTCAGAGTCTTTTGTAGTTCCATACAAATTTTACAATTGTTTGTTCTAGCTCTGTGAAAAATGCTGGTGGCATTTTGATAGGGATTGCATTAAATGTGTAGATTGCTTTGGGTAATAGAGATATTTTAATACTATTTGTTCTTCTAATCCATGAGCGTGGAGTGTCTCCATTTCTTTGTGTCCTCTTCAATTTCATTTCCACAGTGTTTTATGGTTTTCAGAGTACAGGTCTTTCACCTCTTTGGTTAGCTTTATTCCAAGGTATCTTACTATTTGGGGTGCTATTGTGAATGGTACTGTTTTCCTAATTTGTCTTTCTGCTGCCTCATTAGATATAGAAACGTAACATTTCTATACATTTATTTTGTGTCCTGCAACTTTACTGAATTTGTGTACAAGTTCTAGCAGTTTTTGGCTCGAGCATTTCAGGTTTTCTATATAGAGTATCATGTCATCTGCAAGTAGTGAAAATTTTACTTCTTCCTTGCTGACTCAGATGTTGTCTGATTGCTGAGGCTAGGACTTCCGGAACTCTCTTAATTAACAGTGGTGAGAGTGGACATCCCTTCTTGTTCCTGTTTTGTTTCCGTTGCCTCAGTTGACATAGCTAGGAAGAAGTTGCTCTGGCTGATGTCAGAGAGATTACTGCCTGTGTAAAATGGAGTGTAAAAGACCTTAGGGGAAAGGCTCTCCATTTTTCCCTACTGAGGATGGTATTAGCTGTGCATTTTTCATATATGGCCTTTATTATGTTGAGGGATGTTCCCCCTAAACCTACTTTGTTGAGAGTTTTTATCATGAATGGATATCGCACTTTATCAAATGCTTTTTCGCCATCTGTTGAAATGATCATATGGTTCTTACCCTTTCTCTTACTGCTGTGATGTATCATGTTGATTGATTTGCAGATACTGAACAACTGTTAATGCTCTTTATTTCTCTCTTGACTAGGGTAGTCCTGGGTTATAAGCCACTGCCGCCCCCCGCCCTGGAATAATGTTTTAACACATATTGCGGGTTCCAACTCAGGGGCATTATATTAACTGAAGTCCTGACAACAGAATATGAATGGGGTTATTTCCGTGATCTCTCACACACACTGATTATTTCCTATATTTTAAAATGCTTTATTGAATTTAATCCATGAGAGATAGTTCCTTATTTTGATTAATAATATTGAGGTTGAATGATTTTTAAGTAGATATTGGTGGAGAAAGAGCTCTCCCGTCTGTTCTTATAAGGACACTAATCCCACACTGGGGCCCCACCCCCATGATTTCGTCTAAGTATTTTCTAGTGGCTGCACTCCCCACAGCCATCACCCTGGGGGTTGGTGCTTCAAGAAAGGAATGTGGGGGCACACATTCAGTGCATCCTATTCCCTACATACATTGCAGTTATTTTCTCAAAATTTAATGAGAGACTTTGCTTTTTCCTTGTTTTTGTTAAAATGCAAAGAAAAAAATTAAAAGTTATATGTAGTCAGTCTTAAATTGTTTTCTGTCTTTGGATATTTTTAAGGGTTTTCGGTCATTGTACATTGTAATATCAGATGGATAGTCTCTTGTATTGTCATCTAGTTGTAAAAAGTTTTTGGTTTTAAAAAAATTTTAATGTTTATTTTTTGAGAGAGAGCAAGCTGGGGAGGGGCAGGGAGAGAGGGAGAGAGAGAGAATCCCAAGCAGGGTCCATGCTGTCAATGTAGAGCCTGACATGGGGCTTGATCTCACTGTGAGATCATGACCCGAGCCGAAATCAAGAGTCGAGCCCTCAACCGACTGGGCCAGTCAGGAGCCACTGTCAAAAGTCTTTTGTATTTAATTTTGTAACCATTTCAAAAGAAATTTGTTAATCCATGAGCTGAAAATCTTATTTTTTCAAGAAATACCACTGAATAATGTGGCTTCCTTAGCTCATTATCTTAAATGAAATCCTTGAACTTGGATCCTTCAGTAACAAGATAATTCATCAACTGATCCTGTTAGTAATATTGGTATTAAAACTGTTCAAATGACTCTTTCCGCCATCTTTCCGTGCCGCCACAATGGTGCGCATGAATGTCCTGGCAGACGCGCTCAAGAGCATTAACAATGCCGAAAAGAGAGGCAAACGCCAGGTTCTTATCAGGCCATGCTCCAAAGTCATCGTCCGATTTCTGACTGTGATGATGAAGCATGGTTACATTGGCGAATTTGAAATCATCGATGATCACAG
>CM053579.1:101491171-101555941 GCA_028646485.1 Cryptoprocta ferox
GACAAATATATATACTATCATATATATGCACGCACATACATGTTGCATATATAATACACATACTAACAAATACGTATTTGTGACATATATATCATATATGCACGCACATACATATATGTTGTATATATAACATGCTAACAAATATGTATTTGTGACAAATATATATAGTATCATATATGCACGCACATACATATATGTTGTATGTATAATACAGATACTAATGTACATACTTGTGACAAATATATATACTATCATATATATGCACGCACATACATATATGTTGTATGTATAATACAGATACTAACGTACATACTTGTGACAAATATATATACTATCATATATATGCACGCACATACATATGTTGTATATATAATACATACTAACAAATACGTATTTGTGACAAATATATATACTACCATATATATGCATGCGCATACATATATGTTGTATATATGACATACTAATACGTATTTGTGACATATATACTACCATATATATGTATGCACATACATATATGTTGTATATATAATACACATACTAACAAATATTTGTGACAAATATGCTATCATATATATACACGCACATACATGTTGTATATATAATACACATACTAACAAATATGTACGTGACAAATATATATACTATCATATATATGCACGCACATACATATATGTTGTATATATAACTTACTAACAAATACGTATTTGTGACAAATATATATACTAGCATATATACGCGCACACACATAGGTATAATGGATGTGTACTGTGTGTATATATATATATATATATATATACACACATATACAAGTGTGCATGTGTGTGTGTCCACACACACAAGTACATATGTGTGTATTTCCCACATCCTCACTGGGGAGCAAATAATAGTTTTAAGTTGTCAACTTCCTGAGTGCCCTAAGAAAAGGGTTAGATAAGCAGACAGTCTGAGATTGGAGGGGAAAAATGTCATCGGTGAACCAATAAAGTGTAGAACCAGCGGTCTTTGCAGCCAACTGTCACCATGTCGAACACTCACAGTTTGCAATATCTCTGCTAAATGAAGGGGTTTATTTTCCAATCAAACATCTATAAAAGTTTGTCCATTCTATTTTCGAAACCAATGTCAGGAACGACTAAACACAAGAACTGACTCGTGAGAATGTGTGCACTATTAAATAGACAAGAAAATCTTTTTAAGGAGGAAAATAAAAGCAGATGATGCTACGTGTGATTGTTTTTCATACACTTTTGGGAAGGGGGAAAAACCTGGAAGGAACGCTGAGGTGTGAAGCAACATATGGAGTGTCGGACACTGCACAGAACTCCCACGTGGGTGCACCGTGCGTGATGCACGGAGCAGGGAGAAGGTTCACTGTGCTCCGTGTGACGGGAGTCGTGGTTTATCAAGTGTCACTGAGTCAGGATGAGGTGCCTGCAGACACAGTACTTGTCACAGAGAAATTCCACAGAGCGGGGAAAGTAAACTGCAGGGAAAACGAAGCTGGAGCACATGGCAAAGCAGTGTTGGCACACGAAGAACAGAACTGTAAATAAATTAGAAAGTAGCCACAAGGTAAAAGAAGAGAAAGGAGGCCCTACAGAAAACAGCTTTTCCTTGTAGAGTTCATATCCTGAAGGAAATTAGAGGTACTTTACTTTAGACGGAAGAATATTGCACGTGAAAATGTCAGTGACAAAACAGTGATACTAAAAAGGAGACGGTGTGAATTAGTGTGTGCACTGTCAGCGATTCTTTTCTCCATGAAGAATATTCTATTAACGTATTAAGTACCAAGCTTGCAAGCACAAGAGGATGGGTCACCAGAATAAAACTACTTGGACCCAACAATCCAGAACGCGTGGGGCGCAGCTCGGTCACAAATCGGTACCGATCCCATGCAGATCTGGGGGGAGATGTCCCTCCACGAAGTCGGAGTTTTGTGTGTATATTCTGACCACAGCCCCCAAACCACTCTCCAAGTAGCACCACAGAAGCGTATCTAAGGCCTCCGTTAAGTCTTGCACAGGTTTGGCCGTGGCAGCGTAGGGTGGTAGTCTGACCACACGCCTCCCTGTGGGTGAAGCCGCTTTTGTCTACACAAGGATCAAATGAACCACTTTGTGGAGCACAGCAGGGACGTTCTCTCACATGCAGAGCTGCCCCAGAAACGGTGTTTGTCTTTCGTTTTATCTTTTGTTTCTCCTTTCTGAGAAAATGTATGCAAACAAAAATCCCTGAAGTTCACTGCTGTAGGGAGCATCCTAATGAGCTGGAGAACAAAAACCTCACATGCAGGTGAGCACGGGTCGCTCCAAGGCGTCACTTGGAAAAGAGAGGAAGGAGGAGAAGGAACAGGGAGAAAAGGAGGAAGAGGAGAACAAGGAGATGGGAAAGAGGAAGAAAAAGGGGAAAATGTAAATAAAAGGTAGTGATAATAAACAGCTCAAGGACATGTATCAGACAATTCGGTAAGTTAAATTCAACTAGTGATTAAGCACTATGCTTTCAGTAGTACTTGATGCTTGGAAAACACCTGCAGATTACGTCTTGTAAAATTAGGACATGAAATACTGTGCCTCACAAATAACGGAAATGTGCTGCTCCTACAGCTGGTGGACCACTACACCAACATTTTACCGTCAGTCTCAGTGAGCCAGCCTAACGGACTTCCAAAGTCAAGGCTCTCCGGGATTCCTGAGATCGGACCCCTGCACAGCATTCTAAATACTTGCTTTATTTTTCTAAACATTTATATACTTAGGGAGCCTGGGTGGCTCCCATTTTTAAAAATGTTTACTTATTTTTGAGACACAGAGAGAGAGTCCACGCACAAGCAGGGGAGGGGCAGAGAAAGAAAGAGGAAGACACAGAATCCAAAACAGACTCCAGGCTCTGAGCTCTCAGCAGAGAGCCGGACATAGGGCTTGAACTCATGAACGGCGAAATCATGACCTGAGCTGAAGTTGGATGATTAACCGACTGAGTCACCCAGGCGCCCCTAAAATACTTGCTTTTTTAAAAAACCATACAACCCCATTGTAATGAAACTCTACTGACACACCTATAGAAAATTACAAGCTCCCTCGATATAGTTGGGTGAAAGTCACCAACTTATTTACATGATTACTGCAAACTCATAAAAATGGTAAGTTTTCTTTAATAAATAATTCAACTTTTGAAATAAAAACTGATACTGACACATGTGCTCATTGTTCGTGAAAGAAAGTCACTTCTTTTTCCATCAAGAGATAGCTCAAGGCTGAATAAGTAAGGAAGTGTTTGAAGTCGGTCTGCAGTTGGAAGGACCTTTCAGTAAGCACGGCCTGACTGGGATGTATGAGGAGCACTGCATGGTATTAGAATACAAAGAGGCAGATGATAAAATTCTAGAATCTGTGTGTAAATAAACAGTGATGTGCATGAATAGGTTTATGTACATCAACCGCAATGAACAAATGGACAAGGTTGTAATAAAGGATCACGAAGACAGGAAAGATGGGTACCTGGCTAGCTCACTAGATAAAGCATGCAACTCTTCATCTGGGGATCTTGAGTTCAAGCCTCATGTTAGGTGTAGACCCTACTTTAAGGAGAAGGAGAAAAGGGGGAGAAGAAGGAGGAGGGAGAGGGAGACCAGGAGGAGGAGAAAACAGGAAGGAGAGAGCCTCATTTCTGCCTGAACGAGGAAGGGCATTGGTTGGAGATGCCAACCCAAAGGAAAGAAGACTTGAGTGGGTCCAAAGCACCGGTCCAGAGATCCCACACAAACAAGCCACAAGATGAACACAATATGGGCACCAAGGCAGAACGGAACAACACTGACAGAAATGTGGGGGACACAGAATTTGATGGAGGGCAAGGGTTTCCGGACAAAGAAAATCAGATGAACAAAAGCTTTGAGGACAAATTGCCCACAAGATGCCCACAACCTACATCAGAAGTGATGAGATGTCTTGTTGGTCAATCTTGAGAGAGTGGAGAAGACAAGGTAGAGGGATGCCCTTAGGTTCTCTGACCTTGTAAGAGTTAGAGTCACATGGGCCTGGGGAGCTGGAATAAGCTGAGCAAATATTTATTACATCACGATCAGGCTCTTAGCGCTGCAGATCTTGGAGATAAAAAGGCAGATGAAACCTGACCTGTCTTCAAGGAACTCCGAATACAACAGGGAGACTAAGGCTGCGTTCCCAACCTGGAAGGTGCACGCTGCCGAAAAGGATGAGCTTCAGGATGCGAGAGCTCTGTGGTTCTTTTTTTTTTTTTTTTAATGTTTATTTATTTTTGAGAGAGAGAGAGAGACAGAGTGTGAGCAGGGAAGGGCAGAGAGAGAGGGAGACACAGAATCAGAAGCAGGCTCCAGACTCCGAGCTGTCAGCACAGAGCCTGACAAGGTGCTCAAACTCACGAACCTCGAGATCATGACCTGAGCCGACGTCACCCGCTTAACCGACTGAGCCACCCAGGTGCCCCATAGAGCTCTGTGGTTCTGCCTGGTCCGACTGCTAGCTGCACAACCTTGGGAAAGTTACTAACTAACCTGCAGCTTCTGGATCTCAAAAGAAGGATGAAATAACCGCCCAGCTCTTGCCCTCGCTGTTGGGCAGACAAATAAAATGATGATGTCTAGCGTTTAGTGGGATACCTGCTTCAGAGCAAGCACTTAGTAAATTGTTCCTAAAACTACTAAAACTCCACACGTTTGGAGGAAAAAGAAGGAAATATGGTTGCCAGTGGATTCCGGAATACAAGTTCATGTTGGAGGTGCGCATCGGAGCAGGTAGCCGAACTGTGCTAGTATACAGAAAGCTTGGTCATGCTGCTTAAAGAACACAAAAGGCAAGGAATGCTGTCTAAAGGGCGTAGGCAGGAAGCACAGTTCTGCCTCTAGGATACATAGATGGATTCATAAAATCACCCAAACAAGGGCTTACACAGAATGTCTGCAAAAACAACTATGCGCTAAACCAACACAGAGAACACAGGGTATTGTCAGTTCTACAACCAGAGGATTAAATCGCATTTAAATAGAATAAACTGAGGCTCCGATCCTTGAAGTAACTGATCATGCTACACCAAAATGTGATCACTAGCTTCTGCTTCTGTCTTTATTGAGACTTCATTTTTTGGAGCAGTTTCTGGTTCACAGCCAAACCCAGAGGAAGGTACAGGGACTTCCCCTGCACACCTGTGTCCCCACACACGCATCACCTCTCCCGTGACCAACAAGAGTGTGGGTACAGACTGATGAAGCTACAGGGACACATCATAATCACACGAAGTCCACAGTTTACATTAGGGTTCACTCTTGGTATTGTACGTTCTATGCGTTTGCACAAATGTACAGTGACAAGTACCCACCATGATAGTATCACAGAGTCCTTCCACTGCCCTAAAAGTCCTATGTGCTCTGGCCTATTCGTGTCCCTCACGCTCACCTGGCAATCACTGATCTGTCTACCATCTCCACAGTTTTGCCTTTTCCAGAATGTCATCGAGTTGGAATCACACAGCCTTTTCAAGTTGTCTCTTCCCACTAAGTCATATGCACTACAAGTTCCTTCCAGGTCTTTTCTCGGTGTGATACCTCATTTCTTTTCAGTGCTAAATAATACGCCACGGTCTGGATGGGCCTCAGTTTATTTATCCACCCGACTACTAAAGGACACCTTGGTCGCTTCCAAGTTTGGGCAGTTATGAATAGAGCTGCTGTATTTGTGGGCAGGTTTCTGCGTAGACACAAGTTTTCAGTTCCTCTGTGTAGCACAATTGCTAGATCACATGGTAAGGCTGTCGTTCTGTAAGAAACCATCCAGCTGTCTTCCAAAGCGGCTCTGCCATCTTGCATGCCCACCAGCAGTGAGGGAGACCACTCCTGTTGCTCTGCCTCCCACCCCCCACCCCCAGCATTTGGTGTTGTCAGTGTTTTGGATTTCACCACCTCTAACAGTTGTGTAGTGGTATCTCATGGTGGTTTTAACTTGCACGTCCCTGATGACGTAAGACACCGAGCATCTTTTCATAGGCTTGTTTGCATCCGTATTCTACCAGTCTTAACTGACGGGGATTCCTTGCAGAAATATCTGGGTAGGTGTGAAAGATAAGCAGCTGTGTTTCCAGTCGAAAAATTTTGTTCCCCTTATGACTTGGAGTTGGATGGACTGGAAAGCACGGGGACCTTCTGCCCAGAGAAGGGCATCAATAAAATCAGACACCACCTTGGAAAAGCTGTCTCATCTTGCATGGAGTGGCAGAAGCACCACGGTTTAAAGAGGCTAGGATAGGATCTTCTCTTGACAGTCTGGACAAGGACAAACTAGAAGTCCTAATGAGTCACTAAATACTACCACAAATTTATTAAGCTCCATCTGTAACCTTGACCTTAGCAGAACATACAGGTCTATGAAATCCAAAACAATATTCGTGGTTACTGTGAGAAACCAGTTATCTAGGAAGAAGCAGCCACATCTCTACTGGAATCTCATCAAAAGAGTGAAGAAACCAATCTTCAAGTATTCCCTCACCGTAGACTCCCTACACGGAGCCATTTTAAAAAGTGATTCCAGGGGCACCGGGCTGGCTCAGTCAGCTAAGCATCCCATGTCGGCTCAGGTCATGATCTCGTGGTTCATGGGTTCTAGCCCCGTGTCGGGCTCTGTGCTGACAGCTCGGAGCCTGGACCCTGCTTTGGATTCTGTGTCTCCCTCTCTCTCTTCCCCTCCCCCAGTCACACTCTGTCTCTCTCTCTCTCTCTCTCAAAAATGAACATCAAAATTTTTAAGTGATTCTAATAAGTTCTCCATCACAAAAAGGTATACACACTATTAACATCACTAGAGCAGCAGGAAGGTCTAAAAGCGACACTATTCAAAATTAATTTAATATACTGATTTCCCCATCATTTTGAAATCTAGGATTGGTCATGTCATGGCTATTACGGTGCAGATTTTACTGAAAAAAAGTTTTACTCCTGGGAAGTGTAAGTCAATTGCTTGTGTAAAAACCAAAATGTGACTTACTTTTTTTAATGTTTCTTTACTTAGAGTGAGAATGAGGGAGGGGCAGAGAGAGAGGGAGAGAGAGAATCCCAAGCAGGCTCCACGCTGTCAGCACAGAGCCCAACTGGGGCCTCAATCTCACGAACTGTGAGCTCATGATCTGAGCCAAAATCAAGAGCCAGATATTACCGACTGAGCTACGCAGGTGCTCCCAAAATATGACTTTTTACAAATCATGTCAGAAATGTCTGTCTGGAAAACCAGAAGTGGACAATGGCAGAGCCACCTACTTCTAAAATACGTCATTTTTTGTAGATTCAAAACTATGAAAAAGAAGAAGTGAAATACAGAAATAGTGGAACAAACAATATTCAGATGAAATGTACTATACAATTACACAACCGTTCTTCCATTATATAGCTCACGTAAAATATATTCTCGTTAAAATAAATAATACTGCTGTATGGGGTGACTGGCTGGCTCAGTCGGTGGAGCACACGACTCTTGATCTCAGGGTCATGAGTTCAAGCCCCTCGCTGGGCGAAGAACCTACTTTAAAAAATAATTTTAAAAACTAGAATTGCTGATACTACATTTTTAAGTCCCAACTGTTTTTTAAAAAAGAGAAATAGAATCACCATTACCCAGTCATATGAAAGAGATACTGTCCTTGGTAAAATGTGAAGTGGAGGGTGCCTGGGTGGTTGATTCCGTTAAGCATCCGACTTTGGCTCAGGTCATGATCTCGCAGTTTGTGAGTTCGAGCCCCGCGTTGGGCTCTGTGCTGACAACTCAGAGCCTGGAGCCTGCTTCTGGTTCTGTGTCTCCCCTTCTCTCTCTGCCCCTCTCATGCTCGCTCGCTCTCTCTCTCTCTCTCTCTCTCAATAATAAATAAAAAAGTTAAAAAATTTTTTGTTTAAATAAAAAAAATGTGAAGTGGATTATCCGCAAGATTTTCTTACAAGGGGATGGTGGAGACCAGTAGATATCGACTCCCCTTCTTCAAGTCAAGAGACAAAGAAAAGATCTCTGAAGAAAGACCAGATCACTCAGTCAATTGTGCTAAGCTCAGGGAAATTCTTCTCTAAGATGTGGTTTCCTAGTAGCTATATGATTTGCACCCTGTATTAGTTACAAGCACCGTTGGTGGCCTGGGGGTCAGAGAGCTTGGCGTGTGGTGGGGTTCCCGGGACCGTGAGGTCTCCAGTGCTTCCTGTGTCACATGCTGGTTTGAGATCCAAAAAGAAGAGTTTCTTTCATCTTGTGAACAGGCAAAAGCACAGAGCAGAATACGTCAGTGATGTATGGATGATACCAAGATTAAAGAGATCCATTTATCCTTGGAGAAACATCCCCAAAGCGGTCTGTAAACATTACAGATTGTAAAGCACAGGAGCTGGTGTGGTCATAAACCTTCTCTAGTCCCATGACAACTGCATAACTTTATCAATCTGCACATTATGCCGATAGAGATGACACTGCTTGTGATTAGTAAGCAAAGCCGGTGTCTAGGGGCCATCTGGCGCTTTATGGATAGGCACAACTAACTCCGCAAGGTGGTTTATACTCCTGTGAACGCACACAGCGAAATCGGTAACTGCTTGGTGTTACAAAGAGCACCTTCCTGTTCAGAAGGCCAACTCCATCTATCACTGCTCTTTTCCTTTACCATGTAGGTGATGGGGTGGCTCAGAAATGGATACCTCCGTGTAAATAAAACATGCAGAGAGTCTAACGGACTCGGGAAGGTGTAAAGTCCTTATGCTCTGGAGATGATGACCAAAGTGACTCCCTGGAAATCAGGGCCACAGCTGAGACATATGAAGCAGGTGACCGGGATTAGCAATGCACTGTATTATGTGTGTAGGCTGTCATTTTCATCTAGACAAGCAGCCAGAATTTTCTAGGACTACTGAAACCCTTTGCATCCGACCATCCTTGTTGGATGTTATAATCATATTACTCCAGAAAGTGTATCCATGAACCTTTGGCCATTGCCACATTGAAAGAGATTCCCCACTGCTCAGACTAAGTCAGAGTGAAGTTTGATGAGCACAACTATTTAAGGATAAGGTCATGAAAACATATTGGTCAATTTGAGCAGAACCAGATTTTGATAAGCTCTTTCTACCTCCCTCATTCTTTCCATCATCTTTACAAAGAAGCTGACTCTCTCAACAGTGAATGAGTTTAAGTGCTTTGTTCATGGGAAAGGTCTGGTCTCTGTGATGTTTCATTGTAGATCTTCATGTCAGCCTAAATATCATTGCTCCCTGACTATGTTACCTCCAAAGGTATTTTGTAAATCCAGTAAGGGTTAATTTCTTTGCTGAGCACTTGGGATGCAAATCCAAATAGGAAATGGTTTCTGCTCTAGACCAGAGAAAGACTGACAAAACAATGATTCTAGTATCCTAATAAAGGAAATGTGCATGGTGCACTCAGAAACAGAGAAGGGATACACAGCACGTCTGGAGAGAATCAGAAAAACAGTTGGATTAAGTGTTTCTTTTCATTGTCCCCTTTCCTCAGAAAATGGGGAAATTTGTTAACCTTTCTTAAATTAGACAACTACAAGAGTACACATATCTTAGACTCTAAATCCCAACAATAAGAGTTACACTACTCTTTTTCAAGTAACACAAGCCCACTGTTCGCTGAGGACCCACTATGCACAGCCATAGCACCTTTCCAATATCAACTATGTAACCATTTGAACTTTAAAATCAAGGAAGTGTCACTATATTTTGCAAAGGGTTTTTTGGAGATTTGTAGAAGAAGAAATCTCAGATACATCAAAATCAATCTCTGACTGATATTCTATGCTAATGGATTGGAAGAACAAATATTGTTAAAAAGTTTATAGTACCCAGTGATCTACAGATTTAATGCAATCTCTATCAAAATACCAACAGCACTTTTCACAGAACTAGAATAAACAATCCTAAACTTTGGAACCACAATAGACTCGAATAGTGACAGCAATCTTCAAAAAGCAAAGCTGAAGGCATCACAATTCCAGACATCAAGTTATATTACAAAGCGTCATTCAGACAGTGTGGTACTGGCACAAACACTGACAAATAGATCAACAGAACAGAATAAAAAAACACAATTACATGGTAATTAATCTTTGACAAAGGAAGCAAGAATATGCAATGGGAAAAAGTCTCTTCAACAAATGGTGTTAGGAAAACTGGACAGCTATATGCAAAAGAATGAAATTGGACCACTTTCTACAACATACACAAATATAAACTCAAAATGGATTAAAGACCTCAATGTGAGATCTAAAACCAAAAAAATTCTAGAAGAGAGCACAGGCAGTAATTTTTCTGAAACCAGCTATAACAAACATTTTTCTAGATATGTCTCCAGAGGCAAGGGAAACAAAAGCAAAAATGAACTATTGGGACTACATCAAAATAAAGAGCTTCTGCACAGTGAAGGAAACAATCAAAACAGAAAGACAACTTACTGAATGGGAGAAGATACATACAAATAATATATCCAATAAAGGGTTAGTATCCAGAGTAGGTAAAGACCTTATACAATTCAACTCCCAAAAAACAAATAATCCAATTAAAAACTGGTCAGAAGACATGAACAGACAGCTTTCTAGAGAAGGCATCCAGATGACCAACAGACACATGAAAATATGCTCAACATCACTCATCATCAGGGAAATACAAATCAAAACTACAATGAGATACCAACTCACAGCTGTCAGAATGGCTAAAATCAAAAACACAAAGAGCAAGTGTTGGCGAGAATGTGGAGAAAAAGGAACCCTCTTGCCCTGCTGGTGGAAATGCAAACTGGGGCAGCCACTGTATATGGAGTTTCCTCACAATCTTAAAAATAGAATTACCACATGATCCAGTAATTCCACTACTGGGTGGAATTTACCCAAACAATTTATCCAAATAATACAAATACACTAATTCAAAAAGATATATGCCCCCATATGTTTATAGCAGCATTATTTACAATAGCTACATTATGGAAGCAACCCAAGTGTCCATCAACAGATAAATGGGTAAAGAAGTTGTGGTACATGTATGCAATGGAATATTACTCCGCCATAAAAAAGAATGAAATCTTGCCATTTGCAACAACATGGATAGAGCTAGAGAGTATAATGCTAAGAGAAATAAGTCAGAAAAAGACAAATACCATATGATTTCACTCATGTGGAATTTAGGAGACTAAACAAAGAAAAAAGAGACAAACAATAAACCACACTCGTAACTATAGAGAAGAATAGAGTCAGGGTAATGCTGACTTGAATGCCAAAAATGAAGTCTGACATTGGCTAAGAAAGTCTCAGCTAAGAACTGTTATTTCTGCCTGTTACAGAAACAATAGATCAAATCCCTTGGTCAGGATCAAATGTCCTTTTGGTCCTAGATTTCATACTGTCATTAAGCACATCGTATCCAGGAAGACCACGTGTGATGTTCAGAAAACTAGTATTCAGAGAGTTGAGAAAGCTGTTGATCTGTTTCCTAAATCTGATTTTCTAAATAACAAAGGAGAGTATTCACAAGAAGCTGCCTTCAGCAATTGTAAATGATGTTTATACAACCGTTTTCTACATAAATCAATCTGTGGGATGAGAGGCCTCAGTACTGCAAAACTTTGTTGGCTTACATAGAAACAGAGCGTATTCTTATTTTAAAGAGTTCTTATCATCACAAAAAAATTAAGAAATTCTCTCAGCTTAAGAATCTCAAGAAACATCCTACTTACTCACAAGATGTTCAACATGATTCCAAAGCAATCCCATTTTCTATTCCTTTTAGAAGGAAAATGGCCTCCCGAAACCTCATTTTCTCATCAGCAGGTGACTACATAATCCATATATCCTATATAATTCACCATCCCAACAATGACTCTTGAGAGAGTGAAAGGGGGGAGCTAACCAGGTGGGACAGTGGGCTGCATGTGTCAACTGGGGTGTCCTTCATGAACAGATGGTCACCTCTCCCATCAGAAGGAAGCTCGTTGGTTCAAGCCAGCCATCTTTGTCCCCTGGATACATATTAGAATCATTTTGGAGAACGCACGCTAACATATATATAAACCTGTAGGCTCACACATGTACATGTGCAAATACATATGCAAGCACATATGCCCATACTTAGATGCTTAGGCCCTACACCTGACCAAGTAAATACGATTTCTGAAAACGGAATCTTGAAAAACGACCATTACTAGACGCTGCCCCAAATGATACAAACATGTAGCAGGGTTGAGCCCTTGTGGACTGGATACCAGCTCCTACACCCTGGGATCACAACTCCTGAGAATGAATCTACAGCATTTGCTGTTGTCAACGTTTTATAACCGCATACTACTCTCATTTCTAGAACACAAAATATTTAACACCAGTAAGATACTAACATTTATTGATGAAGGGTTTATAGTTCACGAAACACTTTCTCAACAACATCATTTTTCCCCCTCACATTAACCTTGCGAGAAAGTCAGATGGGTTCTCATTATTAGGGACTTTCTGTAGATAAGGAAATTGAGACTGAAAAGATCAAATACATAGTGACCAGTTATATTATATGATGAGCATATGGGATAATCAAGCCCAGGTCCCGATTCTAAGGACAGAAGATGGGACTGGGTATGGAGGATGCCTACCACACAGGTCTGAATTCCACGTGTACTACTTACCAGCTCCGTGAGCGGGAACAAGTTATGTAACTCCTCTGTACGCTGCCTCCAACATCAGAATCGTACTGATCACTCCTTGTAGTGCTGCCCTCAGTACTGCGTGAGACTGTACCTGTCAGGCCTTAGCACTGTGCCCAAGAAATATTATCAGTACTAGTATGGCTACTGCGTTCCTTCTCCTCTCTCTCCCTCCCCTGCCTTTACTCCCATAATTACTACGACTAGAGCTAATAATAATAATCCCTGCTATCAGCAGAGTAAATGGCCCTTTAAATAGACAAACTTAATTATAATAAACGCCTTTGAGCTACTCTTTACCCTCTTCCCACACACTCTGCCACCCAACAGGAAGCACGAATGATCTTCGAAGACGACACTGTGAAACCACACCCCCCAGACGGGCGCCGATGTTGAAGTCTGGCGTCTCTCGGGGACACGGCGAAGGTGTGAGACCGCAGGCAGGTGCTAAGCTGGGCTTAGCGGCCTCAGTGACCAGCAGCCGTGGAGACGCACCGCTCCAATCTGCCTTCCAGAAAGAACTGAGACCCACTGCAAGGGGGGCACTGGGCTGGCGGTCTCCAACCGCTGCACCTCCAGACCTGCCGCTGTGTGGAAAGCAAGGCCCCGCGCGTCCTGGGGAAGCCACCAGCGGAGGCTCGAGCACGGTCGTCGAGTGAGGGTGCCGCCACGGCCGCCCCAGGAGCGACCGCGCCGCAGGCAACCCTCCCGTGAGCCCACCCTTTCTTGGAGGGGCCATGCCACGTGTGGCTCTCACCACCCAATCTGCCGCAACTCCCCCGTCCCTTCCCACGGATCCGATCACACAGCGGCGCGCGAAGACTTCCCAGTGAAAAAGACGAACCCAAAGCACCCCCATACATTACAACAACCCTAGGCAACTGGGAATCGGTGAAAAAGATACATCCCGAGGAATCGTTCTGTTCCAAAATTCTATTCTTTTTTGGTTTTCTAAGAGCTTATTTACTTGGAAAGTCCTACAAAGTTACAAAATATGCTTGAGCAGTCTATGTTTCTAACGGAGCGTCTACGCCGTGGGGCTGAAAGAGGAAACAAAGTGATTACGAGTCATGTTCTAGCTATGTCATCTTTGGTATGCAAATTAAATTCGTTATGCCACATTAGCTCAAAGATATGAACATTTTAATAATTCCAGATCTACAAATTGCAAGAAAAACAAATTAGATTTTAAAATGTATTCAGTTCCGAGGAACTAGCTTCCTTCAGGATATATTTTTCATCTGAAGACAGAAAAGGTATTCTAAATGACTGCATTTCCATTTTCACCATTTAATTTCACCCTCGTTGTTGTCATTTGTGTTTTTCAACATATTTAAAACATCGAAAATAGTGAAAACCTTCATGATAGATGATAAACTAAACTAGTAGTTTGATCTAGTAATCTACATATTTTTAATATTATCATGGTTAGGGATAATAAAATTGTTACCGTCTGACAGTATTCTCTGTTCTTTGCAACACAGACTCATTTGGATTCAGATACGTTTCGTAAACCACTACTCTACAGACTATTTGCTCTGGTGAATTAAATGTTTTTAATGTTGATATTTTATGGTTAGGATAATAATACAATGATTGCACTGTTCTCGCTATGTGACAAATAGTATTGTGTGCTCCTTACACGTATTAACTCACTTAGCTTCATACACATTCTATAATTTTGGTGTAATCATTATCCATAATGTATAGATTAGGAAATGAGGAACAGAGACGTCAAGTAACCTTCCCAAGGTCACACAGCTCCGAATGGTAGAGCCTGGATTTGAACAGTCAGCACGGACCAGAAAAAACAAACGCTGACTCATCTTAAGACATATCAATTAAATGTGTGGTCTAGGAGCATTGTGTATGTAGGTAAATGTATCAATGCACAGGCAAATCGAGTGATTTTAAATTGTGGTGGCCCGGCCTCTCGTTTGAACTGCTAAAGCGCTACCGGAATGGAGGTAACGAGTTAGCAAGCCAGACAAGTGAATCCATCCTAGCACCTAGTTCTACCTGGGTTGAGATCAAAACAAGGAGTTTCCAGTTGTGCAACCACCATTTTGTCCAACTTCCTGCAGCCAATGGTCAGTAAGCGTTCACTGAGTACATACTACATGCCACTCCCTCCGCTAAATCCTGAGGCTTCTCAAAAGGTCTGACTCGGGGCGCCTCAGGGGCTCAGTTGTTAAGCATAGGACTTCGGCTCAGGTCACGATCTCACAGATCAGGAGCTCAAGCCCTGGGTCGGGCTCTGTGCTGACAGCTGGAAGCCTGGATCCTGCTTCAGATTCTCTCTCTCTCTCTCTCCCCCTCAAAAATAAACATTAAAAATAAATGAATAAAAATAAAACAAAAGGTCTGACTTGACCAGTCTACTGAAGCCGCAGGTATCCACAGTCCTAACTGCAGCCTTGACTTTGATCCAGCCTGACTAGCACATTCTTTGAAGGCCCCACCCCCACGCTGGAACCCCAGTGACCAGTATTCAGCTGAGAAGTCATGCTGCTTTTCCACGGACCTGACCCCAGGGACTGGGCTGGGCGGGAGGCTCTATCGCCCTGCGCCACCTCCCATCCAGGACTTGGACTCCTGTCTCAGACCGGCCAGGTGTCATCTCTCTCCGTCAGTAGAGTGCCGCCTGCCTCTCTCACCCATGATTACGTCCGCACGCAGCAGTCCATCAACACCGCTGAATGAATACATTCACGGAGTACGGAGGCAATCCATCACCTCTCAATGCCTGCGCGTGTGACAGAACACTTGACAGTGTGCGCTCTAAGGGGTGTGCTTCAACGATCCTACTACATTACACCGTACACATCCTTGTCTTCATGCATTCAAACTTCCAGCATCAAGGCTCTTGCAGGTCAGAATTTATAAATTCATTAAGACCTAAGCTCAAACAGCTTGGTTGTTAAAATCTGTGGGGAGAGGTTACCTAGGTGGTTAAAAAAAAGAAAAAAAAAAGCCTAGCAGCTAATTAAACGCCAATACGTAATCTCTGTTCTGTTCTCATTCACAAGCGGGCACTATCATGTGCTAACATCATCTTCACCAGTCTGGGTTACTGATAAGATGCTGGAAGCCACAGAAGTAAAAAGGAGTCTTACACATGTTTAATTGTATTCATTCCCCATATAATCATTTAAATTACTGTCAGTTATTTGGCCAGGTTTTCTCATATTAATGGCCTTTTGTACAATGTTTTGTATTAAAAGTTGAGATAGAAATATCTAGGAAGTAAATTACACACAACATTTATGTATATGTGTGATGGACACATCACACCTTAATTTTACATGTGTAGTCACTTTTTCCTTTCTCTAAATCTGTATTCACTGAATTTTCTACAATGAATATGTGCTTCTTTAGAAATAAGAAAAAATAGTTTATTCTAAACCCTATTTTATTCTCAACGAAATTCTAACAGGATTAGAAAGAACTGACGTCTGATTTGTAAAATTATTATTCCCCCTTGAGTGCATTCGTGTATCTACACATGCAGTTTCACAGCCTGTTTTCAGGTCCTAGACATTACTTTTGCATTAGCTCTGGTGGGATTGAGCCTCCTGTTGGATTCGGCACTGAGCATGGAGCCTGCTTGGGATTCTCTCTCTCCCTCTCCCTCTGCCCCTCCCCTGCTCATGCTTACACCACGACAGACATGCCCACTTTCTCTCTCTCAAATAAAAAGGGGAAAAAAAATCACCAGCATCAGAATACAGACACAGCTATGAAGTACAGGAGGAAAATAAAATTGAGGAAAAAATAAGTAAATAAACATTAAAACCAGTCTAAACAACTACATAACCGTCTGACTTTTATTCAGGACAGAATCTAGTTCATCTATC
Organism: Cryptoprocta ferox; assembly: GCA_028646485.1. NCBI lineage: Eukaryota > Metazoa > Chordata > Mammalia > Carnivora > Eupleridae > Cryptoprocta > Cryptoprocta ferox. Next base: position 101,507,730 of record CM053579.1, read on the forward strand.
TTTCAGTTCAGTAAGTACCCTGCAGGCTACCGGTGAGGAAGGCAGGATATGAGGGGGACAAAAATGACCACCAGCAATCTAACTGAACTGCCTTCTGGTTCATGAGGTTAATTTTGTACTGAGATTTCAGTCCCGGTTCTGGTAAGCAACAACAGTAGCCCTTTGGATGGGGCAAGTAGATGATTTAAAAAAAAAAAAAAAAAAAAAAACCTGCTGTGAATGGTTTCTCACTCCTCTGTGGAGGTGACATGGGTCATAAAATACAGGGAGGGGACACTCCGCCATTTCCAACTGCACTGAGGCCCCATGAAACTGAGGCCTCCTTGGACCCGTGGTTTCTTGCCGGCATTCACATCCTTCTGGGGTGACCAATGTCCCCCTCCATCAGCCAGCAGGGGGTAGCCTGCAAATACTATGGAAAACAAAACACTTCCTGAACATTCCAGGAAGCCTGTTTTCACACGCAGCTCAGATCCACTTGACATCAATTTTTGTGGGATTATGCACATCATCTTGGAGGATATACAGCGACTCTTCTGAAAGTCACTCATTAACTAAGGGCAAAGATTTGTGAGAATCTGCTGTGCCTAATTGCTACCATCATTTTAATTGAGTTCCTTGAACAAAATCATGGATCCCAGGTGTCCTCAAGTCTTTGACAGTAGCCAACGCATAACCACAGGGAAAAGGAAACTGAGTGATGACAGTGTTTTTCAACAGAGTATACACTAAAACAAGCCTTTGTTTATCCAGTTCCAGCGAAACGGTGAAGAATATAGCCCTGAGCACAGAAGAACCTGGGTTTCTTTCCTTTGCTCTCTTACTGTCCAGATCATCTGGGGAAGTGTCTCAGTGTGTCCATGAGGCCACTTTGTGTCCTTCTGAGCGTTCATTGTGGAGACTAAGATGGGGAATATACGATCAGCAAAGACTCTGGGACACAGTTTGGGCTCAGTAAGTGTTGCCTGATTATTATTAACTCTTACTGTTTTTACGCACAGAACATTTAGTCAACTACAACGTACACTTCTGAACTGAGGGGCTCCCACATCTGGTCACATGTACCTTGAGAAACAGAGAAAGTGCATCTCCTGAGACAGAGGAAAATAAAACATGCCGATGGGAATCCACAAGAGCCTGGAAACCCAAAGTAGAGGCATACAGGCTTCCCCTTCCTAGTGCCAATCCTCTAGGCCTCCATCTTTCCCTGGGTTCACATTCTCCTTTTAAATATTTACTCTTGAGAAAGAGATTGAGAATGAGCATGGGAGGGTCAGAGAGAGGGAGCTACACGATCCGAAGCAGGCTCCAATCTCCAAGCTGTCAGCACAGAGCCCAACGGGTGGCCAAACTCACAAACTATGAGATCATGACCTGAGCCACAGTTGGACGCTTACCTGACTGAGCCACCCAGGTGCTCTGTCCTGGATTCATATTCTAAAAATTATCTCTTTTAATGACTTTCACTTTTTCTTCAGCAACTGATAGAATCTCAACTAATGCAACGAATCTCGGGAACAAATAATTTTTAGGAGGTAATTATTTCATTCTTTCAATTTATAAGTAGGATCCAATAATCAATACAGTCTGGTTGCAGGTGTAGCAGAAAAGGTCTTCTCTCCCCTCTTCCTCTAAGATAACATCTGGGTACACAGAAAAGTATTTTCGAGCAAGGCTTCCTTGATGGGCTCCATGCCCAGAAGGACCCACACTTGGATTACAGGATCTGCTATCACCATCCTGAAATTAGTAACAATTATCTTTCAACTTGTGTTTGCTTAAGATTTTTTTTTAATTTTTTTATTTTTCGGGCACCTGGGTGGCTCAGTAGTTGATCATCTGACTCTTGGTTTCAGCTCAGGTCATGATCTCATGATTCATGAGATCGAGCCCCACTGGGATTCACTCTCTCTGCCACTCCCCAGTTCGTTAATGTGCTCTCTCTCAAAATAAATATATATTTAAGAAATATGATTTATTCTTAAGTAACGTGGGGCTTGAACTTACAACCTCAAGTCCAAGAGTCACAGGCTCTACCAATTGAGCCAAACAGGCACCCAATTTTTTAATGTTTGTTTATTTTTGAGAGAGAGAGAGACAGCTAGCACGCAAGTGGGGGAGGTATGGGGTGGGGGTGGGGGGCGCGGGGACAAAGATTCCGAAGCAAGCTCCACGCTAACAGCATCGGGCATTGTGTGATGTCAATATGAATAATAAATTTCACACCAATAACTTCAAGTTTTAGTTTTTCTTCATTTAGGAAGACATGAGACAGCAAACAATAAACTCTATGACAAGCTGAGAGAGACAGACCGTGGAAATACGGAAAAGGCTTTGGATGGCACTCTCCCCCTTTCTTTTTGGACAAGAGTTCTTGTATCTTCCTCCTGCACTGGCCCCTGTGAACTGTATCCAGCTCTGTCCGTGGGGCTTTGGGCACAATACAGACGGAAGTTCTGATCAAGCAGCAGGCTGGGCGCTGGTACCCTGCTCTGGTTTGCTTCCTGGTCGGGGTTCACTGAGGTGTCCTCTGGCATCGTGGAGCGCTCATCTCGTTCCTGACGGTACAGTCCACGAGCCAGGCTTCTGTCGTGGTTCGCAAACGCCAGCAGGACTCTGCGTCCCAATCTCAGGCTGGTCCTGACTCTCAGCCCTTCTAGGACTGCTCATCAGGCTGAGCAGAAGCTTCCAGACCCTCTGACCACCGTGCTAAGCTTATTTTAGCTCAGACTCTCTATCCAGGCACCAATCTCTGCCAAAGCTTCATTATGGCTCCAGTCCCGCGCTGGGTAAATGGAGAACGTCTCCAAGAACACCGGTTTTCAGCCCTGGCTACACATTAGGTTTCCCTGGGAGCCGTTTGCTTGCTTGTGCTTTCCGAACAACATGGATGCCGGGCCTCTATCCCACACGCATCACACGCAGTGGAGTTAGGAACCACTGCACTACAGGGGCGCCTGGGTGGCTCAGTCGGTTAGGCGTCTGACTTCGGCTCAGGTCATGATCTCATGGTTCGTGGGTTCGAGCCCCACATCGGGCTCTGTGCTGACAGCTCGGGGCCTAGAGCCTGCTTCGGAGTCTGTGTCTCCCTCTCTCTCTCTCTCTGCCCCTCCCCTGAACACACTGTCTCTCTCAAAAATAAATAAATGTTTAAAAAAAAAAAAAAGAACCACTGCACTACAGTAATACAGCTTCCTACAGCTATGTCTGGAAAAATGGGCATGGCCTTTATTTCCCTGCTTGTGTGTCTACGAGCACCTCCCCCCAACACACAAACATGAGAAGCAGAGGAATTAGCATGCTGATTTTTTTATTTAATTTACTCTGAGAGACATATACAGACCAAGCAGCGGAGAAGCCGAGACAGAGGAAGACAGAACACCAAGCAGGATCTGAGCTGTCAGCACAGAGTCTGATGAGGGACTCAAACTCATGAACTGTGAGCTCATGTCCTGAGCTGAAATCAAGACTCGAACGCTTAACTGACTGAGCCACCTAGGCGCCCCCAGCATGCTGATTTCTGATCTCAGTGTCCCTCTTTGCTTTTCTCACTCTTTAACTGTGCTAGTGGGTGGGCAGGGCCTTGCCCTAAATTATACCCCGACTTCCCTGCACCTATGGGGGAGCCTATCAAAATGAGTATTTCTCCGGGAAATGAGTATTTCCACAGGGAAAATTGCATCAGTCCATATAATTCAACACATATTACCTCATCATACTCCCACATTTTATTAGTGCTGTTCTACAGCACGTGTCCTGAAAATTCAAGCCATAATAGGAGATCTTGAAGTTACAGCTGTCTTTTACATGTCAGGCTGGGTCTTTTCAATATTTCACTCTTCCAATTCAGATTTTTTAAAGTTTTTTTTTTTTAATGTTTATTTTTGAGAGACAGAGAATGAGTGGGGGAGGAGCAGAGACAGAGGGAGACAAAGAATCTGAAGCAGGTTCCAGGCTCTGAGCTGTCAGTGACAGAGCCTGATGTGGGGCTCAAACCCACGAACCGTGAGTTCATGACCTGAGCCAAAGTTGGGCTCTTAATCGACCCAGCCATCCAGGAGGCGCTCCTCATTTCAGACTTCTGATGCATTTTACTTGTTCATTTTGTAGTTTTCCAAACAGGGAATGCATCTGCATAGCTGGGGATGTCACTTTTATCCTAGAAATTTGTGAAGTTTTTGTAAAGAATGTTTTTGAACATCTGTGAATTGTATATTTACTTATGGTTTTGAAATAAAATAGAAGATGTTTAGTGAACAGTCACTCAATGGCAACCATTATTCTTTTTCAAAATGCCTGAAAATTAGAGATGAAAAGACATTTGGGATTACTTTGTATTCTGCAAAATGTTTTCGGTAAAAGCGCATTGTCATTTTTGTCACTGCTGTCAAAAACAAACATTTGCTAGCACCTATTTCTTTAACTCTAGGTGTAAGGTAAGATCTTGCTTGGGGCGCCTGGGAGGCTCAGTCGGTTAGGCATTCAACTTTTGTTCAGGTCATGATCTCATGGTTCGTGAGTTCGAGCCCCGCGTGGGGCTCAGTGCTGACAGCTCAGAGCCTGGAGCCTGTCTCCCTCTCTCTCTGCCCCTCCTCTGCTTGTGCTCTGTGTCTCCCTCTCAAAAATAAATAAACATCAAGTGCATACCACAGCTTCCTACAGAGGAATTTATCACAGGGAAACATTTCCATCCATTTATACTGACTTGATGACCAACACACCAAATACCCCATATAACTCAAAAAAAGCCAAACAATACTGTAGCTAATTCAGTGCGTAACAACATTTATGCCAAGTATTATTTACTGTACATTTAAAGATAATCAACATAGCAACTTTTTTAAAAAAAAATTTTCTAATGTTTTATTTATTTTTGAGAGACAGAGAGACAGCGTGAGCAGGGGAGGGTCAGAGAGAGAGAGGGAGATACAGAATCCGAAGCAGGCTCCAGGCGCTGAGCTAGCCATCAGCACAGAGCCAGACGCGGGGCTTGAACCCACGAATCGCAAGATCATGACCTGAGCCGAAGCTGGACACTCAACCGACTGAGCCACCCAGGCGCCCCATAACTTTTGAAGGCATCAAACATCACAGCTGCGTTCTCATTTCTTTGGGAAAGCACTCACAAGATGATTATATATTGTGCGGTTTTACACAGCTACGGAGTAAATAAATTCTTTACTGTTTTATTCAGAGGTCATAGCTGCATTTTTACTTGGGTTTAATTCAACAGATATTTATCGAATACTACAGCGGATATGTTGATTTAGACTGCCAGACCTCTTCCCACGGAGCCTTGCCAGCCAAGTCCAGACTTGGCAATGCTTTGATCTATTTGTCCATTTCTTGCACGGCATGTGCCCATTCAGTCATGGGCCCACATCCCTGCACGAGTATCCCTTGCTTTTTGAAAATTCCCATGACACCAAGTCACTGTGACGAAACACCTACACTAGCACCTATCTTCGCTAACCAAAAGAAACAGAAAGAGGATTTTCACTTTAGGGAGGAAAAGCGAATGTAGCACGCCACGTTTTGCAGCGAGCCCTTACAGAGGCAGTGACATCCCAAGCTGGGGAAGTGTCACTCGCAAGAGTAGCACGCCAAGCTCCTCCCCGGGGAACTACACTCCGCATCCCAGCACCACTCCGTCAGAGCTCTGAACTGTGTCTGTGAGCATCTGGGCTTTGTGTCAACCTATGTCGTGCGTCTGTTAGAAGATGTGTCCTAAGATACCAGATTTTTTAGGTCTGGGAATGGACAAAATTTTTTCTATGTAAATTAATGGAAATTGCTTCTTTGCCTCACATCATTTTGGCTAATGACAGACTTCATAGGGACATTCTACCTTCAGATACCAGGAAATTTGCAGTACAACTGCTGCTCACAATGACTGTTTGAGGCATGTGCATGTGATAAAACAGAGTCTTTTTCTAAGTCTGTAAGGTAGACCGTGAAGGAAGAGCTTTCCCACTAATAGGCTAAGAGGATGTGGGGCCGGCAGCCTCTTGGGGATACTCTGCCTGCAGAATGAAACGAAATGAAAACCGAGTGCTTGATCCAGCCATACCTGCAGGTAGCCCTACCTCTAAACTTCTAGATTATTTTAACCAGCAATTCTCTTCCTGCTTAATCCAGTTAGATTATCTGAAACATGCCAACTAAAGATTCCCAACTCTTATAAACAGTTACTAGTTTTAACTTGTCTAGCAGATGCCGGCAAAAACAATGAAGCACACCACAGGCTTTCCCACAAATGAACTCTGAACACAGAGTAGAAACAACCACATCTCTACCTAAATAAAAACTCATAAATCCTACAGCAACACCTCCTGCACCAACAAAGAAGAGGGTATGGTGAATACTGACACAAGGTTGCTGATAATGATCCAAAACAATATAATGAGCGTCTGATTTAGGCCATGAAAAATAAATAAGGCTTAGTAGAATAGAAAAAAAACGTGCAAGGACATTCCAACAAGAAAAAAACAACACTGAACTAAAGGCAGAAAGTTTATCTTTTTCTTCCCCCAATGCCTAGTCCAGTCCTTGCCATATATTAAACACCAAATAAAGTTTATTCAAAGAGAGAGCAAAGGCATAAAGATAAATGATTACATAAATGATTTGAGTTAAGACCCTGGTCAATGACACAATGGCCTTGCATAAAATCGCTCCTAGTGGAAATTATGTTCTTTTCACAATAACCTACTTTGTGACGCAGCTTCAGGAAAAGTAGCAATCAGAAAGAGTTACCACTGTAATTGATACATGGAGAAAGGGTAGCTTTAACCAACTGTTAGGCTTGCTTGGTTTTTTTCCTTTCCAGATATAAACAAGTTCTCTAAATGCCATAAACAGATACATAGGTCCCATTAAGGACTTCTACCATCTTTCAGTAAAACTACAAACGTCTAAATACAAACACCAATTACAAACTCTGACCAGAGAAAGAACAGAAGGAAGAAACAAGGTTCTGAAACCTTTCGTGGCCAAACAGCACAGTGCTCAGCACCTAACAGGGGCTTCATATCTTATTAACTCACTTTTTTTTGTGTGCTGCCAACGCGAGCACTTATTAATTTGTTTTTGCAACAGTGTAGGAAAGACAGATCTGTGCCCAGGGGGTGTTTTGGTATGCGGGGGATCTGGGCTGATCATCTCTGCGTCTGTGTGGATGTGGGAAAAGTGGTTTCATTCTCAATTTTCACCCATCACATATTTCTTCCCTTTCATCATTGCTGTAAAAGTTATACGAGACAGTGCTTATAAAGGACAGGCAGGTCAAGGGAGGCCAATAAGTGAAGTAATTATTAGTAATGAGACCCTGGTAAATAGGAGTCGATGCTCAGGAAAGGAAAGCATTTTGCAAAAACAAAAGACTGAAATCCTTATTTTGTCCCCTGGAAATGAGGTGATTAGGTAATTGGGTGTTTTAGCAATTAGGGTGTTTCTTTTCACAACGGCAGCAATGATGGGTAAATGCAGCAGTCCACATTAAAATACAGCATTTTGGTAAATTTAATGAAGCTGAAGGCACGAACGCCAACGTTCTGTTTATCATTCGACAATTTCAGTTATTTCACACTGAAATTATTTCCCTAACAATCTCCTCCACTGTAAGAAAACCATTTGAAGGACAAGAAGGAGGCTTTCCATCCACCTGTACAAAGTATACGGGGCAGCAAACACAGATTCTCTTTCTTGGGGTTTTAAAAATATTTGTAACTTGGGGCACCTGGGTGGCTCAGTCGGTTGAACATCCAACTTCGACGCAGATCATGATCTCGAGGTTTCTGAGTTCAAGCCCACTTTGAATCCTGTCCCCCTCTGGGTGCCCCTCCCCTGCTGGTGCTCTCTCAAGAATAATTTTTTTTTTTTTTAATTAGGACTCTGTAATGCATTTGGTGCCCCAACTCCACTACTTCCGTATCAAAGACTGAAATCTCTTTGCTACAAAATGTATTTTTAAGTATGCAAATTTTCAAACGTCTCCTGCTCTATCTTATGCTTATGCAGTATATCAACCACTAGTGCTGTAATTAATTCCGACACAATAGTAGAAACATTCAGAGAATCTTTACCATCTCTAACTGTCAATGCAAACGTAGAACATATTGGGAATGTGTTAAACGAGAATGTTAAAAAATTTTTAATTTTTTAATTTTTTTTAACCATTTATTCATTTTTGAGAGAGTGAGCGGGGGAGAGGCAGGGAGAGAGAGAGAGACACACAGAACCCAAAGCAGGCTCCAGGCTCTGAGCTGTCAGCAAAGGGCCTAATGTGCGGCTTGAACTCCGGAACTGTGAGATCATGACCCGAGCCGAAGTCGGATGGTTAACCAACTGAGCCACCCAGGTGCCCCCCAAATTTTTTTTAATTAAATAAAATGAAGCTTATAAATAAATGTTACATTTTAAAAACGTCTTTCATAGAAACAACTTGATATTTAATTTCTATGGCACGTGTACAAGACCTATAGATTATATATTGTTAGATGCACCCAATCATAAATTAGACTTCTTAAGGATATCTACTTTGAATTGTTTTCTTATGCTGTCAAAGAAAGGCCTTTTGTTACGTATATGTACGAGAAACAATATGTATATATTACACAAGTGACTCATATAGTTTTTGAAACAATGTTCTCCCATTTAGAAAGGATTTACCCAGTGTTTTTTCGAGGCATTCGTTTTTCCAGCAAATTTCTAGTAAAGAGAAAACAGATGCAATGGAAGAAGTAGGTCTATTAGTGACACTGTCTTGCTTGCGACTTAGAAACTGAGTTCTAAGTACCTTAAGAAAGCAAACAGAAAAGGGGGGGGTGCAATGGGGGGTGAGTGACAGATGGGTCTCAGCTGCACCCACAGGCTCCAGAAATGCCATCACACCTACCCCTGCTTCTCTCCTCCTCTGCCCTGACTTCCCCGAAGTCACCTTTACTGGAGGGCTGGCTCCCTCTGCGTGGTGGCATTCATCGATGACTTCCCGTCCTTGCTTATCCAGAGCGACCCCTGGGAAGGGATGCAGCCTCTCTCCCTGGGCGCAGATGGGACTTTCTGCTCCATGACTGCTAAGGTGCATTTCTCGGGATTCTGTGGTGCTCTGTAAACGACGGGATCCTTCCATGAGGCACAGAAAGCATGCCCACGTCATCGAACGTTATGACCTGACGCCCCAGCAGTGTGGCCACACTGCCCTGAAATCAGGAACCGTAGGCAAGATTCTGGGAGGAGGTGACAGGCGTGAGGAGTTACCAAAAAGCAGAGAGGATCAGGGTGTTGCCAGGCAATGACAGTGAGTCCCACAGAGGCATTAACATGCGGCAAGGTGCCAAGACTGGAAAATAACGTCACAGTACATGGAGAGTGTGGGGAATAAGCTTAGGAATTCCCCGAGCTTGCACCCTGGGTTAACAAGGCACGTAGGAATAGGAAGCCTCGGGATGAAAGCATCCAAGACGAGGCAACCAAGATTAGGCATTCAGGGCAGAAGCCCCCCAACTTAGCACAAGAGCAGAAGGCTGCTTTCCCAGGAGGGAAGGCCCACAGTAGGTAAACAGGTGCACAGGGCTCTAGACCGCAGCGGGGCAAGGTTGCCCGGAGCAGAGCTAATCAGCGAAAGAACGGTGCCTTGTTGGCCCTGGGGTGACACGCTCCGTCCTGTCCCCTAGGCTAGCTCAGATAAGCATTCGGAAACAACCATGTGCCCGGCATCAGGACTTTGGTTTGTATTGACCCAAAGCCCTCAAACCCTGTTATCTTCGAAACCTCCTTTCTCTCACGGCCACGAGCTACTGTGCACGGATGCACTGTCTTTTGTGCACACCCATCACGCTTGTAAGTCTTCTGACCCTAATAAAATCGGAGCAAGGACCCTTCCTCGGGGCTCTTGTCCCCCCTGGACATTAGCCTCTCTCACATTTTAATCCTGCGTCCGCTCCGTTGCTGGACAAGAGAGAACTCCAGACCCGGAGTCTACGACAGGAGAGTAGGCTCGAACAAGAGAGTAGGTTCAGAAATACCAAGATGACGTACTGTCCCGCGGGGGGGGGGGGGGGGTGGTGACAAGTAACCGTACCCTGTCCCTTCCTCCCTCTCTATGGCACAGTCGATAAAATGCCATGCAAGGCCGCTGGGCAGAGGGGAAGGAGAGGCAGGTTTCTGCACGTGGCTTGGCTGCCAGGTGCTCCGGCCGGCTGTGCCTCCGGCGCAGGGTCCCTGCACATGCAGCTCGGCGTTCACAGGCAGAGCACCTGTGCGGCTTAGTCCCAGCGCATGCCCAGGTCCCTGCAATTACAAATCAACCGCCCCCCCTGCCCGGACCAGCTGCATCCCTGATGAGGAAGAACTCCTGTCCCAGCACGGTGTCTGTCACACAACGTATGCTTAATAAATGTCTCATAACTGGCTCAATAAATAAACCGGTTCCAAACTAAATTACTAAGGAAGATAGAGAAGCAGAAAGGAGCAAACGAATTAGCAAAAAAAAAAAAAAAAAAAGTTCTTAAAAGGCAATTAAGTTACGATATATTCACAAGAGTAATTCCCTGAAATCCAACATCCCAAAACACATACTTACTGATGATGCAGCAAGACTTAACGGACTGGCCTTTCAATTATGAAAACAAATGTGAATGAATCTGATCTTGTTCCTTACCTTGGGGAGCTGAACTCTTCTGTCTTTAAGTTTATTTACTCATTTCCCGGCGATATAGAATCCCAAGCCGGCTCCGCACTGTCAGCACAGGGCCCAACGCGAGACCTGAGCCAAGATCAAGAGTCAGACACTTAACCGGCTGAGCCACCCAGGTGCCCATGGGAGCTCAACTTCTGAATTAGGCGCATGTGAATATGACATGGGGTAGAAGGCGAAAAGGAGAGACGAGTTTTTAAGACTTTAAAGTGTTAAGAATTAAATTATGCAGCTTTCCGAACACGTTTGCCAGGACACTCACATGCAGTAGAATCGGACTCACCAGCAGTGGTGGCAACAGCGCCGGACCTCATCTTTCCGCTAAGGGCTCCCGCGGTCCTGCGGTTGCAGCGGGCGGCCCAGGGACCCACGTTCACCACCTTCGGAACGGCCTGCGCGCAGCGCTCACACGCAGGAAAGAGTCGCTGTCCACCCGCCGCCCCAGGCTCTGGCTGTGCGCCTTGGTCTCTCCTGAAACTTCCAATGCAACCACATCACCTGTGGCCAGATCGCCCGCCAGCCCGCCAGTCTTCACAAACTTCAGGGCGCAGAGCGACTGGGGGTGGGGTGGGTGGGTACGGAGCAGGGGGTTCTGTTAAAAGGCAGATTCTGCTTCAGGACACGATAGTAGGCCTGGGATTCTGCCTTCCTAGGACGCTTCCTGCAGGGCGCCCTCCGGGAGTGCCACCCTCCACCACATTTACAGGACGGTGCAAGGATTAAAGAAGGAAGAGCTTGTCCTGCCCGACTTCCTCGCCATACATTTCCCATCCCCTTCACGAAACTCAACGGGAGGGAAGAACTCCCCATGCAGCGGGGTTGCGCTAGATTAGACACTGGGGGGTGGGGGGGAGGGCTCAGGACCAACGGGCTCAGGATACTCACGAGCATGAAAACCCAAATCGCCTAAGTCCTCACACCCGCGGCTCCGGCTCACAGCTCGCGCTGCGGGCTCAGGTCCCGGCAGCCCCAGCTTCCTCCGGGAAGGAGAAATCCCAACGTCAAGCCCCTTTGGGAACCCCCCCCCCCCCGCCATTTCTAAGCAACACACTCGCCCAGGTTTCAGATTTTCCTGTACTAGCAATAGGGTAAATCAGTCCTTCGACAAAGGGACCCGGAGAACCTTCGAGAAGGAAGTCCAGCCGTGGTTCTTTTCAGCTTAGACAGAGAAGCGGGCTGGCAGCGGAGGCCACGCGCTTGGCCACCACTGAAAGCTGTTTCTCGAAGTCTCTCCAGAGCCACCAAATGAGGCACAGGCCGTCTATCGAAGGCCAGTGCGGGAGGAGCACGCGCTTTACAACTGAGCACTAGCTTGGATTTCACCGTCCCGTTGTGCAGGGAAGTCACCTGCGCAGCTCAGGGAGCTGAGGACACCTGCACGACGTCACAAAGCCTGAGGACGTCACAAAGAGTCTGAGGACGCACACGCGGCCCACAGCCACAGCGCGGCCTTTCCCATCATGCCTAGGGGGCCAGCACAGGCAGGCGCTGAAGAGCCGCGAGGCATCCGGACACAAGGCCTCACGTGGACCCCGCCCTTTGGGCCCGCGGGACCGCCCCGGGGCGTGGAGGGAGGCGGAGGAGGGAAGCCACTTCCGGGAGACAGCCGCGAAGGGGGCCCGCCACTTCCGGTGCGCAGCGACTGAGGGTCGTTCAGGGTCAGTGAACTCGCAAGCGAGGGGTCAGCTAAAAAACGCAGAGGGACTACAACGCATCACTAGGTATGGGAAGACAACAGGACTCGGGACGAAAGTGTTGCCCCTTACCCCCGCCCGGGGACGCCCGGGTCAAGCGTCCCAGCGTGCGCCGCCATGTTGAGTGCAGTGGGTTAAATGGAGTGGGCGGGGCACGGGAAGGGGCGGGGAATGCCTGCGTCGGCCTGACGGCGTCACGACGCCGCGCGCGTAAGCCCGCCCCAACCCCGTCGCGAGACCTTCCTGGGCAGACGCGCCGCGTGCGTGGGCCGGCCCTGGTAGGCGGGGCCTCGTTGAGTGATGGCCCGACCCCGCCTTCCGGTTAAGGGGGCCGGTCAACATGGGCGTGCCTCGGGACTGAATTGGTAGGGCGGCGCGCAGGGCGGCGCGCAGGGCGGGCGCGGGCCGGGCTCCAGCCCCCGGAGGTCGCTCCGCAGCGGGGGGCGGGGGGCGTCCGTGCAGGCCCCCAGAACACGAGCGGGTGTGGCGGCGATCTCCGCGCCACCGCCCCCCCTGGGTGTAGATAGAAGCGGAGCCTGCACAGGCAGGCCGCCCTGAGACGGAGCGCCCCCACTGCACTTTGCAGAAATTAAACCAACCCCGGGGCTCGGCTGCAGTTGGGCTGAGCCTGCTCCCGCACACAGCGGTGGTCTTAGGTTCCTAAATTCGAGGACCAGGCCAGGTGTCTCATCCGAAGGCCCCTGAGCCGGGGGCGGGGGCGGGGGCGAGACAGGGGTCCTCCAAGTGAACAGCGTTGTGGCTGCGTGATTTCATCCACCTGGTGAGATCGGGTGCACTGAGCCTTCCCGAGAACAGTTGTATCGTTAACTTTATCAAAAGCAATCAAGTGGTGCGCTTCACATTTCTTGGAGCCTTCAATTGCCCTGGCCAGTCATGACCTCAGTTTGTCTTGAGAAACTTGATGATGGAATATACTGCATTATTGAATTATCGCTCATTGCATTATGGGATAATTGCATTTTCTTTTTAATGTATGGATGTTTGCCATGGAAATGTGGGGCCATCAGAACGCGGGCTTCTTTTGAAACGTAGCGATGCCCTTGCAAAGAACACATGCGTCCCTCCCTCGGAATTTGCTAGTGTCTTGCGATTTTACCTTTCACAATAGTAGCCCTCTCTCAAAAGTTAAAAGGTCAAAAAAAAAAAAAAAACGCCTTGCCAGTTGTAATTTATTGATGTTTCTTGCCGAGTACTTGTAGATTGCATACTCTGTGTGATGAATAACTATGGAATGATTTTAAATTAATAAAACTATACTGAGTCAAGGTGAGAGGACAAAGTTTTCTTGCAAAATGTATTTAATTAGACATTAATTGAAAATCCTGTGCCTAGCACAGAGAATTATATATTAAAAGGCTCGGAATGATGACTGCCCCAAGACTCACCCCAGGTGAAATAAACTATACCAATTAAACAGCATTTTTGTCTTTTGTTTCGTCAATTTCACAGCTAGAATGAAGCACATCAACTTGTCCTTTGCAGCATGCGGGTTTCTGGGCATTTACCACTTGGGGGCAGCATCAGCACTTTATAGACACGGCGGAAAGCTCCTGAAGGAAGTCAAGGCCTTTGCAGGGGCGTCTGCGGGGGCCTTGGTTGCTACTGTCCTGCTAACAGCACCAGAAAGACTAGAGGTAATTAAGTGGTAACTGGGCTGAGTTCCTAGTCAGGTAATTAAGACCAAACGATGGAGATGAAGGTTAGCTGTGCTAAGTTAACTGCAGAGAAATATTCCTTTTCCTGGGTAACAGAAAAGGAGAAGACTTTTCTTTTAAAATTTAATTATTAGGGATCTGTGGTCTGGATTCTTGAAAGATTATTTTGGGTGACAGTGAGAAAAGGAAATAAAATGCCTTCATTTACTCGAGTATTTAGTCTTGAGATTCCAGCTCTGTTTCTTTCAAGCAAAGAATATTTCTGTTTTATCTGATCGTGAGAACACAGGGCGTGTTTTCAAAGCCCGGAGCACGTGGCCGATAACGCTTTGTTCACTCCTATTGACAAACAGGTGTAAAATGAAAACGTGGGCCAGTGATTTCTATTAAGTGGAATGATACGGGGGATTTTATTTGTTTTTCATGCTCAGTAAGAAGCCGTGAATTTCAAGCAATTTATCCCGAAGTAATGAAAGTAAGCTTCCATTAGGTATTTCATTTAATGCAACCTATGTTGGAAAAATGTGTTTTCTGCTTCTAGACAACAATCATGCATTTGCTGACTGTGAGAGCTGTCTTCTGTAGGTGGACAATATCATATTCATTCATTATATACTCTAGTGGCTTTAAGCAATAATCAAATAACACATTCATGCCCAAGAATAAGTTTAAGTCACATGTAAAATTTCAAAACTACAAAATTTTAAACATCCAAAATCTGTTCTCAAATCGATGATGAGCTTCTTATGGAAGACAAACTGGATTTAAGTCCAGTTATTTGGAAATCCATTTATTTTTTCTTCCGTCTTTATATGGTTGCTTTATTAGTAACTAGGAAAGTGAGAAAAACTGTATACATTGCACAGAATGAGAACCTGAAGGCAGTGAACATCTAAGTAAGGTGTGAACACGCCCCAAGCTGGAAGAATCCTATGGTTTGGATTGCAAGCTTGTTCCGTTCCAGAACGTTTTAAGGCAGGGTTCTACTCAGAGGTTGTTTCCTCCTCCTTAGTGCCATCTTTCCTGTAGGTGGGGCAAATCCCCAGCCATGTTGTTGAGTAGACTTGGTTTTGAATCCTCAGATTTAGAGATGTATTAATTGTGGGGCCCTGGGGGGCTCAGTCTGTTGAGTGTCCAACTTCAGCTCAGGTCATGATCTCACGGTTCATGAGGTCGAGCCCCATGTCGGGCTCTGTGCTGTCTGCACAGAGCCTGCTTTGAATCCTCTGTCTCCCTCTCTCTGTCTCTCAAAAATAAACATTAAAAAAAAATGTATTGTGATTTAGAATTAACGTGATTTGGAAATTCTGCCATAATACAGGCATTCAGCTGAAATTCTGTGATGTTCAGATATTGACGGTTTATCTGGATTCGAGATTTGATATCATATTTCAAACTAGATTACCTGTTCTTATATGTTTTTTCAACGGATCAGCAACCCATGGTGGTGACTGGTTGTGTTGCTACGATTGAGTTGGCTGGTAGGTTGGTAAAGGGGGAGGACTTACTGGGTGTTCACACTGCAACGTGGAAAATGATTCTCTGTATTTACCTAGAGCATCCTCATTTCTCCTTCTTCTACATAGAGTTTCAGCCATTCGGATTAAGGTTATTTGACTTCTTTTCTTTTCAGCACTTGAAATACACCACCTGTAGGGTTGCTTTGAGTTTTTTAGCACACTGTTTTGGCCTTAGTCACATCCGTGTTAGCTCAGCTCTTGCTGACGGTTCCTCGAGCTTCGTGGTGTTGTGACAAATACGTGAGTAATTAGTTCAGAGCGTAGGCCTGCATGATTTAGAGGAGCACCTGGTGCTCGGTGTAGACGTCGATCGCAAGAGCTCAGTGCCACAGGCCTTTCCTCGGCCCTCACAGCTTGCAAGGCACGGTGTTAGGACACAAAGATGAGTAAGTCCATTCCGTAATCAGTTTCCAGTGTGAGCAGGGGTGTGAGCAGGGGTGTGTGTAACTAAACTGAACACAGGAAAGTAGGTTAGGTGGGCAGTGTAGCTTCATAGAAGGAGCACACATTTGGGGGGCCGTCCTGGCAGCGGGCCCACATCCACTCCCACTGCCGACAAACCACCCACCTCTGACGGTGCTTCTACTCAAACACAGATCTGATTCTCTGATTCCTTCTACCTTCCGCCCGCCCCCGGGCTCTGTTTTGACTCAGGACAGGATCCAGATTTCTAGGCACGCCTCCCGAGGCCCCAGGTGACTTAGTCCTCACACGGCTCACCGATGATGACCGTTAGGCCAGTGTTCCTTGCTGGCCTGTGCTCACAGATGTCTCTGTCTCCCCCGGCCATTCCCATCCCCTGCCCAGCTCCTCCTCAAATTTAGATCTCACGGTACCCGTCATGCTGGAGGGGGGCGTTGGTTAACGCCCACTGTGTTAGTTTCTTCTTGCTGCTACAGTAAAATGCTTCAGTGGCTTAAAACAGCACACATTTACTCTCTCAGAGTTCTGGAGGTCGTAATTCTGGAAAGGTCTCACTGGACTAAAATCAGGTTGTCAGCAGGGCCAAGCCCCCTCTGGAAAATCTAGAGGAGAATCTGTTAACTTGTCTTTTACTTCTGGAGACAGCCTGCATTCCTGGGGTCACAGCCCCACCCTCGCTCTTTAAGCCTGACGCGCAGCAGCTACAAATCTCTCTCACGGGGAGGCTGACACTCCTGACTCCGTCTTCCTCTTACAGGGACCCTTGTGATTACATTGGCCTCACCTAGGTAATGCGGGATAATTTCCCATCTCAAAACCTTTCATCGCATCTGCGAGATTGCTTTGCTCCTGTGAGGAAACACGCACAGAGTGCAGGGACTCGAATGTGGACGTCTTTGGGGATGACAGGCTCGATTCTGCTTCCCACACCACGGCGCTCTGGGGCCCGCGCACGGACGCACTGCTATGGCTCGTGGGGACAGGGGCTCTTTGTATCTCGTTCTGGCTGAATCCCAGTGCCTACGACCCCCATATAAGTTGCTTAATGTATGAAATAATAAAGGAAAGATAGACCTGGGTTCAAATCCTCATGCTGGAGGGGTTTTGTTGAAATATTCAGAGAGAGGCTGAATCTTTCCAAGCCTCAGTCTTCTTACCTGTCAACTGGGGTGACTGTACCCACATTGCAGGGTTATGTGAGCAGAGCCTGAGTTGACAGGAGCTGCATCCGTGGATACCAGCACATTAGACGGGCCCCCCCCCCCACCTCCTGGCCCCACTCCCTGCCCCTCGGACACTGTTACAAATACCAGTGCCCGAGACTGGATTCCAAAGACAAATGGCAGTCATCATGATTCCTCTCTCGGTCGTTCATGGTGTCATTAATAATCAGTACTGTTCCAATCGGACTGTTCCAGAGGCCATAGAATTGGGATGGGAGAGGTGGTCAGTTGTGTTGGAAAAATGTGTAGGAGAATGTGCTAAATGAGCATCAGAACTGAGACTTCAAGGATTTCCCAGATGTGGCCGAAGCCATTTGAACTGGTTTAAAAAGAAAAGAAAGGGGGAAAAAAAAAAAAGATTGGATTTGGGAGAACACATAGCTTGCCTGGAGACTAAGAATGGTGGGTGAGGGCCAGGTCAGATGGGGATTCACGTACCTGAGAAGGAAAGTGGCCCCCGAACTCTCAGGGTTGGGTTTATAGGGGGTAGGGTCCAGGTTCCTTGTGTGATGGCCACAGCATTCTGGGAAAAGAAGGAATTTGTTGTTGTTTAGAAATCATAGGGTCACCTATTCATTTTCTTTTCTAGGAATGTAATGAATTTACCTACGAGTTTGCTGAAGAAATCCGCAGACAGTCTTTTGGGGCAGTAACACCCGGCTATGATTTCATGGCCCGACTGAGGTATACCTACATATATAGAACATTTCCCCCCAAGCATGTGAAGACAGAGTGTGGAGGGCACTCTGTGTAAACTGTGGGAAGCTCAGCGCAGCGTTCTCCCCTCTAAAATATTTACAAGGCGTTCAATAATTCAAGGTGAGTAACATGGGTCACTTTTTCTTCTTCAGAAGCGGAATAGACTTGATTCTCCCTCCCAACGCTCACGAGCTGGCCCACAACCGACTGTACGTATCTATCACCAACACGAAAACCAGACAAAATTACCTGGCCTCAACGTTCTCCTCCAAGGAGGACCTGATTAAGGTAACACAGCCGCATTTCACGATCGCAGAGCTAAGCGAGTACTGATTTAAATACTTCTCACAGCCAGTGAGCACCAGCACGTTCTGTACGTCCAGGGTTTCATATCACGCCTGATAGATGACATGTGCTCAATAAATCATGTGTTTGGTGGATGGGTTAACCAGCGTCCCTGGGTGTCACCTAGCATCACTTGGGTGCAGCTGACTAGGGCAGCAGTGCTCAGTTCCTTGGAATGACGTAGCTGGTATCTTGAAGTTCACGGATTTCATCCACCTCCTGCTTTATTCAGTCCTTCCCAGGCCTCCTATACATCAGGGAAGACAGATGGGATTACTGCCCTTTTACTGTGTTTTTAACAGAGCAGAGAGGGGGGAGAGATTTTACGTGACATGCTCAAGGTCATGAGAACTAGCCAGTGGGAATGTGCTCTGGACCCCAGCTCTCTTTTTCAATCTCATGTTCCACTTGATTCTCCCATTTTGTTTTCATTCTTTCCTATCCAAACGCATTTGAAAGTTGCTCGGTGGTGAATTTATTATCTCTGGGAAATACTCTGGCTAAAGTTGCAAATAACAGTGTGCCTGTTAAGGTAATACATCAAATATTTGTAAATTGGAAAGAGTGCACTTTTCTTGCAAAAGCCGGGCAGTTTTTTTTTTTTTTCTTTCTTTCCCCCTCTGTGGGAATCATGGCAAGCTTTGGATGATGTGGAGGATGTGTGTTTGGTTATAGCAGTGGGCGATGGATTGAGAGTGACTGCTTAAAGTTCCACTTGAATTACATGATAAATGCATTGATTTTTACTATCGAATCATACTGTTCGAGTTTTCCTGTGTGAATGATATAATTTGAAATACCGAATGAAATGTTGAACTGACAAGTAAAATTACTTCGTGACTTAATACATTAGGATATTTTTACTTGGTGTGCTAGTCTCTCGCTTATAAATTAATAGTCTTTCTATCTGAGAAAAAGACATTTTTCTATAATCTCACGGACACTTGCAAAATGTAAAGGGAGAAGCTGGTCCATGGACACGTGAATTGTCACAACGTGCCGACGCCAGTACAGATGCCAGAGGCTCTCAGTGTATTGGAAGACCTGTTCTGGTTTGCATGGGAGCAGGACTACGGTCACGTTGTCACAGAACAGGCATTCGTCCCAGTCACTTCCTCCTCATCGCATCTGTCCTTGGCCACAGACTGCACTGGCAGAGCCCTGCTGTGTCCTGTCTCCCATCCTGCCTTCCTTCTCACTGTCCCCATGCCATGTACTTCCCTGCCTTATTACTTCGTTTGTAGTGTCAGTCTTTCTTCTCTAGAATGTAAGCTGTGCGTGGCCAAGAGCTGCTGTTTTCTCTGCTCTCATAGTCCCTGCGCCTGACACAGCTCCGGCTCTATCCCCATGTGCTCAGCGAGCGAGCGAGTGTGACTGAACACGTAAACAGACTGACATGGCATCTGTCACAGCGGCTTCACTTAAAACGAAAGAACAAAGCGCCTGGATCCTCCGTGTGGAGTGACCTTTACACAGCAACTTAGCCGGGGCACCCGGGTGGCTCAATCGGTTAAGCATCCGACTTCGGCTCAGGTCATGATCTCACAGAGCCTGGAGCCTGCTTCAGATTCTGTGTCTCCTTCTCTCTGCCCTTTCCCTGCTGGTGCTCTGTCTCTGTCTCAAAAATAAATAAACATTGAAAAAGATTAAAAAACAAAATAACTTAGCTAGTCAGTGTCCTTGCTGGGAATACAGCCCAGGTCTCCAGCATTCTACATGATTACATGTAGATTATCATATGCTGGATAAAATTATCCTCCTCTCAGTTCCTTTTTGTTTTTTTTATTTTCTTATTTATTTTGAGAGAGAGAGAGAGAGAGTGCAAGCGGGAGAAGGACAGAGAGGGAGAAAGAGAAACGATCCCAACTAGGCAGAGCCCGACACGGGACTCAGACTCACCAACCATGAGGTAATGACCTGAGCCAGAATCAGGAGTCAGACACTTAACCTGCTCTGCCCCCCAGGGGCCCCGTCTGTCACTCCTTTTATGTGGCCATGTGGTTGGCTGAATATGGCCCCTAAATATATCCACACCCTTATCTCCAGCACCTGTGAATATGTCACCTCACGTGGCAAAAAGGATTCTGTAGATACAATTGAGATAAAGGTCTAGAAATGGGGAGATGATCCCAGATTATCTGGGTGGATCCAAACTAGGTCCATGAGTCCTTCCAGATGGAGGCCTTTCCTGGAAGTGACACCCTGTTGCTCGTTCTGAGCCATGGAGCCCTCGTGGAAGCAGAGCACACACATAGTGGGTGTAGTGGGTGCTGTGGCCACCTCCCTCCGACAGCCAGCCAGGCAAGGGTACTTCTGTCCAGTGGCCGATGCAACTGAACTCTGCCAGTATGTGAACGAGCAGGCAACGCTCTCCTCCCAGCTTGCTTTTAGCTCCACTAGAGATTGCGATCTCTAGATGGCACGGGGACGGACTTGTGTTATTTTAAGCCTCGTCGTTTGTGGTAATTTGTTACAGCAGCAACAGCAAACTATTGCAGTAAATAAACATGATTTTTTTTCGATTTCCTTTGTTTTGGATAATAACTATTCAGAGAATTGGTGTAATTACTTGAGTTCATTGAACAGAAGAGAAATAGTTGACACAAATGTGTAATATCTTGGAAGGAGAATAATTGAATAATTAACATTTATCCTAGGTTCCACAAGAAGCATTTTAAATGTTTAGCAGAGCGCTCTCACCTTTTTCAGAACGGAAAATGCGAAGGGTACATAGTTGCTTGATGGCAGACAGTGACTTGTAAGACGTCTGATATCCGTGCCTGGAATACTCGGGAAGCACTGAGTTCAAGAGTAGGACCGGGCGGAGACTACATGAGGGGAGATGAAGACACATGGGTTGGTGGGGGGAGAAAGCCAATTCCCTCCCTTCTGGGGACGTGACCAGCTTATGTGCTCTGGGTAACAAAGAGGCCAGTGGCAGAATGCTTTGTGCGTAGGATGGCCGTTCTGACCACATAGAGCAGTGGGAGGGAGGGAGGGAAGGAAGCCCAGAGCCAGCTTTTCCAGCTTTTCTACTCCCCTCCTGGGGAGACAGAGACCGGAGGCCTCCCAAAGCCAAGGGGGGAACCAGCCCCACGGTGCACAGCTGGTCTCCTGGGAGCTTTGTACACCTGGCCTTGAACACAGCCTTGGGTTTGCTTCCCGGTGTTAACTTTATTTATTTCTTTTGACAGAGAGAGGCAGAGAGAGAGGGAATCCCAAGCAGGCTCCATGCTGTCAGCACAGAGCCCAACGCAGGGCTTGATCCCATGAACCATGAGATGATGACCTGTGGTGAAATAAGAATTGGACGCTTAACAGACTGAGCCACCCAGGCGCCCCACCATGTTGCATTTTATATCCATGTTATCATAAGCTATTTATTCCCTTCCCAACTAGCATTTTGTTGTTGTTGTTGTTGTTGTTAATGCTGGGCTCGTTATTATCCACCAGCTGACCACCATTTTCTGTAAGAGAAAGGGTGCCTGTGTATGGTAAAGTGTGCTTGTGTGTGCACGCGTGCTCACTTGGAGTATTGCATGTTTCATGTGCATCTCCCAGCATTGATATCTAGGTCTGTCATTTCCTGACAGTGTCCTCTGGGGCTAATGATGTTGGAGCCTCAGTTTGTCCAACTGTGAAATGGAGATAATAAGTCAATTCTGTGTCACCATGGAGAGCACATTATATGACGCATGGAAAAGTGTGTTTCAACAGTAGAGCCCTGTGTGCACGTTGGTTCAAGCCAATATTTAGTAAATAGTAAACCAATAAGGTGCTAAGCCACACACGTTACCGGTTAGCATGCCCGTATGAGTCTGTTGTGAAATCTGAAGTGTCTCATCCTCCTTTCTGTCTGTGCAGTAAAGTCCCCTTTTCTTACACATTGCTTTTACTTCTTACTTAGCTTCTGTGTTCACGAAGAGTGTGCTAACCTCATTCTATAACATCTTAGGAAATGGAATACTACCCAGTTTTGCCACCTTTTGGCATTTAATTTCACACCTCTTTACCATTAGGTTTCTTTTATAAATTTGCTTTGGTGCGTTGACTCCTACTTAAATTTTATTATTTAACTTTGCTTTTAGTTGAATCAAAGATTATTCTTTCATGTGATATCTGCACTGATAGTTGATTGTTTTCTACGAACCTCTATGCACCAATTTTCTGGTCCAAAAATTCCCTTAGGATTGGATTTCCATAGTGTTCTGAATGTTAGGTCCACAGTGACTTAACTCAGTGCTATGGTCTGAACGTTTGTAAGCCCCCCACCCCGACTCATACAGTGAATGGTGAATCCCTGACGTGATAGTATCAGGAGGTGGACCTTTGGGAGGTGAATTGGTCATGAAGGTAGAACCCTCATAACTGGGATTAGTGCCCTGATACAAGAGACCCTACACAGCGAGGGCACACTCCCTGCCTCGTGAGAACACAGCAAGAAGCAGGCTCTCAGCAGGCACTGAATCCACCACCGCCTTGACCTTGGACATCCCAGCCTCCAGAAATGTGAGAAATCAGTTTATGTTGTTGATAAGCCACCCGGTCTGTGGTATTTTGCTGTAGCCTCCCAAATGGACTAAGACAGGAAACTGGGGTGCTTCTGTAACACGAACCTACCCAATCGGAAGCAGCTTTGGAACCGGGTAACAGACAGAGGCTGGGAGACACTAGAGGGACATGCTAGACAGAGCCCACATTGCCGTAAATGGACCTTTAGAAGATGAGGAAAAGAAAGAGAAGAGCTGGAGAGAGGGACACCATCTTCGTCCAGAATCCCTAAGGGCCTGGAAGCAGAATGTTGGTAGGACTGTGGATGGCAAAGCCATTCTGATGAGGTCTCAGAGAGACACCAGGACACATTTTTCAACACTGGAGAAGAGGCCCTCCTTACTACGAGGGAGCAAAGGACTTGCCTGAACTGTGTTCTTGTCCCAGCGTTGTCTGGAAGGTTGGACTTGCAAGTGATGAAAATGAATATTTGATGGGTCCTCATTCTAAGCAGAGTGTTGAAGGAGCCGTCTGGTTTCTCCTGACTGCTTATATAAAATGCAAGAAGACAGAAATGACTCAAAGATGGAATTGCTTATCAAAGGCGAGGTAGAACCTAAAGATTTGGAACTTTCTCAGCCTGTCCTTACTGAAAACAATGACAACCTCTTCAGAACAGAACTGGAAGAGGTGACAGAAGGAATCATCTGAAGAGGGCATTGTCAGCCTTGTAAAGAGAAACCCAGACTGTTGTTGAAGGTGATGTGAGTATGACCCCTGAGGCATCTCAGAGAGGTCACAGGGAGGCTGGCCCTCTCATCAGAAGCGCAGAGAATAAGGACAACTGTAGACACACCCTCAGCTCTCACAGGCCAATCCTCCCTGCCCTAGAGCCAGGGGACTGGGCCCACCATGGAGATCCCAGACAAAGCTTGGTGGGCATGAGAGGATGCCAGCCTGGCTGAGGCACAGAGCCAACACCCAGGCGGGGCCCACGCCCTGCCCAGCAAAGCTTCAGGGGCAGGACCTTGCCCTCAGGGGCCCGCAAGGCAGGACATCAAGCCAAGCAGGACTACCCTCAAGTCTTCAAGTCTAATGGAATCTGCCCCCTTGGGTTTCAGATTTGCTCTGAATGCATTACCTCTTGTTGCCTTTCTCTTTCTCCCTTTCGAAGGGGACCATCTCTCCTGGGCCTCCTCACCGCATATTTGGGAAGCACATAACATGACGCATCTAACAGGTTCATGCTGGAGAGCACATTGCCTCAGCAAGAATGGTACTTGAAGTCCCACCCTGAGTCAGTTTAGATGCTATGCAGGTGAGGCTTTGAACTTTACACTTGTGAGTGGATGCTAGAA
Organism: Cryptoprocta ferox; assembly: GCA_028646485.1. Classification (NCBI taxonomy): domain Eukaryota; kingdom Metazoa; phylum Chordata; class Mammalia; order Carnivora; family Eupleridae; genus Cryptoprocta; species Cryptoprocta ferox. The sequence continues at coordinate 101,531,855 of CM053579.1, forward strand.
CCACTTAAGACGTTTTTGTCTGCGGAGAGGCAATGAATATATTTTGCATGTAGGAAGGACATGAATTTGGGGGAGTCAGGGGTGAAATGCTAGGTCTTGAACGTTCTGGCATCAGAATTCATGCTGAACCTAACTCCCATGAAATGGCATCAGCAGGCGGGGTCCCTGGAGGTGACCAGGTTATGGGGGCAGAATCCTCATGAGCAACAATAGTGTCCCCAGAAAGAGACCCCAGATAGCACCCTCACCCCTTCGGCAACATGAGGACACAGAAGATCGCGTCCATGAACCAGGAAGTGGGCTCTCACTAGACACCAGAAATGCTGGCGCCCTGTTCTTGGACTTTGCCATCCCCAGAACTGTGATAAATGTCTACTGTTTATAAGTCACCCAATTTACGGTCTTTTGTTACAGCAGCCTGAATTGACTGAGGCACTCGGTTCGGTTTCTTCCCCCATTTTTTAGGGATGTGGTCTTTAGGGATTCTTTTGTGCAGAACGTATTTGTGCCGAGTGGGCCCCTCCCCCCCAGTAGTGACTGAGCAGAGATCGGGAGGCACGTGTGATGTGTGCTACCATGCAAGCACATGAGCCCCAGAGAGACAATTCCTTTATATACTGAACCCAGAGCCCCGAGAGGCCCCCTCCCCCTCAATGCCTCACTTTTTGTTCTCATCAACCAGGGACATCCATTTGGGGTGCCACACCCTTTTTGGGGGTGATTGTGGAGGCAGATGAAAATGTTCCCTGGGACGATGAAATCCACTAACCATTTCTGTCTGCGGGCCGGATGTTTGCAGCAGATCCACCAAGCTGAGATCAGCTTCTGCAAAGGCAGGGGGTACCTTGCTGATGGAAAGCCTAGCCCTTGTCTTCAGTGGAGTGCGGGTGGGGTCATTGGCACAACTGCTCAGTGCCTTGGTTTCTCAGTCAGTTGGAATGCACACTTCCACCTACCCCACAGATTGCTATGGAGATCAGCTGCAGTAATGTGTGCACTTAGCAACTCAGGGGCCCTGGCTCTACAGACTCCGGCCCCCTGTGCCATAGGTCTTTAGCAATTCCTTTACTAGCGGGCCCCTTTACACATTATCCCCGGAATTCTGCGCTACTTTCCTCCGTGAGGAAACATGCAGTCAGGAAATCCAAGCACATGTTAATATCAGCCTTCAGCAAAGTGTGATGAAGGAGGTAAATCCTTTGTCTCTAAGAAAGTCGTATGTCACTTCCTCAGCTGAGCAGAAAGTTTGTGAAATTAACTGTGCCGTGGACCGGTGGTGTTGGCTGCTTGTGTGGATTAGTAGCAAGTGCTGAATTCTGCAGGTTTTAAAACTGGTGGACACATGGGGTCTGAGCAGGTCATCCGACCCAAGTGAATGCTCGTTGCTCAATATTCCCAGGAAGACTTCCGTGCAGAACCATGCCCGGCTTGGAAGAGCCACCCGCTCGCCGTTGCTTGAAGTCCTGTATTTCTGCACACTTGGCGAGAATGCTCTTACAGCAAGATCTTCCCACATTTAGCCCTGTGAAGGTGAACGAAGGCCTGAATTTAAGATTGTTCATTATCTTGGGGAGACTGGGGAAGATAAATTTGACTGTGTCTTTGAATTTCAACTACACCAGCAGGTTCTGAATAAACAGCCAGATCCTCATTAAACGCCACAGCAAACTCAGGCATAAATGAAACTTGTTGGGAATTCATTCTCTAAGGAAGCCAGGCCACATAATTTTCTAAACACCCCTTTTCTATACATGTAAAATGAAAAGAGCTAGTCAGGACGTGCATTGAATATGCACTTGGCGATGTTTTGTGCAGTTGCTAGAGGAAGACACATTTATCATTGGATATTTAGTAAGAATGAGACAAAAAAGCAAATCAGTGTTCTAACCTATGTACACTGTTTAAAGTACTGACCCCGTGATGAGCCATGTACAGGAAGACCCAGATGTTGCATGAGTGTCACCCACAATGCCATTGCCATTTGGAGTCTGATACTTCTCCGTGGTGGGGGCTGGCCTGTGCCCTAATGGGTGTTTACAAGCATCCCTCGACTCTACCCACCTGATGCCAGTAGTAACCACCCCCACCACCACCACACACAGAATTGTGACAAAGCTGTGTCCAGACATCACTAAATGTCCCCAGGAAACAAAGACACCCCCTCCACTCCCTGAGAACCTCTACTCTATGTGTGTTGAGATTTATTGGTGAGAAGAATTTCACTTAGAAAGCAACGAGATAAGACACAGTGGAAGGACATGTTTAGGCCGACTGTATGTCCTATTAAGTGGCCTTAGAGTGTCAGTCCTCGCCTCTTTCCTTAGAAAATCCCATTTGCTTGCAATAAAATGTCAACAAGCAGACCACGAATAAGACAGACCACTTAGTTCTCTGAACTGGGGAAGCTAATTTTCCCACTAAACCTAGTTTGATATACAAATCAGCGGCCCACATAAAGGGGAAGTGAGGTATGACAGAATGAATACATTGATTTGGAGGAGTGACAGGTATTTTCCAGTTCACTGCACTGCTCATATCATTTAGGAGGACTGCTTCTGTTCTTATCTGTAGGAAAGTAATTGAATAGCATTTTTCAACCAAACACCGCAAAACAGTTCCAAGCATTAACTTGTGAACTTTACATTATACTCTGACACGGGGGGAGGAAAAACACTTCATTCTGATTCTAATGGTAGTGATTTTTTTTTCTTTCTTTTCTTTCTTTTTTTTTTTTGTAGGGCACATATGATTGTGCATCATAATGAAATAAATCGTTATATTTACTGAGTGTCTTTGGTTCTTTAAAGACCCTTAAGTACTGTAATTTCACAATATGTCTGCCCTCCCCAGAACGTTCCAGTGACTGCTACAGTGCGATGTTACTTTTTGCCAAATTACTTCATTAAATAGCCACAGCGTGTCTACAAAACACACCTAGGTCTGTAATTTTTTTTTTTTTTTTTTTTAAGAATAGCCAATTGATGATAGAGCCACATTCCGTTATGGTAAATGCAATGGTGATGGAAACCACGAACAGCCCTTCTCTGGAAAGCACCCAACTGCTGATACCGTGGGGCTGAGAAGCTTGGCTTCTGTCCTGTCGTCGCCCACGGGCTTATGAAGTAATCGTCCACAAATCACGCCAGATGATGCTCACTCCTGCTTTGCCTTTTTGTATAACAGGTCTGCCTAACGTCACGGCCCACCATTGTCTCAAGCCACATATTTCAAGAGGAACGCTGGGGTGCCTGGGCAGCTCCATCGGTTAAGCGTCCGACTCTTGATTTCAGCTAAGCTCACGATATCTCACGGTTCATGGGATCGAGTCACGAGCTGGGCTCTGCGCTGACAGCGCGGAACCTGCCTGGGATTCTCTTTCTTCCTCTCTCTTTCGCCTCCCCTGCTCACTTTCTCTCTCTCTCAATAAATAAATAAGTAAACATTAAAAATAAAAGAGGAATGCTAAGTACATACATGCCTACAATCTTCTTTGTACATGTTTGACAGATCTCACGCAAGACCGCCATTGTACCTTGGTTTGATGATACCCTGTCAACATCTTGCAGTTCTTTTTTTTTTTTTTTTAACTTTATTTTGAGAGACAGAGTGCACATGCAAGCAGGGGAAAGGGCAGAGAAAGAATCCTAAGGAGGCTCCGTGCTGTCCGCACAGAGCTCAACATGGGGCTCAATCTCACAAACCGTGAGATGATGACCTGAGCAGAAATCAAGCATCAGACGCTTAACCGACTGAGCCACCCAGGTGCCCTGACATGTTGCAATTCTTAATACCTGTATTTTCATTTTGCACTGGGTACGCAAATGAGGTAGCTAGTTCCGGCAATTGGCATCAGCCTGGAACAGGAGAGACCTGTGACACACGTTATGTGACGCATGTCAGTCCTTTCCTTCTTTCCTGCGGGAGTCCTTGGCTTGTGCTCTTATACCACTGAAATTGCTACCACTCACACCTGACGCCCCAAATGTTTCTGGGCCGCCTGTCAGGAGCCCATTGCCGTGGGGGCCGTTACAACCAGGACCGCTGCCCTTTACCCGGCACGTCCCCAACAACATGGGAGAATCTTCATTTCGCCCACTGTTGAGAAGGCTGGGGAAGCATCAGCGTGTTCATCTGCATTCCTGCCATGGAGAAGGGGACGTAAAACAGGCATTTGTCGGGAATCAGCCCCGAGAAGCACTGACGGGCCATGCAGGAGGCACAGACCCCTCCCTTCAGCACTTTTCAGCAGCGAGGAGCCACGAGCCGTGTTTAGAGTTGAAACCACTGCAGAGAAAAACCTGTGCCAACTTCCAAGTACACGATGCAGAAATAAATGGGTTCCAGCTGCGTCAGGTTACAACCCACAGAGGACTTTTCCTATAGGAAGCGCGGTTTGCCGGTGCCTGGGTCGATCGTTGACTCACAGTTCAGAACAGATCTTGGCCTTTGAGAGCTAACCTCGGAAAATATACCTACACTATTGTTTCTTTGGGGAAAATGGTCTCTGAGTTCTAAATAATTCTAAATAGGCGATTGGCAAATCAGTTTTGGGGCCATAATCCATTTCTGAATAATGCATGCCCCACCGCCGCCCACCACCCCCACGACATCTCATGAAATCATTGACAAGTAACAGCAGTAGTCTTCACTTAACAGTTGAAAGATTATAGCTTAAATATTCGGTATCGACTCCTGTGCCTTTCCAAATAGAACAGTGGTGATTTGGAAACGGCACTAGCAAAAAGAAACAAAGAAAACGTGTGTATGTCAGAGAAGCTCCCAATGCCCAGTTCTTCTGTTGAAAGAAATGGTAATACTTTAAATGGCGATCTTCTTTGACTTTTTCAATAGAAGATAACGCATAATTGGTGTTCCCGAGCTGCCGCCATCTCATTAGATACCCAGACCCTGTTAGTAGCACATGAAATGTGTTGCTCTCATAAAGACATCGTGGGGACACATTAGAATACTCCCAAGCTGGGGCGCCTGGGAGGCTCAGTTGCTTGGCTGTCCGACTTCAGCTCAGGTCATGATCTCACAGTTCATGGGTTCGAGCCCCGTGTCGGGCTCTGTGCTGACAGCTCAGAGCCTGGAGTCTACTTCCGATTCTGTGTCTCCCTCTCTCTCTGCCCCTCCCCCGCTCACACTCTGTCTCTCTCTCTCAAAAATAAATAAATGTTAAAAAAAAAATTTAGAATACTCTCAAGCTGCCAGCCGCTGTCCCCTGTGATAACCAGAGGGGTCTGCTCCTCTGAAGAATAAGACTACAACCCTATTTTTACTGTTTTCAGTAAACACGACCCCCAACATGAGACTTGAACTCACGACCCCAAGATTGAGCCGCGTGCTCTACAGACTGAGCTAGCGAAGTGCCCGCAACTTGACAATGATTTTTACAGCATCTGACAGCGCATTGTGAATCGTTTATTTGCAGCCTCACGAATTTAGACTTCCCTGGAAGATCAGTTTCCTAATGACTTGGTTGTCTACAATTAAAATCGCGATTTTACTCAGGTGAACTCGGTTGAGTCACAGCCCATTGAATTGTGCCTCTGTCTTCAGGATCTTTTCAGATATTAAAAGTGTTACCTTCTCTTTAACTGTGTCTGGTGTGCACTTGAAATATAGGGAACTTAATCTATTATAGTAAACCGTGTTATTTTTTGAAAAATGGAACATCTTTTACTGAAACATCAAATCCGGCATGTGTTAATGCCTGTACTTACCAGCTGTTTCTGTTTCATCCGCCTAGGTTCTCTTGGCTAGCAGCTTCGTGCCCGTTTACGCAGGACTGAAACCAGTGGAATACAAAGGACAGGTAACGTTCTCATAACTGGCGAAGCATCAGGAATTGCTCTATTAAGACGTTTCCTTTGGAGGATCCGATTTTATCATTATTCTGGTGGTTCCATTCAGTGTATATGATTGTTTTCCTTTTTTGTTTTTTAGTGTTTTATTTATTTTTGAGAGAGAGAGAGAGAGACAACGTGAGCAGGGGAGGGTCAGAGAGAGAGGGAGACACAGAATCCAAAGACAGGCTCCAGGCTCTGAGCTGTCAGCACAGAGCCCGACGCAGGGCTCCAACCCACGAACCGCGAGATCATGACCTGAGCCAAAGTCGGACACTCAACCGACTGAGCCAGCTAAGCGCCCCATGATTGTTTTTCATAAATAATTTTGTTTTTAACAGAAAGGAAATCAAGTGCAGGAGGCTTGGCGGCAAGATCTCGACATTCAGAATGATTGGGATGCCCCTTTTTGCACCTGGTTATAAACCTTACCGCGTTTGTTAAAAGGAAAAAAAAAAGACTAATCAAATTTTTAAAACACTAAAGTCGTGTTTACACACAGAGCTGAGCGGTCACCTGGGGGAAGCATCAGGGGGCTGCACACCTGATTCCCCCCAAGCTGGAGCTGGAGCACCCATTCCTTGCCCCCCCAAGGGAGCCCCCTGCCAGGCAGCAAGCCCCGCTCCTCCCCAGCCCTGCACTTCCCCTGGGGCCCACACTCCAGGCTTCTCGGGGACAGAGAGAGAGGTGAGGACGCACCTGCACCTCTCAGGCGGGGCTGCAGGAACATACTTGGGCCAGTCTTCTCTGCCTTCCGCGGTGGTTGCAGTAAAGGTTCATGATCCTACCCTCTCTGGCTCCTCCAAACAGGCGCACCCTTGATAACAGACACACAGTCTCTTTAACACATGCCAGAGATGCGCACATATCACCACATACACTATCTATTTAACACACACCAGAGATACACATTTATAATCAAATCCAGTATCTATTTCACACATACCACAGTTATACATTTTATAACCAAATACATTATCTACTTAGCACATGCCAGAGATAGGAATTTTAAAATCAAATTTAGTATCTATTTCACACATACCAAAGTTATGCATTTTATAATCAAATACATTTTCTACTTAGCACATAACAGAGAGGAATTTTTAAATCAAATACAGTATCTAGTTCACACATACGAGAGCTATGCATTTTATAATCAAATACAGTATCTGCTTAGCACACACTAGAGATATGTATTTGTAATCAAATATAGTATCTGTTTAACCCATACCAGAGAAACGCATTTTATCATCAAATACAGTATCTGCTTAGCACGCACCAGAGATATGTATATGTAATCAAATATAGCATCTATGTAAAATATACTAGAGATACACATTTATCATCAAATACAGTATCTATTTAGCACATACCAGAAATATGCATTTTATAACCAAATACAGTATTTAACATAGACCACAGATACGTATGTATAATCAAATACAGCATCTATTTAACACATACTAGAGATGCATGTTTTATAATCAAATATACGCAAGACCAGGTACATATTCACGGATAAATCAATGCCATTTGTTTTATTTATTTCATATATACATCATATGCACTTACTCATAAGTGGGCACATGAAAAACGTTTAACGTCTGTGATTCATTCACTCACTCGCTCGCTCACGGACTTTGAGTGCCATGCACAGCTCCTGTACTCAAGGAATTGGTGATCACACAGCGAAGGCACTGATTTTTACAAATCTCTTACCTCGTGTGATTGGGAGCCTGTCTGGGTTGTGTTTTTGCAAGTCCTCGTGATTTTTTTTTTCTTTGAGCATTCCTGGTCTTTCCAGTCCTTTGCTGTGCTTCCTGTACAGTTCTGGGCCCAAAGTGGTCTGCCCCAGGACCCTTGTCTAAAGGGACAGAAGGGGAGAGCAAGGCACAGAGATGTTAAATACTCAGAAAAGCCATGTCGATACGAAGTTGCAGAGCCTAAGAGGGACAGTCCAGTTCGACTCTGTTTATTAGCCATATGCATACAGTCCATACCGAATGCTAAAATCCTCTTTGTGACCATTTAGAAACAAAATACACACTGATCTTTTCTTTTTTTAAGAGCAGCATAAAATAAGTTAAACATCAGCTCATGGAAAGCAGGGTTTTTCCCTCCTGTTGTTGATACTGTCTCTCAGAACTAAGATATATTTAGTCTTAGGAATCTGAGCTCTGTTGGCATCCAGAAATTTGAGAGGACTGTACTTTCTTGTACGTACTTTAAAGTAAGTTAAGTAGCATTTCCCTCCTATTATATAATAGGAGTAAAAGTTAATATTTATTTTTAGCTATAAGTTTTGATGAAGATGGTATCAAAATCAACTTTATCTTATAAACTTTAACTTTATAAAGATCTGAAATATAATGATTTTACTTCAAAGTATGATGGTATAATATATAATAATGATAGAAAGCCTACAAATAGAATATACAATATACAATAATGATAGAAATGGGCAAAAAAATGCTACGGTGTCTTAGAGATTATATATTATGACGGAATCTTGATTTCAGCTCAGGTCATGATCTCACACTTTGTGAGTTTGAGCCCCACATCAGACTCCTTGCTGACACTGCAGGGCCTGCTTGGCATTCTCTCTCTCTCACTCTCTCTCTCTTCCCCAAAATAAAATAAACTTTAAAAAAAAGTCACAATAGAGCTGAGTTCCAGAAGCCCAGGATGGTGTAAGGCTATGCTAAACACTGTCCTGTACAAATATTAATAAAGGTATTATGAGGGAGGTGCAGGGGGTAGAGGCTTCTAGTTTTCTTCCACCATGAGCTTTCCGCTCCTTCCTTATGACAGAATCAGAGTCTTTGGCTGGACCTAGTGCTGTGTAGCTAAAAGGCCACATTTCCCGACTTCCACTGTGAGGCTCCCATTTAAGTGCTGGCCAGCGAGATATAGACGGATTACTGTGGCACTTACAGGAAGGGAGTTGTATACCTTTGTTTACTTCCTGCTGCCCGGAACTAGGCTGTGATGACTCAAACTGCAGCAGCTGTGGTGCATCATGAGGTCACCAATCACACCATGGAGATGGCCCCAGAGTGAGCTGGAAAGTCAGGCCCTGAACGACCTGGGGACACCACCCTTACCAGTCCACTCTCCATTTTCCTTGTGGCAAAAAATCAGTACAACTTGTGCTGTTATTGTTTAATATCAGCTGCAACAGAACCCTCTCACCTGTCACAGGATGACTATGCTGTATTTTACAGAGGAGAAAGGGAGATGCAGAGATGTGCATTTACTTCACGCAGGTCACCCAGCTAGTGAGGGGGCACCTTCCCACGATGATCTCCAACATCTGTGTCTCTGCTGCATCTACTGCCCAACTCCACCTGGTTTGTTCCTTTAAAAAAGTGTCTTCCAAAGTTTTGTGCCCAGCCGTCCCCATTCGCACTTGTTGGCTTTGTGATCTGAAGACTAGGAATGGTTAAAGTAACTGATGCTCTCCGCTGAATTTCACATGATATGATTGAATCCTTGGACGTGATTCTTAAACAGCAGGGGATGCAGCCCCAGAGCTGTGAGAAGGATGAAGACCATCTCCAACAAGGAAGGAGACCATCGCCAATAAGGAGACCATCAGCAGGGAGGACGGAGACCATTGGCAGGGAGGATGGAGACCATTGGCAGGGAGGACGGAGACCATTGCCAAGAAGGACGGAAACCATCGGCAGGAAGGAGACCATCAGCAGGGAGGACAGAGACCATCGGCAGGAAGGAGACCATCACCAGGAAGGATGGAGACCAATGCCAACAAGGAAGGAGACCATCGGCAAGAAGGACGGAGACCATCGGCAGGGAGGATGGAGACCATTGGCAGGGAGGACGGAGACCATTGGCAGGAAGGACAGAGACCATCGCCAACAAGGAAGGAGACCATCACCAGGAAGGATGGAGACCATTGGTAGGAAGGATAGAGACCATCAGTGGGAGGGACAGAGACCATTGGCAGGGGGGACAGAGACCATGGGCAGGAAGGATGGAGACCATCGCCAAGTCCCTTAACCTTGTGCAGGAGGACAAGGCCTTGCCAATTACCCGTGTCTGTGCAAAGTAGACACGTGACAATTACTTAATCGTAACGTCTCCTGAAAGCATCAGGTTTCCCTTGGTCATTTAATGTCTGCAAAGAGGGGATCCTGTGCACACAGTGAGGGACAGAACCCTCAGAGACCTGTCCACCTACCACTGTGCCGGCTTCCTTCCATGCTCATCACAGACGCTTTATCAGCCAGAGAGCCGCCCGCAGTTTTCATAGGATTCGTAGGCCAGGTTCTTTTCTGGAATCTTTCCATTTTCAGTGAAATGCAGACTTTACTTTAAACGCTGTGTTTGCCAGTGTGTGTGAGTGAGCTTCTTGTATGATTTAAATTACAGAAAAATATCCCTCATGCTGAAAACCCCTCTCCTGTTCTAGGTTTTAACGTTTTCATGGAACTCAGGTCTCGATTGGTTGGTTGGACTTGGTTGTTTTTCTGACGGGACTGAGGTGACAGCAGCAGCAGGGGGCACAGCAGTGCCGTGTGGTGGAGAGGCCTGTGGCGGGTAGACCATGTGGCTGAGGATTATGTGCGTACACAGCTCCTGCCGCCCTCATGCAGTCCACATTCCTCGTTCCCACATCTGCTATGACCTAGTATTGAACTTACTGGATTTTATTGGTGTTTATTTGTGCACCTAATATTTCTATCTTTTAAATGATTAATCATTTATAAGTTCCATACTTTAGGGGCACCTAGGTGGCTCAGTCGGTTAAGCGTCCAACTTCAGCTCAAGTCATGATCTCGTGGTTCATGAGTTCAAGCCCATCAGCCTCTGTGCTAACAGCTCAGAGCCTGGAGCCTGCTTCAGATTCAGAGTCTCTCCCTCTCTCTCTGCCCCTCCATGACTTGTGCTCTGTCTCTAAAATAATTAACATTTAAAAACATTTTAAAAGAAGTTTCATACTTTCGTAAGGATGAAGATTACCTTAATAGATGTATAAGTCCTTCCTAGCCTGTCTAGCAGTTGATTGATGTGGTATGGTCTATTTCCTTTCCGTAATTTTTTTTATTTTCTTTTTTTTTTTAATGTTTATTTTTTGACAGAAAGAGACAGAGATGAGATGGGGAGGGGCAGAGAGAGAGAGGGAGAGACAGAATCCAAAGCAGGCTCCAGGCTCCTCGATGTCAGCACAAAGCCCAATGTGGGGCTCAAACTCACAAACTGTGAGATCATGACCTGAGCCAAAGTCACACGCTCAACCAACTGAGGCACCCAAGTGCCCTTCCGAATTTAAGTTAGTTAGTTAGTTAGAGAAAGCACAAACAGAAGAGGCACAGAGAGAAGGAGAGAGAGAATCCCAAGCGGGCTCCACCCCGTCAGCACAGAGCCCAGTGCGGGGCCTAAACTCACAAACCATGAGTTCATGCCTTGAGCCAGTCGGACACTTAACTGAATGAGCCACCCAGGCGCCCCTTCCCTAATTTTTTTTTTTTAAAGTTCCTGTAGGTTTCCCTCACTTCATCACATAAGACCGTTTTTAGTACCCTGTTTATGGTAGATAGTCAATAACAGCTGAATAAATGAATGAAAAACGGAAACACCTTGAAGGTCAGACTTGTATTGTTCACTCCTGAATCTTCTGTCAGCATACAGGGCCTCTGACCCTGCATCCTATCACGCCACGTTTCCACGGGTTCTTGCCATCGATTTGGAACAAGCATGAGCATTTTTAACAGGATGTCTTCACTAACAAGTTGTCCTGTTTGGTTTGTTACGTGATAGCATTAGCATTGGCAAGGGGCTAATAGGTCATAACAACACAGTACGATCATCTCTAGAACTGATAATATGTGGATCACAAGACAAGCTGTAGGTTTCTTTTTCTATTTTCTTGTCTCAATCAGAATTCAGGTCATATTTTGGCTGTGTATGATCTAGAGAAAATTTAACATTGAATTACTCTAGTCTACTGAGCATTTTGCATGGGGTATAGATTAGTAATTCCTTCATTGCAGACATATTTGCGGAAAGAGAATTGTGGAACGCTGTTACTATGTGTTTGTATAAAACTGTGACTATAGTGCTTCGTGACTCAAACGTTCCACATAGATATGTGCTGCAGTCACCATCACAGCAAACAGGAGTGGTAACTGGCCACGTGAACGGCCAGATTAGCCTGGACGGGCACCTGGATATTAACTCGGTTGTTCTGACAAGAAGATCTTGGTGTTCGGCAACATCCTAAAATTTTTTGCACTGTGTTTGAAAAAACACGTTAGTGTTCCAGGGAATATGTTTCCTATAACATTTATGCTTTCAGTAGCTAAATACCTCTAGCGTTTCCTCAAAATTAAGTATCTAAAGTCATCATTTCTGAATCAAAAACCAGAAATGCAAAAGTTAAGACAACAATGTACCAGTAATCTTTAGTAGAAGTACTGAAGGGTTTTTTTTATAACCTCTTCTTAAATTTGTTTATTTTAAGCTGTCTCCCCGTGATTAAGAAAGGATCATAGATCTCTACTCCCCTCCTGTGTTCCTTCATCTCGAACGGGAGATTCTGACCTGTGTTGTGGAGAGTGGGTATCTCCTTGTCATTCCCCCTCTCCCTCCCCTCTATTTTGAGAAGCAAGAACCAAGAATGTTGAGGGGCACCTGCCTGGCTTAGTTGGTTGAGCGTCCAACGTCGGCTCAGGTCATGATCTCACAGTTCGTGGGTTCAAGCCCTGCATCAGGCTCTGTGCTGACAGCGTGGAGCCTCCTTCAGATTCTGTGTGTCTGTCTCTCTGCCATGCCTCTCTCTCTCAAATAAATAAAAAGAACCAAGAATGTTCTCTTGGACATACTATTTGTCCTCTATATCATAAACTATTTGTCCTCTGTATCATAAACTATTTATCCTCTGTATCATAAAAGAAAATAAGGCATGTTTGCCATATTTACCTCCACCAGTCCTGCCTCCGGCACCCTAAAGAAAACAATTTTTTATTAATTTTTTGATATTTTTATTTATTTTTGAGACAGAGAGAACGCACGAACTGGGGAGGGCCAGAGAGGGAGGGAGAAAGGAACAGAAGCAGGCTCCATGCTCTCAGCACAGAGCCCGACGCGGGGCTCGAACTCACGAGCAGGGAGATCGTAACCTGAGCCAAAGGCAGATGCTTAGCCGAATGAGCCACCCGGGCGCTGCTGCAGAAAACAATTCCGACCCTCCCTGTCTCCCTCAGACGCGGTGTTGTACGGTGTGTGAGAAGGAGGAAGGGAAGTGAGAACACTAGCCGCACCCCCTTTGCCTGTGTACCCCACAGCAGTGGTTGGCAAACATGTTCTGTAAAGCGTCGAGTGGTAAATACTCTGGCGTGTGAGACATGCAGGCTCTGTCGACACAGCTACTCAGCTTTGCTGTTGTAGTGGAAAAGCGTGACAGCAGTGTGTAAGCGAAGGGCAGGGCTCTATGCCAATAAAACTTTATTTACAAAAGCAGGTAGTGGGCCGCAGTTTGCCAACCTGTAACCTAGAGTGAGTAACCCTGCAAGCCTGAGTTTCTGTTTCGGTAAAATGAGGAGACTGATTATACTAGCATGACCTTCCTAATAGCATTCTGGTAAAGATTAAACTAACTAGGGGCGCCTGGGTGGCTCAGTCGGTTAAGCAGCCAACTTGAGCTCAGGTCATGATCTCGCAGTTCGTGGGTTCAAGCCCCGCGTTGGGCTCTGTGCTGACAGCTCAGAGCCTGGAGCCTGCTTCTGATTCTGTGTTTCTGTCTCTCTCTGCTCCACCCCTGCTCATGCTCTGTCTCTCTCTGTCAAAAAATAAATTAAAAAGGGGCACCTGGGTGGCTCAGTCGGTTAAGCATCTGGCTTCGGCTCAGGTCATGATCTCACAGTTCGTGGGTTCGAGCCCCGCATCAGGCTCTGTGCTGACGGCTCAGAGCCTCGAGCCTGTCTTCAGATTCTGTGTCTCCCTCTCTCTCTGACCCTCCCCTGCTCACGCTGTCTCTCTCTGTCTCTCGAAAATAAATAAAACATTAAAAAAATAATTAAAAAAAAAAGATTAAACTAAGTAATAGGGGAGATGTTTTATAAACCATTAAGCCCTGTGATGTGGTACTCAAAATAATTATAGATATCAATGTTTCATTCATTGTTCTGACAAAGTGTTTTGTATTCACTTGCTTTTTTTTTTTTCAATTTGAGAGAGAGAAAGAGCAGGGGAAGGTCAGAGACAGAGGGAGAGAAAAAAATCCCAAGCAGGCTCCGTGCTGTCAGTGTGGAGCCTGAGCAGGGCTCGAACGCACCAACCGTGAGATCATGACCTGAGCCAGAATCAAGAGTGGGCTGCCTAACCGACTGAGCCACCCGGGTGCCCCTGTATTCACCTGCTTTTCGAGCAAGGTACACCTGAAGCCAGTTCAGCCGTGCACGGAGACTGTCTCACGGGCACACACAGCCCAGTGTCCGCCACGCTGCCAGGCACAGGCTGGACGCTGTGAGGTACGTGAATGAATAGTACAGGGGAGATGACCTGCTGAGGTTTCCCTCGAAGGGAGGTTTTCCCCTTTAGTTATTTAACCAGAAGTGCTTGAATTCCTAACCCTCAGGACGTGTCCTTCCTGTGTTCCCAGGGCACATCAGTGTGTATGTAACACAAACTTGGACGAGACGTGACGTACGGATAATGAATGTGACCTGTTGGGGTTTGACCGATACCACCATCCCTTTAGAAGTGATACAAAACCCTCTTGGGAAGAACCAGCAGAGGGTTTTGTTTTTGGTTTTGGTTTTTGTTGATCTGCAGAAGATTCTGGAATCATAGAAGCAATGCTGCCCCCGAAGGGGCGCGCAGGGGTCACTGCAGGAATCCGTGGCAGAGAGCCAGAGAATTCATGGACAGCAGTATTTAAAATGCAGGCGTTTCAACTAGAGCACGCTAGATATAAAATATTTCCGCTTTGAATTTGGGGCCGAGGAACGTTTACCGCTGCTACTGGTGTTACTAGAGATTTTGCTAGAATCAGCATGCCTGAATGAATGTGTGGTTTTGGGGAACGATCTAGCTCCTGAGAGCATAAATCAGGACTCAGACGCCCTGCATACAAAGTGCCCGCACTGGCAGGTTATGGTTAGAGAGGAGCCGGTCTATTACAAATTTAATCAAGCCATTTGATAATAAGCTCTACATTTCCCATAGTCCTTTATCCAATCAGAACAAGCTAACACGAGTGAAGAAAATTTGGAGCAAGAATTTTCAGTTCCCAAAAACAGCAGTCATTAACTCTGTGGTAAATTAGAACACTTCGCAGAGTGATGAGCCCGACTGCCTTTCTTTTCCTTAAATTGCGTAAAGTCACTTGGGCTCTTAGTTAAGTCCGATGACACAAGGTACATGTTATTAATATCCATGGATGAAAAGTAAGCCGATTTGCCTGTCACTGGTGAAATATTGTACTGAGAATATGAAAGATAATTTCTGGAGGTGTCATTTTTTTCTGTAGTTATTAACATATTTCTAGAAATTGTTATCCATGCCCAAATCAAATGAGAAAAGTAAGACAAAACAAAAACAAGCTCTGGGACAAGAAGCCACAGAGCCAGGTATTTTGGGGCCTTCTCACTGCACATCTCCTTTTTAAAATGTGTCTAGAGGCGCCTGGGTGGCTCAGTCAGTTAAGCGTCCACCTACAGATCAGGTCATGATCTCATGGTTCATAAGTTTGAGCCCCACATCAGGCTCTCTGCTGTCAGCACAGAGCACGTTTCACATCCTCTGTCTCCCTCTGTCTCTGTCCCTCTCCTGCTCCTGCCCACACACGCTCTCTCCCTCTCTCAAAAACAAACATTAAAAAAAAAAAACCCTGTTTATATAAGCATATATGTATGTATACACAATATACATAAACACATAAAATATGGGTGCATTAAACACAGATACATATGAATATGTCTGTAGATGTAATTACATGGTAATGTGTGTGACTGTTCTTTTAAAAAATAACGATATACAAATTATGCAAATCGCTTTTGTTTTCCTCTTGATCTGCTTCTGTTTTCTGCAACAGGGAAATGCAGTCCTCTCCAATTTTCAGCACGGTCCATTCATCATTTATTTACTTTGATGCCCTTTGGGGACATTCCTGGCTGGCCAAAGCCATTGCAAACAGTGCACTGCTGATCAAACAGTCACCAGCTTTAGCAATAAAAACAAGTAAAAAAGATATTAAAAACAAAACACCTTAGAACAAAATGAATGTGTGTTTTAACCAACTTCAGGACACTGTATACTAACCATTTCAGCTTCCTTCCTCTGCCTCTATGCTGAACAGCACAGTGTGGTTTCCCTACACGACCTTGTCAATGTTCAGGGGAAACTCAGCGTGCAGAATTTGCACTAAAGACCCTTCTCTGAAGGGCTTCTCAACCATTACCACACTTTTTTTTTTTTTTTTTTGGCCTATCAACTGACAGATACTTCCAATCACAGATGTAACTTTGAGATTTTGCGTTCAGTTGTGCATGTGTGTATGTGTGTGTATTTGTTAGAGCTGATTGGGTCAACATGTTGGGAAAACGGTGGCTTGAGGCTCTTTGACTTTGAAACAGACAGCATAATGGGGCGCCTGGGTGGCTCAGTCAGTCAAGCATCCGACTTCAGCTCAGGTCATGATCTCACACTTTGTGAGTTCGAGCCCCGCGTCAGGCTCTGTGCTATCAGCTTGGAGCCCGGAGCCTGCTTTGGATTCTTTGTCTCCCTCTCCGTTTGCCCCTTCCCTCCTCGTTCTCTGTCTCTGTCTTTCTCTCTCTCAAAAAGAAATAAACATTAAAAAAAAGAAATGGACAGCATAAGACATACCGTCTTTGTGTTTCTTTAGTTGTCCTTTTTCAGCACACGGTTGTGCAGAAGCCTCTAGAAGTTTCTCTTACCCGCTCTGTCCATCCCTCTCCATTAGACACAGGTCTGAAAACAAAGAAACCCCTTGTGAGTAGTGTTTCTTTTTTTATGTGGCGCTTCTCATTCTTTGTGGCTTTAAAACCTCATGTCCTGGGATGCCTGGGTCGCTCCGTCACTGAAGCACCTGGCTCGTGATTTCAGCTCAGGGCGTGACCTCACATTTCGTGAGTTCAACCTGCACCTTGGGCTCTGTGCTGATAGTGCCCAGAGCCTGCTTGGGATTC
The DNA here is from genome assembly GCA_028646485.1 of Cryptoprocta ferox. NCBI lineage: Eukaryota > Metazoa > Chordata > Mammalia > Carnivora > Eupleridae > Cryptoprocta > Cryptoprocta ferox. The sequence continues at coordinate 101,548,875 of CM053579.1, forward strand.
TCTCTCTCCCTCTCTCTGTCCCTCCCCTGCTCATACTCTCTCTCTCAAAACAAACAAACAAACAAACTTTAAAAAAAAAACTCAATAAAAATAAATAAAATCCTCATGTCTTAAACTCAGGTGCCACTTTGGAATAGAAAAGATTTCTGGTTCTATTTATTTCTAAGTTGGCTCCAGAAAATGCCAATGTCCAGTTCTTATAATAAAAATGGAATGTCCTGTGTTGATGGATAGTTATTCAGTATCAACTGTAAACTTATCTTTCCACGTTGATTAAACGAGCCCCAACCTTATCAAGTGTCTTCTTATGCATCCACTGTCATCACAAAAATGTAGGTACATCTTATTTAAAATAGTCTACTGAAAGCTTTAATTTTTTTTGTTTTAACTTATTTATTTTTGAGAGCGAGACAGGGAGAGTAGGGGAGGGGCAGAAAGAGAAGGACAGAGAGAGAATCCCAAGTCAGCTTCATACTGTCAGCGCAGATCCCGATGTGGGGCTCGAACTCACAAACCGTGAGATCATGACCTGAGCTGAAACCAAGAGCCAGGAGCTTAACTGACTGAGAACCCAGGCGCCCCTCTAGTGAAAGCTTTAAAAATTTTTTAAATATTTATTTATTTTTGAGAGAGAGAGAGAGCACAAGTCGGGGAGGGGCAGAGAGAGAAAGAGGGAGACACAGAATCCGAAGTAGGCTCCAGGCTCTGAGCTGTCAGCACAGAGCCTAATGCAGGCCTCCAACTCACAAGAACCGTGAGATCATGACCTGAGCTGAAGTCCGACACTAACTGACCCACCCAGGCGCCCCTCTACTGAAAGCTTCTAAACAATTGGAGAGCTTTCCTGATTCTATCAGTTTCCATTTATATGGATAAATGATCTGTCTACAAAGATTTAAAAAATCACCAGTCACCATAAATAGTAATTTAAGAGCATACCAAAGGCATTGATGATATTAGAAGGAAGGAATCCTGTTGAAAACTCTGTGCTCACCTTCTTCACGTGGGACATGTGTCATTGACATGTGCTGTTTCATTCCACAGAAGTGGGTGGATGGAGGGCTCACCAACAGCCTTCCCATCCTCCCTGTCGGCCGGACGGTGACCACCTCACCCTTCAGTGGACGACTGGACATCTCCCCGCAGGACAAAGGGCAGCTGGATCTGTACATTAATATCGCCAAACAGGACATAATGGTGAGTAGGCTGTTCACTGGTATTTGAAGATCCTTGCCTAAAAGTTTCCACATGCTTCCAAAATGTTGGAAGCTCATTGATAACTTTATGTACAAATTGCGTGTTCTCAGGAATATGGTTTTTTAATAGTTTCCAGTACATGTCCTGCACATGGACCTGGGTGTGCCTATACGTTGCAAGTGTGCAAAGCTTTCCCTATTTATTAACTATTTGTGAGAAGTTCTCTGTTTCTTCTTTTCTTCAGGTCAGTAAACTTATGGGAGGATTTCAGTGCAACTTTAAATTAGATCATTTATTGGTTTAAAAAAAATGGTGATAATTGAGTGTGACAAAGTATTAGAGAAAAATTGTAGGACTCAACTGAATACCTTACACAAAATATTGACTTCCTTAATCTAGTCTAATCGTTCTCAACCCAAGGTGATACTACACTTAGGAGACATTGGGGATGTCTGGACACGTTTGGTTCTCACATCTGCGAGGCGCTCCTGGCATCCAGGGCGTAGAGGTCAGGAATGGTGCCCAACATCCCGTGATGCGCAGACAGCCCCCACCACAAACAAGTATCCGGCCCCAGACGTCAGTAGTACCAAGACTGAGAAACCCTCATCTAGCCTGTGGCTGAAGTTAACCTTTCAAGTTGGATTTTCTCTTACTGACTTTTTAAGCCACTAATTGTATCTGTGGTAAGCAATGTCAGGTTACATGTCCCCCTGTACTGTAATGTCCTATAGCTTAAATTTGTTTTTCTGTTCTAGCTGTCCGTGGCAAACTTGGTGAGGCTTAACCAAGCCCTTTTTCCACCAAGCAAGAGGAAAATGGAGTCACTGTATCAACAGGGCTTTGAGGACGCCATTAAGTTTTTACGTAAAGAAAATTGGTTTGAACAGAATGCTTAAACATTTATAATGCAAAACAGATTTCACGATTCTTTTTTCATTTTTGTCCACATGGTTTTTGATGGATGGATGTTTCTAGGTTTCATGTCCTCTGAAAGATTTAGAAGGGCAAGCTATGTGGATAAACCGTGGAATGTTGAAACAGAGGATCGCCATGAGTGCTTTCTTCCTACACAGAATGTGGCTGCATGATTTTGAGGTGAAACACGGGTGTTTCTGTGACTTACCAGTGTTACCAGGGATGGAGGAGCAAAGGTCTGCTTCTCATGGGTGGATGTGATTGTGTCTGGCAGGAGGTACTAGGTGGATGGGGGATGGGAGCCCACAAGCCCAGCAGAACTGGACACTAGATAGGGTTTCCTCAATCTTCAGTAGAGGTTTCTTCACTTCCCACCTTGCTCCTTACACACCCCAGCTTCCCAGCTAACGTGATTATCAGTCTGTGTTGATGCTTTGCCTTTATGAACCCAAGGCTGTCATTAATAATTCTTCCTCTCTCTCCATTTCTCTATATCTGTCTATCTATCTTGATGTCTGCCTGTCTTGATGTCTCTCTGAATCTCTCTTTCCCTCTGTTCCTGCAAGGCCATATCTCGCCAGATGTTTAGCCATTAATCCGTGGGCTGGATTTATCTATCCTAGGAACGTAGATAATATACTACTAAAGATGAAGAACCAAGGCAACCAAGTAGCCTAGTAAATAAGAATCACATCAAAATAATCCTTCATTTATTATTTCAAGTCATGTTATACTGATTCTAGGTCTTCTGTTGTTTGAGGGGCGATCCTATCAAAATTGAGGACTTGTATGTGGATTTACACGAATTCATGGACACTGTCAAATCTTAACTCTGTTTTTATGGGGCTCTACCAAGCATAAACTCTTAATTACCAAGAGGCAGTTAGAAACAAACCAGCTTCAATGCATGTTTTAATTGTTATGCATTTCTCTTTTACCATTTTAAACCATTCTTTAAATCAGTTTTATGGCTCTTAAAAGCCCCAAATACACATTTTTTAGCACATAAACACCAACTTTGGCTTCTTTTCTTACGAGTTATGCGGAAACCTGCTACAGAATAGTGATACTCTTCAGAGTACAAATCTCTTCTCTAGAAAACAGGTAGTTCTATCTTAATATGTTGTTTTATAAGTGACGTGATGATTTTCAGTTCAGTTTCACATGTGTTCATTCACCACCTTCCCGCCTTTTTCATTTTACGTGAATATCCCATTGGTATGATATTTCAATAAATTGTTTAGGACGCCTCCCGGGAGCAAAGACAGATCTAAGCGTGTTAGGCTTCTGAGCTACTGTACCTCTCACGTACGTCTGGGGGCAGGTTGGTGGCCGGGCACGCGGTGAGATCCTGGACAGACGGGTGTGTGGCACAGCAGCTTCTACCGGGAGGGAAACGTGGAGGTGGGACGCGGTGGAATGTAATTCGTGCGTGCTGGGCGCCGCGCCGGGTCCCCGCATGCGGTGGGTCACAGAGCAGGCTCTGTGCGGGCCAGGGTGCATCCTCACGCATCCCCCCAGAGGGACACCAGGCACTCCCAGCAGGCTGTGCGACAGGAGTGACATCGGTATTTGGAAGCACCGTGGCCCGGGTGTATGGAATGCTCGAGGAGCCTCTCGGAGCCACATCGTGCTGTTTGCGGGGTACTTACTGTGACCCTCGGCCTCATAAGCCCCCGGTTCCCTGTTGGGGCTAGATGCCTCGCGCCTTTGAATCTGTCATTTAAAATTTCATTAGTCTTTCTGTTCTTTTCAGTAACACTCGCTCCTCCCTTGTAACTATGGGGACCCACTGTTTCCATTGACAATTAGAGAAACTAGATTTGGGTTTGAAGTTAAATAATGGTGTAAAGGAGCAAGCAGTATATGAAAAAAACAAAACAAAACTCTGTTATGTTCTGGTTTCACGATATTGGATGTACCGTGTGCATACCAGAAGCTTGCAAAACACAGCCGTACAGCTCTGGGCATTGAATGAGGAGTTTCAACAGACAAGGGCACTTACAACGGGCAGATATCAGTTATTCTGCTCGTAATTTTCTTCCGATGATTAAAACAGCTACATGTATAATTACTTTCCCTTTTTATATTTGTAAATATTCATCATAGAAAGTTTTTGGATCTAGTCCATTAATTTTACAGTTGAGGAACCAATAATTAAGGAAGTTCAGCGTTTTCAGGTTTTTCTTGCCAAAGTTATCGCTACGCTATAGCAAAATAAAATCGAAATTTGAAGTAATTATCCACATAAAGCAGGAAGAAAAGCAATCTGTGCATATCAGAAAAAGTGGACAAATTTTTAAACAATAATAATTGGTAATGATTAGTAGTAATTACTGATAATTACTAGTAATTATTATTACTATTATTTGCAGATTGACAGTTTAGTTGGGCTGAACTCACCATGTAATTACTCAGCTTTGCACTTGATTTCGCCTCTGGTGACACAAGTGAAACATCTCCCTACTCAGGGCTGATACATATATTTATGTATTCCTGACACATTTCCTCTGAGGATAATGTCTCCTGCACTTGACTGACTCACAGAGGGGCAAAAATAGGATTCAATCTTTTCCACACCATACACCATGTTCGCTCCTCACAGTAATCGCATATCCATCTTAATCTGGAAATAAGGTAAAATTACTTGGTCAAAACATGACGCTTCAGCATACATATGCGTGCAGACATGCGCAGGCCTGACATACAGCAGGTCAGGGCATGCACATCCTAACTGTGCAGAGATGACGCATGTACTTACTGAGTTTTTCCATTTACTTACCGTGAAGTTTTCCCTTACCTACCGCGTTTACAGATATTCTTTAGGCTGCTATAGTCAAATTCATTTTTGTGGGCGGACCAAGTAAAGGGCAAATCGGGGTATCATCCACTTATGAAAAGCCACGTAGTTCCAGCTAGCCCAGGAGCACAGCCCTCGCCTAACGAGTCCCATCAGGTTTGCCGTATGATTTTATGGCTGTGCGCAAGCTCATGGCTGCAGGTGGGTCCCTGGCTCGTAGGCTGCGGTCTGTAGGCTGAAATGGTTCATGGATTTAGAACTGTGCCCAATCCCATCCAGGGAGGTGCAGGTCAACTGAGATGCTCTATCTCCAAAGATAGGACTTGAACCATACAAGGATCATAGAGGACATACGTGCAGGTCCCTGCCCTCGTGGCGCTCACCTGAGCAACTAGGAAATGGATGCGCAGGGACTTCAGGCCACACTAGCAATGTGAAAGGGCCAGGATGCTTGAGGGGGACAAAGGGCCTGTGCCTTTCCTTTTCTCACAACGCAAGACACACTGGTATCCATTGCTAGCCAAGGTCACACCCCCACCATCACCCCCACCCAACCCATCACTCACCTGGAATGGGACGAAGTGCTGGTGGACAGGCTGACAGTGACACCTGTTCAAATCCAGTAGCTGCTTCAGGAAAGGAGAAAATTTGGCAAAGGAGTGATCGATCCCAGGGCTTGCTCACATGGGCAATACTTGGCAACGGGCCCACTTCCCAGTGCCCCCCAAACTTCGCTCCTGGCGACGCTGTGGAGCTGGGAGGTGAAGCTGTACTGACCAGCCTGAAGCCGAGGTATCCACCAGTGGTGTCAAATCCAAGGGACTTATCACTATCAGTTCCTCCTCAAGGGGTGGGATCTGTTTCACTTTGCTATTTCCGATCGCTCCTTCCACTGGCTGAACACGATCATGGCAGTGTTACCGTCCACATCAAGGTGTCTTAGGCCCCTTGGGATGCTACAACAAAACACCAGAGACTACAGCAATTTACTTCTCACACTTCTGAAGGCTGCATGCCAAGATCAAGGCATTGGCAGATTCGGTGTCTTCTGGGAACCAGCTTCCTGGTTCGTACACAGCCATCCTCTCCCTGTGTCCTCACAAGGCAGACGGGGTGAGGGAGCCCTTTGGGATCTCTTTTATGTGTGCCCTGCAGTCTGGACCATTGGTGTCAGTCTTTCCTTGACTGCAGGCACGGGGAGTATGGAAGATCACGGGTCTGCTTCTATATTAGTTTCCTACAGCTGCCGTAACCAGTACCCCACACGGGGTGGTTGAAAACATGAAGAACTTACTCTTTTACAGCTCAGGAGGCCACAAGTCCAAAGCTCAAGGTGTTGGCCATGAAGGTTGGCTCTGGGGGCTCTCTAGACAAATCTACTCCCTGCCTCTCTCCCAGCTTCTGGTGGCTGCCGGCCAGATTTCTCGCCTATGGTCTCATTGCTGCAACATCTCCTTCTCTTCACATGGGCTTCTTCCCTGTACACCTGTCTGTGTCCTCTTATGTCCTTATAAGGATGCCAGTCTTTGGACTAAGGGATCACCCAAAATCCAGGATGACTTCATCTTCACATTCTTTTTCTTTAAGATTTTAAGTCATCTTTACACCCAGCGTAGGACTCGAACTCACAACCCCCAGATCAAAATTCGCATGCGGTACGAGCTGAGCCAACCAAGTGCCCCTCATCTTGATATTCTTAATGAATTCTAACTGTAAAGACCTATTTCCAAATAAGGTCACATTCTGAAGTTATGGATGGAAGGGACTTTGGGGAGTCACTATTCCACCCACCACAGTTATTTGATAGGCTTTCCCTGAGCTTGGGTGTATCTCATGCTTCCTTGTGATTGCCAAGGATGTCACAGATGGAATGCTGCCTTTGTCTTTTTTTTATATATATATAAGTATTTTTCTTTTTTTTAATGTAATTTATTTTCAGTTTGGTTTCCATATAACAGCCAGTGCTCATCCCAACAAGTGCCCTCCTCCATGCCCATCACCCACTTTCCTTCTCCCCCACCCCCATCAACACTGAGTTTGTTCTCAGTATTCAAAAGTCTCTCATGGTTTGCCTCCCTCCCTCTCCCCAATTATTTTTCCCTCTTCCCCTCCCCATGGTCCTCTGTTAAGTTTCTCCTGTTCCACATATGAG